>CM072939.1:17535952-17998452 GCA_036971965.1 Nyctalus aviator
GGATCAAACCTGAAACCTGGGTGTGTGCACTGACCAGGAGGCACACCAGCAAACGACATGTTCCTGATGGTAGGTTTTGAAGTTTGGGGTGTGGACGGAAGGGGCCACATGCTGACCTGATCAGCTCAGGGGAGGCCTGCATGGCGGTCTTGCAAACTCAGACACCTGATGTCACCACAAAGGATGGCCTGAAATTAAACTTTAACTAAAAGCAGTGATGGTGGGCAGTTCCGTCCTAGGCTGGTATCTTCACTGACAAGGTCAGCCTTTACCTAACTGAGCCTAGCTGTCTTTTTGCATCTATGATAACATACCCTTGAAATCTCTGGGTAACTTGTAACTCCCCTTTTCTGGAGCCCCTGGGGCACAACCTACTGTGCTGGGCGGAGAACACAGATTCCTTCATTATCCTGTTCATTGTCCCTGCGCCCACCTAAGCATGTGTCCATCGTTTCACTTTTTATCCAATCCCAGGGGTTTCCCCAGCTTTGCTTCATCCCACCTTCTTAATCTATCACCAATGGACTTCATGTAACCCACCTACGTCCCTCCTTTGATGGCAACGTATAAATACAAATGGAACCTGCCATTCCCCAGAGCATTATCTCAATTTGTTGAGGTTCTGCTTCCCGGCATAGGTCTACAGTTTGGCTCAAACAAACTCATAGAAATTCTTTACAGGCTTCAGTGGTGTTTTTATGTTAACATTACTTGGTAAATGGAATGGAAAAACTGAAGCAGATCGCTGAACACACTGGTTGAGCCATTGACAGGTAGATAGTAAACCAAATGTTGACAGTTTGGCTCAAATAAAGTCACAGAAATTCTTTACAGGTTTCAGTGTGTTTGTTGTGTGTGTGTGAGAGAGAGAGGGAGGGAGGGAAAGAGAGAGAGAGAGAGAGAGAGAGAGAGAGAGAGAGAGAGATTCGCATTAACAGGGGTTATGAATAGGGTTTTCTGCTTCCTGAGTTTTCTGACCTTTTCCCTTTGGCCGTATCACGCACTAATCCCGGGAGACTATGAAACAATTTTGTCAGCAACAACAACAACAAAACAAAACATAAACTAGGAAGAAGAGAACCAAACATTGGTTTGGGATCCTGGTTTCTCTCGGGTGAGGTACTTCCCGGAGGGGGTTAAGAAACGGTGTTTCCGGGCGCAGTCTGAAGACCCAGAGATTAAGTGCAGAACGTGGGGTGGGGCTGGAGATCCCGGAGTGGGACATCTGATAAGAGGCTGGGGCTTGGCTCCTCCCTTCCCAGGAAACGAAACCTAAGGCAGCTCAGGCTTGGGCCACAGAAGAGAGAGAGACTCCAGCGGTTTCCTTAGCCCCTGGCTCTCCCTGTCCCTGCCCGAGCATCACAATGTCGCTCGAAACGACCCCAGCCAGGGATCTGGACAGGTTCATCGAACGCCAGCTCCTGCCGGACACTGCTTTCCGAACGCAGGTCAAGGAAGCCATTGACATCATCTGCAGTTTCCTGAAGGAGAGGTGTTTCCAAGGTCAAGGTCAAGTTCAGGTGTCGAAGGTTGTAAAGGTGAGCCCCCCTGCCAGACCGGGGGTGGGGGGAGCGGGGGGCTTTGAACGGGCATGAGTTTCCACAGAGAAAGAGATCTTGGGGGAGAGGGGGTGGTGGTTTCCAGTTGATCCATACCAAAAATAGAACCATCGTTTGTGAAAATAGACTGTAATTTTTTTTTTCTTAAATCAATCTTTATTGTTCATAATATTACAAAGATTCCTCATTTCTTCCCCCCTCCACCAGGTTCCCACCCCACCCTCCACCCCCTCCCCATCCCCCATTGTCCTCATCCATAGGTGCACAGTTTATGTTCAGTCTCTTCCTCCCTCCCTTTCCTCGATAGTAAATCCCTTTTCAGATAGTAAATCAGTTACTTAGCATTTTCTCATATCAATAATATCTCCACATGCCCAATGATACACTTCAGACAAAAGACATTTCCAAATAGGTCAACCAACCTCATCCAGGCCCCACCCAAGGCACTTACAGATCAACACCCCAGCGCTATACTAACTCAACACATCCAGATCTAAGCCTTCATCACTTGATTCAGCAGACCCTCAAGTTCCCACAAAAGTTTCCAGCCATGTCTGAGAGGCAGCCTTGGGGCGAGGGCAGGCGAGGAGCGAGCTGTTTCGGGCCTGGCTGCACCAGGCCTGGCCTCTGTTGCTCTCGTTCGTACCACAACCAGCTGCTCCGGGTCTGGCCACTGCCGCTCCCGACCTAGTTGCTCTGGACTTGGCTGCTGCTTCTCCGGGCCTGGCCGCACCCGACCCCGCTGCTCGGGGCCTGGCCGCTCCCAGCCTGGCAGCCACTGCTCCGGGCCTGGCCGCACCCGACCCGTCTGCTCTGGACCCGGTTGCTCCGGGCCAGGCCGCTCTGAGGCTGGCTGCTCCCGGCCTGGATGCTCCGATCTTGGCTACTGCTGTTCTGGGCCTGGCTGCTCCCGACCCGGCTGCTCTGGGCCCAGCTTCTCCGGGCCCGGCCACTCCGGGTCTTGGTGTTCCTGGACTGGCCACCCTGGGCTTGGTCGCCTTCGCCTCAGGCCTGGCTGCCACTGCCCCAGGTCTGGCTGCTCCATTGCTGGCTGTTGCTGCTCTGGTTCTGGCTGCTGCTGCTCTCGGGCCTGGCTGTTGCTGCTCCAGGCCCGGCTGCCACCACCTTGTGCCTGGCCACTCTAGGCCTGGCTGCCACTGTTCCAACATTCTGTCCTTCTTTTTTTAAAAAAACAAAACAAAACAAAACAAAAAAACGCATTTATGTTGCAATGTTGGCTGGTGAGTTGAGTTCTGACTTAGTCTTTGATTTTTCAAGATCTTCTTTGTA
Source organism: Nyctalus aviator (assembly GCA_036971965.1). Lineage (NCBI taxonomy): Eukaryota > Metazoa > Chordata > Mammalia > Chiroptera > Vespertilionidae > Nyctalus > Nyctalus aviator. The sequence continues at coordinate 17,538,802 of CM072939.1, forward strand.
TTCTTTCTTAAGTAATTTTACTGTCTTTTGCTCCCACCCGATTTCTTCACATTGAGAACTTCTTTGGTTTCTTCCTCCTTGTCCTGGAAGCTCAGCAGATTGGCCTGTGGCACCCCTTTGTTCTCCGCGGGCTCCTGCGCTTCTTCAGCCTGTTGCCGGGGTCGGCGCCGCCCAGGAAGCAGCCCCCAGCCTCGGCTCCATTGCCTGCGCTCAGTAGTCAAAGGCTCAGGGGCAACCCTCCCCACCCCCCCCGGGGGCCCCGTCACCCAGCTCCTTGCTGGTGCCCGGCTGGCCTGTGGCCGGCAGGGGCTCCTGCTCCTCGTTGCATTCCTCCAGTCTGGAGCTTTTTTTCTCCTTCCCACTAGGGGCGTCTAGCATCAGAGTCAACATTTAGTCCTCTGCGCACAGTGTGCGCGCGAATCCGGGGGCCTTGCTTTTCGCTGCTCCCCCAGGACTCCACCTCACAGCCCCATCTCCCTTTGCTTAAGCCTGGGTCCCCAGGGATTGGCCTAGAATGGTGAAAGTCCGGACTGGGGCTCAGCGCCGCCGGAGGCCCTGCTTCTTCCCGCTAGGGCAATCCAGCATCAGAGTCAACATTCAGTCCTCTGCGTGCAGTGTGCGCGCGAATCCGGGGGCCCTGCTTTTCGCCGCTCCCCTGGGATTCCGCCTCACAGCCCTGTTTCCCCCTGCCCGAGCCTGGGTCCCCAGGGTCTGGCCCATAACTGGGGCTCAGCGCTGCTGGTTTGGGAGTTCATCCCAGGCCGGGGGTTTTATTTCTTTTCTGCTAGGGAACGCCAGGCAGGCCCCCAGCCTTCTCCTCCTCTCTGGCCGCGACCTCTCTGCGCGCGCATGCGGGCGCGCAGCATGTCTCCATACCTTAGGCTTTTTTTCAGCTCCTCTGATTTTCCTTCTGGTTTTCTCCTCCCCTCTTGCTGTAGCATTCTCAGTCAGTCGACTACCTGTAGCTCTGGGCAATGTCCACTCTACATTTTAGTTGTATTCCATTGAAATTGTTGTGTGCTGCTGCGGTTAGGTATCTACCCGAGCAGCCATCTTGGATCTCTCCTAGACTCTGTAATTTTTAAAATAAATATATTTTTATTGATTTCAGAGAGGAAGGGAGGAGGAAAGAGAGAAACATCAATGATGAGAGAGAATCATTGATCAGCTGTCTCCTGCATGCTCCCTACTGGGGATTGAGCCTGCAGTAACCTGAAATGTGCCAGACAGGGAATCGAACCGTGACCTCCTGGTTCAGAGGCCGATGCTCAACCACTGGGCAACACCGGCCTGGCCAGACTCTCCACTGACCCAGTGAAGTTCATGAACCACCAGTCCTAAGCCACGTCCATTTCAGAGACGGGGAAGCGGAGGCCCAGCTGGGATCAACAACCTGCTAATTAATGGCCATTTATGCAGAGTCTAAATTTTGACAGGTTGCTGGTTACTAGGTGAATGGAGGTCGGGCAGGGTGGGGGTGTGGGGAGAGAATGAAGAGGATCAAAGGGTTCGAATACAATGTGGCACAAGGGTCTTGGTTGGTGAGCACACAATAGCCTGTACAGATGTACCACAAGGTTGTGCACCTGAAACGGATGTGGTGTTATATTAACCCACGGCTAATACACCCCCAGTGGGTTTAATAATAATTGCAGAAAGCATGTAGCACTGACTGGCTGTAAAGCCTTGAGCAAGGCACTCAGCCTGCTGGTGCCTCCGCTTCCTCATCCATCCTTCCCCGTAGGCTACCAGGCTGTGCAGATTAAGTAAACAACCCAGCGTGGGCCAGACTACAGCATGTAATAATACAAGACAGTAAGAGCCAGGCAGTGAAGACTGCAACTTCTAGAACAAGGCAGTTGGGACTTGAGCTGGGTCTCTGCCACCTGTCAGCGGTGGCTTGGGCTGATAGATCATCTCTCTGAGCATCAGTTTTCCCACCTGTGAAATGGGAACTAATAACCATCATCATCATCATCATCTATACTAATAAAAGCCCAAGTGGCGTCTTGCCCTTGCGTCATCACAAGATGGTTGCCCCATGTCTTTACAAGATGGCCCCCACAAGATGGCCACCATAAGATGGCCGGCAGGGGAGGGGAGTTCTGGGTGATCGGGCCAACAGGGGAAGGCAGTTGGGGGTGACCGGGTTGGCAGGGGAGGGCAGTTGGGGTGACCAGGCAGGCAGGGGAGCAGTTAGGTGTCAATCAGGCCAGCAGGGGAGCCGTTAGGGGGTGATCAGGCCAGCAGGTAGAAGCAGTTGGGGGCAGTTAGGCAGGCAGGCAGGCAGGTGAGCAGTTAGGGGCCAGCAGACCCGGATTGTGAGAGGGATGTTCGAGTCCTGCGGGATTGGGCCTATACTGGCAGGCAGACATCGCCAGAGGATTCCCAGATTGGAGAGGGTGCAGGTCGGGCTGAGGAACTCCGCCCTCCAGTGCACGAATTTCATGCACCAGGCCTCTAGTAATAATAACAATAATAAATAATAATAATAATAATGCCTAACTAGCAAAGTCCTTGGGAGCATCGTAGGAAGTAGGACTGGCAATGCCCTCAGAACGGCGGCTGGCGCCCAGGTCGTTGGCTCTTCTCATGCTCCGCTCCGTTCCAGGGCGGCTCCTCGGGCAAAGGCACGGCCCTCAGAGACAAGTCCGACGCCGACCTCGTGGTCTTCCTCAGCCCCCTCACGAGTTTTCAGGAGCAGTTTCGTCGCCGAGAGGAGTTCATCCGGGAAATCAGACGTCAGCTGGAGGCGTGTCAGAGGCAGAGAAGGCTCACCGTGAACTTCGAGGTCCAGAACCCCGGAGTGTGGAGCCCCCGTGCACTGGGCTTCACGCTCAAGAGCCCCTCTCTCTCCGGGGCGGCGGTGGAGTTCGACGTGCTGCCCGCCTACGATGTGCTGGGTGAGCGCCCTTGCCACGAGCCATGTCACACTCACTTTATTTATTTATTTATTTTAAATATATTTCATTGATTTTTCACAGAGAGGAAGAGAGAGGGATTAGAGAGCTAGAAACATCGATGAGAGAGAATCATCGACCAGCTGCCTCTTGCACATCCCCTACTGGGGATGTGCCCGCAACCAAGGCACATGCCCTTGACCAGAATCGAACCTGGGACCTTTCAGTCCGGCAGGCCGACGGCTCTATCCACTGAGCCACACCGGTTTCGGCCACACTCACTTTAAAGTGAAGCTCTTTCACCGGGCCTGGCACCTCGCAGGTGTTCAAAACTGGGAGTTCCCCAACTGGGCCCCCAGACCCCTAGGACACGCCGGAGAACTGGCTCACAGGGGCGTACAGGAAGAGCTTAGATTTTTAAACTTCAGAGGGAAAACACGGCGACATCTGTTTTCCCTTCGGACGCCGTGCAAACTGCTCCTATTAAGTTGAAGGAACACAGAACCGGTAGGAATTTCATTTGGCCTGGGCTCTCGAGAGAAACGTCACAAAACGGGGAAAAAACAAAAACAGCTTGGCAGTATTCCCCCAGTGGCCATGTCCCGTGTTCGCTGCTGGGGTACAAGGGTCCTAAAAGAGAGAGAGAGAGAAGGGGAGAGCACAGAAGTTAGAGAGGATCTGAGTGCAGTGGGGGAAATGCAAGACGCGGAGGATGGATGGGGAGGAGAGGACCAGGAGGAAGGAAGTGATGGAGAAAGCAGCCAGGACAGCGAAGCCTGTAACCTTCATGGCATGGGCCAGGCGGTAGCAGTGGATGGGAGAACGGGATGGGGTGAGGGGATGGGGGTGGGGGGCTGGAAATGGCCGTTTCCACTGTGTCCACGGCCACCAAGCTTGTCACCCCAGAGCGATGGGAGTTATGGGTATTTCCCCAACAGGTCAGGTGACGGAGCACTACAGACCTTCCCCCGATGTCTATGTCAAGCTCATTGAGGAGTGCAAGATCCTGAAGAAGGAGGGCGAGTTCTCCTCCTGCTTCACGGAGCTGCAGCGAGCCTTCCTGAAGCAGCGCCCTGCCAAGCTCAAGAGCCTCGTCCGCCTGGTCAAGCACTGGTACCAGAAGGTGTGGGTCCTGCCAGACTCAGGAGAGGGAGGAGGGGAGAGAGACTGCAGAGGGGAGCAGGAGGGGAGAGAGGGAGGGAGGGAGGGTGGGGGCGGGAGGGGAGGCATGGGAGGAGAAGGGATCGGTGGAGAGGGAAGGAGGGAGGGGGTAGAAGGAAAGGAAGGGAGGGGCAGGGGAGGGGAACATGGAGGGAGAGAGGAGAGGAGGAAGGGGGAGGCGTAGAAGGAGCATAATTTCTAGGTCCCTCCTAGCTCTTGCTCTGCTTCTCTTTCTCTGGATAGAGTGTTCCCAGTTCTTTCCAAGCCAGTATTTGGCCCTGCAATATTTAGAGTTTCGGGAATTTATTACTATTTTATCTCTCTCTCTTTTTTTTCTTTCTTCCTGTTGGTGCCCTGTTTCATTGTGTGCCTGGTTATTTCTATGCTCGTCATAGTACTTGAAATTATTTGTGAGGTCATTTGGAGCTTTGGATCATTTTTTCTCCCTGCAGAGGATTATTATTTATTTATTTATTTATTTGCTTCTAGAAGACACTTAGGAAGTGCTTAAAGTGCTTCCTCTGAATTATTTTTCATAATATCCTTTTAAAATTATTTTTATTGATTTCAGAGAGGAAGGGAGAGAGGGAGGGAGAGAGAGAGAGAGAGAGAGAGAGAGAGAGAGAGAGAGAGAGGGAGGGAGAGAGAGAAACATCAAGGATGAGAGAGAATCATTGATGGGCTGCCTCCTGTACATTCCCCACTGGGGATCAAGCCTGCAATCTGGGCATGTGCTCATATCAATGTTATCAAGAATAGAACAGTGACCTCCTGGTTGATAGGTCGACGCTCAACCACTGAGCCACACCGGCCGGGCTCATCATGTCCTCTTAAGGTAGATGCTATTATTACCGTTCACTGGGTAAATGAGAAAAGTGAGGCTTCCAGAGTGGTCTGCCCAGCCCGGCTGCTGTGGCTCAAATGGCTGAGCTTCCAACTGGTACCAGGAGGTCACCAGTTCATTGCCATCAGGGCACATGCCTGGGTGTGGGTTCTTTCTCATCGATGTTTCTATATCTCTCTCCCTCTCCCTTCCTCTCCAAGAATCAATAAGAACACATTTAAAAGAAAGAAAGGAAGGAAGGAAGGGAGGAAGGGAGGAAGGGAGGAAGGGAGAAAGGGAGAAAGGAAGAGAGAGAGAGAGAGAGAGAGAGAGAGAGAGAGAGAGGGAGAGAGGGAGAGAGAGAGAGAGAGGGAGAGAGAGAGAGAAAGAGAGAAAGAAAGAAAGAAAGAAAGAAAGAAAGAAAGAAAGAAAGAAAGAAAGAAAGATGTCTCCCAGAATCAGGCCAGGTTGGAGCCAGGATTCATTCAGGATCCAGAGCCCCAGCCCTAACCGGGGTCAGCGGCCTCTTTTCCTAAACCTCGAGGTGGTAAATGTGTCAGACCTTGGGGCGCGTCTCTGTCCTAGCTACTCAATGCAGGCTTTGGAGCGGGAAAGCCACAGGCAGCACATGCGTGAATGAGCGTGACTTTGGGGCCAAGAAAACGTTATTTACAAAAGCAGGCAGGAGGCAGGATTCAGCCACGAGCCCATCTTCCTGGCTGTTTTCCCTCCTCTCAGTGTAAGGAGAAGCTTGCAGATCGCCTGCCGCCTAAGTACGCCCTGGAGCTCCTGACCGTCTACGCTTGGGAGCGTGCAGGCCGGCCCGAGGACTTCAACACAGCGCAGGGCTTTCGGACGGTCTTGGAATTAGTCATGAGACACCAGCAGCTGTGCATCTACTGGACACAGTATTATGACCTTTCACACCCCGTGATTGGCCCATACCTGAACACGCAGCTCCAGAAACCCAGGTATTTGGTCCCCACAGAGCGGGTAGGGGGCGCTAAGCCCTGTGGGGAGCTCCACTCTGGTGCCTTGGGCATAAGGAAGCAGGAGGCTCCACGTCGGTGGGCCATCTGCTGCTGCCAACTCCAGTGCCGGGCACCTTTCTGCCATCCGGTTAGACAACAGGCAGCCCTGTGAGGCGGGCACTGAGGGTCTGAGGGGGGAGCAGCTTGCCCGCACCGTCCCAGGAAATGAGCGCCATGGCTGCCATGTGGGCTGAAACAGTTGTTCCCCCGGGGGGATGAGAGGCTCGCTGGGGGGCTCACACACCCGAACAGGAAACCGTATTATCACGAGGACTGACGCGGATGGACCCCCCCACCCACCCACATTGAGCTGGGTCCCAGGTACTGGGCGGGGCATTTCACCTTCTTGGAGGTGGCCCCATTTCACAGAGGAGCACACTGAGGCTTAGGGAGCTCCAGTGACCTGCCCAAGGGCACACCACGAATCGGGCACAGCAAGGCCCTAGCGCAAGGCTCCTTTTCTTGGGTTTGCTGTTCACGGGGACACGCGGGGTGAGCCCCAGGAAACGGCGCCCTGCTGGGTACCTTCCTCTACCCCCCTCACCCCGCCCCCCCGGCCCACCTACCCCAGGGGGTTAGCAATTACAGGAGCATCTAAACTCCAGAGATCCAACCCAACACCTCCACTGTCCCTCTCTCAATGTCGCTCCTCAGGCCTGTGATTCTGGACCCTGCGGACCCTACCACAAACGTCGGTGGCGAACATCAAAAAGGCTGGAATCTGCTGGCGACAGAGGCTAGGGCCTGGGTGACGTACCCGTGCTTTCACAATGGAGATGGGTCTCCAGTGCGCTCCTGGAACGTACTGGTGAGACGCCCCACCCCTTCACCCCCCGCTCCCTCCCAATCCTCCCTCCCTCTCCCCTCCACACAGCGTGGGGGCCCTTGTTCCCAAGGAAATCCCCTCTCACCTTCACACAGCGTCAGGCCGAGCGCCCGGTTTTACAGTCACTTTTTATCATCACCACGTTGACCCCACTCCGAGGGCTCCTGGAATGGCCACGTCCTTTGTCCAAAGTTCCTTCTTTACGCCGGGCTGCCCTGGCCCAAGGTCGCGTTTGTAACCACTCCAGTTGTCTCCTCCTTCCAGTGATAACGAGCATGGCAGCCACTGCTCACGGAATGTCTGCCTGGCGCCCAGCTTCTGTCCCCAGCCCGTTAGCACACATTATTTTATTCAATCACCGAGCCCCGCAGCAATGCATAAGGCAGGTTTCCCCCTCTGGGCTCACAGACGAGAGGGGGCTCAGAGGGGTGGTGCCGCTGCTCAGGGCATTCAGCGAGGGAGGGAGAGGCAGAGCTAGGACTCAAACCGGCGGAGTCCAAGGTAAACAGCTTGCCTGTCCCCGCCCCCCCACCCCCTCCAGCATCTGACAAACAGGAGACTCAGAGCAGCTGAGTGGCAAGGGCATGTCACCCAGCTAGTAGGGGCAGCCACTCCTGAACTGGGGTCTTCCCATGCCCAGGGCCGGGGTCTTTCTCATGCCAGGGGATTGGTGATGTCATGGGGGTTCCCCAGGAAGCAGGCTCGGAGAGGGGGTGTGGTGTGCAGGAACGGGGTGGAAGGAAGCAGGTGTGGGCACAGGGCTAGTCCAGTTGGGATGCAGTCCGACCACAGTGTCAGCCCCCTCACCGCCCGGGGCCCTGGAGCCCCAGTGGCCTTGAGAGTTGGCCTCCTGTAGTCTGAGGGTGTCAGGCTGTTATACCCGCCCTGGGCCCTGGATCGGTTCCTAAATGGGGCAACTGAGGAAGGGAGTGGCCTTAAACCCAGGCAACCAACCCCAAAGGGCCGAGCACTGACGTCTGTTGCAACAGCCCCCCTGGCCCACCTGGGACTTGCTCCCCTTTCCTTGAGGAGAAGCCGAGCGGCCTATCACAGAGTTACCCCAAAGCCAAGGTGGGCAGCCTGCGGCTCTGCAAGGTGACCGTGCACTTGACTCTTGTAGGACTGAGGAGACAGCGGAGATGCCTGGGGAACATCTGCTCTCAAGACACATCAGCTCCCCGACTGCGGACAGCACCCTGGTCCTTCCACAACGGCCTTCCCCAGGCAGAGTGCTCCCTCCCTCCCTCCCCCCTCCCCCCCCCCGCCCCGCCCCACGATGGAGGAGAACAGAACACACACTCACCTGTTGCCTTTAAGATGAAAACCAGCCAATCAGAGCCCAGACCCCCGACTCACCCAGGGCAGGTTCCAGACACCTGGGCAGAGCGCACTGGAATGATTCAGACGGGCCCATCCTAGGCCTGCTGCCCCGCCTTCCCTTTCCCGTGGGAACTATCAAAGGTTCTTTTTTTTTTTTTTAAGTTAATCCTCACCCACAGATATTTTTCCTATTGATTTTTAGAAACAGTGGAAGGGAGGGGAGGGACAGTGAGAGAAGCATCGATGGGAGAGAGACACATTGACCGGTTGCCTCCCAGATCCGCCCCACCAGGGCCAGGATGGAGCCTGCAGCCCAGGAACATGCCCTTGACCAGAATCAAACCCGGGACCTATCCGTACGAGGGCCAAGGCTCTATCGACTGAGCCAAACAAGCCAGGGCTGTGGCGAAGGTTCTCGCCCACGTTTCCCCTCTCTCCCTGTGGCTCAATCCCGTGTGGCCGCGGGTGGGACCCTCCCTCCTGTTTCTAGGGATCTGTGAGTGGAAACGTCTTCCTTCGTGACGATATCTAGTTTATTGCCTTTAACACTCGCAAAATAAATCACTTGAGATAAAACAACAGCACTCCCACAGCCTCCCCCTCCCACCTGGTAAGATCTGGGGGCCTATCTCCTCAGCCCTTTTCTCGGCCTCAGCCTGTCTCCCTGGGTACATAGTGTCTTTTTTTTAATTTTTTTTAATTTTTTAATTTTTTATTTTTTACAGAGAGGAGAAGAGAGGGATAGAGAGCTAGGAATGTCGATGAGAGAGAAACATCGACCAGCTGCCTCTTGCACACCCCCTACCAGGGATGTGCCCGCAGCCAATGTACATGCCCTTGACCGGAATCGAACCTGGGACCTTTCAGTCCGCAGGCCGACGCTCTATCCACTGAGCCGAACCGGTTTCGGCCGTAGTGTCTTTTTTAACGGGGCTCTTCTCCCTCCCTGCCCAGCCTTGTTTATCTGCCCGGACAGGTTTACCGCTGTTCTCCATGCCGAGTCGAAAACTTGGGCATCACATGTAACGGGCACCTTTCTACCTTGTGGGTGAGCCTGTTGTCTTACGAGAGTTTCGCGATTATAAACACAACATTACAGTCACCAGCACATTAATGGAGTTGGTGATTAGCTGTTTCATTTGGAAAGCCAAAGGCATCATACCGCAGTACTCATTCTGATTTCTTGAGGAATTCCCGCACTGCTTTCCATAACGGCTGCACCATTTCGCATTCCCACCAACAGTCCTCAAGGGTTCCCATTCCATTCCTCCACAGTCTCGCCAACGCTTGTGTCTTGTGTGTGTGTGTGTGCGCGCGTGTGTTTAATGGAATAGCCATTCTTTCCTAGCTAGCTTGGCTCTGTGGATAGAGCGTCGGCCTGCAGACGGAGGGGTCCCGGGTTTGAATCCCATCAAGGACACTTGCTGGGGTTGTGGGCTCGATTCCCGGTAGGGAACATGCAGGAGGCAGCCGATGAATGATTCTTTCCTATCACTGATTTTTCTCTCTCTCCCTCTCCTTTCCTCTCTGAAATCAATAAAAGTGTATTTCTTAAAAAACAGAACGGCCATTCTAACAGATGAGAGGTGATGGCTCATGGTTTTGATTTGCATTCTCCTGATGGTTAGTGATGTCAAGCATCTTTTCCCGGGCCTGTTGGTCATTTGTATCTTTTTTTTTTTTTTTTTTGAGAAATAGCTATTCAAGTACTTGGCCCATTCTGTAATACGACTATTCGGTTTTTTAAAAGTTGTTTTGCTCGTCACTAGTGGGAGCTTCTGATTATTTTGGAAATTAACCCCTTATCAGCTTTATGGTTTGCACATATTTCCTCCCTTTCCGGGGCTTGCCCTCCCACGCTGTGGGTGTTTCCACTTACTGTGCAGACGCGAGTTAGTTTGATATGGTCCCTCTTGCCGCCTGAATTTGGTTGCATGCAGCCAGCTGATGTCCACAAGGCTGGGTAACTTCCTGCTGGGGAAACTAAAGGTTCTCTCTTCCACAAATGGTGCTGGGGAAATTGGGTAGGATGAATCTTACGCCTACCTTACACCACACACACACACAAATGGACTCAAAGTGGGTCAGAGCCTCGAAGGTTAAAATCCGACCTCGCCTTATTATAAACTTAAAATAATTGAATAATCTCATAGCAAACTCTGTTATCTTTTTTTTTTTTAAACAAAAATCCATGGCTTCCCTTGGCTTTTCTATTTCCATGTTGATTTTATACTCAGTGTGTACAGTTTCACCCAAAATATGGGGAGGCATTTAATCAGAGTTACACAAGTCAGATTAGGGAGAATGGCATCTGTATTGTATGGAAAATCACAGTCGATGAAGTTGCTTTCCATTTATTTCTTTAATGACTGAATGAGTAAGTTTTAGAATTTTCTCTGAATTTCAATGGGTTGGGGTTTTTTTTCCATATTATTCTTAAGTACTTATTTCTGTGTTAATGTATGTAAGCATGTTTTCTTTAATTTCACTTGGTAATGATTTGTTCCGGGAAGACCTAAATGCTTCAGTGTGTATATTTGATTATGAGTGACCTTAATACTTTTCTGAATTTTCTGATGTGATATAAATTCGAACTTGTATTGCTTGTATGCCACACACACACACACACACACACACACACAAAAAAAAAAAAAAAAAAAAAACAACCACACAATAAAGCAATTTTTCTTGCAAAAACATATTTTAAAATATTTCTTGTTTGTGAAATGTCAGCAAGACCAGGCTATAGAGAGATCTGGCGTGCTGGTATTTGGAGTTGCTGGTTCAAGGGCAAGTTCATGAGATTTGGAAACAGGGGAGCAATTGTGGAAGGGATGATGGGGATTGAAACACCTGAGAAAGTCTCGCTGGAGTGGCTCCAGTTATTTGGAGCATCATCCTGTACACCAGAAGGTGGCAAGTTCAATTCCTGGTCAGGGCACGTACTGAGGTTGTGGGTTTGATCCCTCGTCAGGGCTTTTGGGAAGCAACCAATGGGTTTCGCTCTCACATCGATGTTTCTCTTTTTCCCTCCCTTCCTAAAACAAACAAACAAACAAACAAAAAAAACACCCTGAGACACAAATTTCTGAGGCCCCAGAGATAAGGCTACCTTCTAGGTAACTTCCTGCTGGGGAAACGAAACTGAGAAAAGAGCTGATGGTGAGTCAGCAGAGACGAGGGTGGAGGTCTCGGAGGAGGTGAGAACACGCTGTGCCCTGTGTGGTTTGCGGTCCTGGGTTCATGGGGGAATCTCAGCTCAGGTTTATGCTGAGGTCCTCCCAGCTCAATTGGATTTTATTTTTGTTTAATTTTTTTCTTATTTATTTTTTTAGAGAGGAAGGTTAGAGAAATTGAAACATCAATGAGAGAGAAACATTATTGATCAGCTGCCTCCTGCACGCCCCCTTGGGGATCGAGACCAAACTCTGACATGTGGCCTGCCTGAGAATCAACCAGTCACCTCTTGGTTCCTGGCTCGATGCTCAACCACTGAGCCACACCAGCCAGGCTTCACTGGATTGGAATGTACTGACACCTCTGAAGCCTGTGTGGTCAGTCCCAGATACCCCTTCTCCTCCACCTCCTCCCACAGCCCCTCCCTCCTGCCCCTCGCTCTGTCTGTGATATGCCAGGATCCCCTCCCACCCGCATAGTTACCGCCTTCCTCCCGTGCTCTGGGTTCGAATTTCCTCCTCTGTCCAACCCCACAGCTCCTTCAGGAGTCTCAGGGGACCAGCAACAATATTCATCAAGTTCTCTCCTGCTATTCCTAGAGGTCTGGAGGCTTGTGCATTTGGGTCAGTCCACCACCTTGTTCCAACCTTTCTGCTTTCTGCTTTCTAAAATCTGCTCGACTGTTCTGTCCCTCGATGGCACACCCTCTCCATTTCCAACGTGTAGACTTGCATGATACTTTGCTGCCCGGCTGAGGTGGCTCGGTTGGTTGCCAGTTCAGTTCCCGGTCAGGGCACATACCTGGGTGTCAGGTTCGACCTCCGCATGGGGCACGTACAGAAGGCAACCAATCACTGTTCTCTCTCACGTTGATGTTCCTCTCCTTCTCCCCCTCTCTCCCTTCCTCTCTCTAAGCATGTCCTCGGGTGAGGACTAAAACCATTGAATACATCTGTGCTGTCATTTCAGTAGGGTCTCGGGCATCTGTTCACTCCACGTCTCACACAGAAGACTTCCCACGTGGCCTGTGAATCGGGAAGACAGCTGTGATTAATGAGTAAGTGATTCCCCTTCACAACCTCTCACCGGTGACCCAGTCTTCCTCTTATATCCGAATGCCCCAGTGACGTGGCACTCACTACTCACAGGATAAACTGTGTACACACTGCCCGCCTACCACCACACCCTCTGCCCTCCGGAACCCTCTCACCCCCTGACCCCCCTATCATTGCCTCTCAGTTACCGCGGGCCTCGGGAAGCTCTTGTGACACCATCATAATCAATAAAGAAATAAAATAAATAAAAGATGAACTGTCCCCTGAGGGTTACTCAGAGGCAGAGTGGACGCTGGATCCTTGAGTGACTTGGCAGATGATTAACAGTTTGAGGAGTGAGACAGGGAGGAGGGGGGTGGGACCCTGGCATGGGCCCCCCAGACAAAGAGCTCCGGTGTGCAGAGCAAAGAGGGTGGGGAAGCAGCCGAAAAGCGAATCCAGGCTGTGAAGCGAGACACAGCCACGGCTGCCTGCAGAGTTCAGTGTCCCCTCTGCAGCTAACCTCCTGCTCGGGGGGGGGGCAGGCCCCAAGGAGTGTAGTCCTGAAGCTTTGTCACGTGTTAGTAGGTGATTCTGTGCGAAAGGTGCCATTCTAAACTGCCTTTCCTCTCTCATTTCTCCTCGTTAAAAACAAACAAACAAAACAAACGTAATTCTTAGTCACTTTAGAATGGTGTGTTTGCAATGTTAAGAAATGGGTGGGTTTTTTTTCCTGGAATTGCATCTCATGTATGAACTATTTGGGAAGAGTTGGCTCCTCAGGAATAGAGGGAGCAGTTGGAACTGGCACAAACCGGTCTGAACCCCTTCGGACGACTTCCCACCCACCCGAGTGACCTTTGGCGAGAGGCCCAGGCTCTGTCCTGCACCCCTGGCCTGTGTGAGGACAGGGGCACACATCCGGGCGGCTGGGGGCGCCGAGTGAAGGGGCGGGGGGGGGGTAAGTGGTGCAGGACCCGCTCTAATGGCTCCTGGTTAGGTGTTCGGAGCGCACTCTCCAGCCCAGCGGGGCCGGGGGGGGAGGGGGGGGCCTCGGTTTGTGGGACTCTCCTGCCATTTCTCCCCAGAAACCTGTGGGGCCGTCCACGCTCTGCAGACATTACTGACGCCGGGATCTGCAGGCGTTTTATTCCCGGTGTCAGTGCATCGGGCCCGGGAAGGCAGGCCCGGAGCTGGGAGGGGGGACCGAGCACAGAGGGGAGCGCGGCGGGGAAGGCGCCCGGAAATGGGAGCTCCGGGCCCAGAAACGAAACTGAAAGCGGGAAAGAAGGGACTGGGGGGAAAGAAGGGAAGTGGGGACGTGCGGAGACTGGCTCAGTAGCCTCTTTCCCTCTCCCCGAGAGCAGGGGCGCACGCACGGCCTAAAGGGCGCCCCGGGCACCTGGGGGCGCACACCCAGAGGCGGGGAGCACTGCGGAGCCGCGCCCCCCGCGCAGAGCCCTGCACCCTACACCCTACACCCTGCACCCCGCGTCCCGGGCCATGGACGTGGATGTGGACGTGTGCCGCACCCCCGCGGCCGCGCTGGACGGCCTGGTGGCCCACCGCCTGCAGCTGCCCCCCGGGTTCGTGGGCGCCGCGCGGCGCGCCCTGGGCGACCTGGCAGCCGCCCTGAAAGAGCGCGGGGGCCGCCCCGGACCCGGAGCCGGAGCCGCTGCGCCGCCCTGGCGGGTGCTGAAGATCGCCAAGGTAGGGTCTTGGGGGACAGGGACCACTCTCGGAGGACGCTGGGCACACTGAGATAGGATAGGGGCTTTCTCAGTCTCTCCGTTCATTGTGACACTTCCACAGCACACTGACTCGCTCCGGCGTTCAAAGGGGCCTGAACATGCACTACTGCACACAGCACCTCTGCACCCGAGGTTCGATGCACCCCCCTTGCCAGATGGGGAAACTGAGGCACAGAGAGCCGAAGCAACCTATCCAGTCCAGCCAGAATTCAAAGCAGGAAGTCTGATTCCTGGATCTGTGCTTCTTAGGGCTGCCTCTTCTACATTCATTCATTCATTCATTCACTCATTCATTCATGCACCCAAACAGACCAGGACCTCACGGAGGCTTGCCCCTGAGGACGCTGTGGCAATTCTCCAGAATCGCTGCCACAGCCCCCTTTCCTGAGGAGTCACTGGGGAACAATGAGCGTTGCCTCCTTGTCTTATCTCCCCGCAATCCCCCCATTCCGTCTCCTGGAGATGATGGTCCCTGTTTAGTGGGTGAGGAAACTGAGCCTGGGTCACTCTTAGGCCTGGTCACTTTTTGCCATGCTGTCTCTGAGCTCAGGACGCCCGCAGACTCCGGGAGGAGACAGGTGCCACCTGCTGTATTCCCAAGACAAGCTCAGGGGTGCCGGGGGGCGGGGGGAGGGGATCCAGGAAACCTGGGTGGGATGGAGGGGCACCTGGAGTTTGCCAGGGGAGAGATGACAGCAGGTGCGAGAGGCCTCTGAGCAGCCGGGAGCGGGTTGGCCACAGTCCTCACCCAGCCCACTTGCCTCACTCACCCCGCCAGCCTGGGGCACTGGGGCGGGAGCGTGCAGGATGCTGAGGCTTGTGCTTTCCTCCCAGGGAGGCTCCGCTGGCCGGGGCACCGCTCTGCGGGGCGGCTGTGACTCCCAACTCGTCGTCTTCCTGGACTGTTTCAAGAGCTACGAGGACCAGCGGGTGCTGCGGAGGGAGATCCTCGCCGAGATGCGGGCGCTGCTGCGGTCCTCGTGGCAGCAGCCGGTCCCCGGGCTGAGCCTGGAGTTTCGCGAACAGGACACGCCCGGGGCCCTCCGGTTCCGACTGGCATCCGCAGACCTTGAGAACTGGATGGACGTGAGCTTGGTGCCTGCCTTTGACGTGCTGGGTAAGACACCCCGGGGCAAGGTCATTAGGAGTAAGTCAGGGCTAACAGTGCGAGCCCTGCCACCAACGTGCTGTGTGACCTGGGACACCCTCTCTGGGCTCCCGTTTCTTTCTCTTCTTTTTTTAAAATATATTTTATTGATTTTTTTTTTTTATTGATTTTTTTTTACAGAGAGGAAGGCAGATAGAGAGTCAGAAACATTGACCAGCTGCCTCCTGCACATTCCCTCCTGGGGATGTGCCTGAAATCAAGGTACAAGCCCTTAACCGGAATCGAACCCGGGACCCTTCAGTCCGCGAGCCAATGCTCTTATCACTGAACTAAACCCGTTTTGGCTTTCTTTTCTTTTTTTTTTTTTTTAAGTATATTTTTAAAATTGGTTTCGGAGAGGAAGGGAGAGGGAGAGCGATAGATACATCGATGATGAGAGAGAATCATTGATCGGCTGCACAACCTCCTGGGGATCAAGCCCACAACCCAGGCATGTGCCCGACCAGGAGTGGAACCGTGACCTCCTGATGGGTCGATGCTCAACCACGGAGCCACGCTGGCTGGGCATGGGCTTCCGTGTCTTGACTAAACGTACTGGGTTTGGGCCAGACAAGGCCCATTCCTCCTGCATCTGTGGTCCTTGCTCCAACCACTGGGGAGAGTTTCCTTCTGTCACTGCCTCGTGCAGTGCAGCTGAGCTCTCCCCCAGGCCCCACAGGAGAAGGCAGGTGGACACATGCTGGCAGCAGGGGTCTGGGGACCAGGCCAGAATCCTGCAAAACCTCACCTGTTATCTTAAAAGCATCAATGGAATTTTTCACTTCCCTTTGTCATAAACCCATGCTTGATTAAATATAATAATATGCGTCTGCCGCCGAAACCTGTTTGGCTCAGTGGATAGAGCGTCGGCCTGCGGACTCAAGGGTCCCAGGTTCGATTCCGGTCAAGGGCATGTACCTTGGTTGCGGGCACATCCCTAGTAGGGGGTGTGCAGAGGCAGCTGGTCAATGTCTCTCTCTCATCGATGTTTCTAACTCTCTGTCTCCCTTCCTCTCTGTAAAAAAGTCAATAAAATATATATTTTTAAAAAATAATAATAATATGCATCTACACAATGCAGATAATAATTATAGGATAATAGTTTGTTCTGGAAAGACTTTATGCATGAATGCATGTAATGAACTTAGTACAGTGCCTGGCGTGTGATAGGGCTATATGAAAGCTTGCTATTCTTATTTCTATTCTTATTATTATTTCTGTTATCATCATGATCATCATCATTTCCCATGATGCTCTGGGAGATAGCTGTCTGGAGTTTATCCAGCGTTCTGCTGATCTGGCAGACAGCCACACTCTCCCTTACCTAAATACCCACCTAGTTACTAATCCTAATAGCTACTCCTGATGAAATGCCTCACTATTCCAAGCACGTGACATGCTTTGTCTCATGCACGCCTCCGAGCAAACCTATGAGGTCTGTCCTGTCTCAGCTTCCATTTCACCAGTGGAGGCTCTGAGGCACAGAGACACACGGTAACTCACCCGAAGTCACACAGCAGGTAACTGATGTCAGGGACCTAGGGAGTTCTGGGGAGGGTATGTCTTCCCCCCCACCCCCCCACCAGCCTGGCCCAGGACAGCGGGGCACATACTGTAGAGTCAGCCGGCTCCGCCTTCCAATCCTGTCTCCAGCCGCCTCACCACTGAATGTTCCTGTGCCTCAGTTTCCACGGCTATAAAACGGGGTGGAGAACTGCGGCTTTTAGTGGGGACACCCTGAGGGGGTTGGTGTGAAACTTGCAGCACAGCGCCTGGCACGTGGTAAGCCCTCAAAAAACATTAGCAATTACTGCTAAGGAATCAGAACCTCTTGCCTTGTGTTTCTCTGGCATCGTTTCCTCCTCGCGGGGCACCAGTTAATTAAAGGTCTGTGCGGTGGTATTTTAGTACGGCCTGCGGGGAGCCTCGGGGGCGGGAAGCATTGCCAGGTTATAGAACTCCTGACTCTGCAGGAAGCGTCTTGCCTGCTCACCTGGGAATGAGGCTGCACTTCTTCCGACGACCTTTGGGGGCGCCTGGCCATTTGGGAGCAGGAACCGTCCCTTCTGGTCCAGAGCTTTTTCCTCTCTGGCTCCCAGGCTCTCTGCCTCATCCTCCAGTGCCCAGGCAGGGGTACCCCGCTCCTCAAATCCTCCTCGCTCTCCCCCAGCGCCCCAAGCTGGGCTCAGCACCTTCATCCTGGGTCCTCAGCACCCTTCCTCACTCACAGGCCCTCACCTCCTCAGGTCAGCTCAGCTCCAGTGTCAAACCCAAGCCCGAGGTCTACGCCAGCCTCCTCAGCAGTGGCTGCCAGAAGGGTGAGCATGCGGCCTGCTTCACAGAGCTGCGGAGGAACTTCGTGAACACGCGGCCAGCCAAGCTGAAGAACCTGATCCTGCTGGTGAAGCACTGGTACCGCCAGGTGAGGCCTCTGGGAGGTGGGGTGGGGGGAGGGGGGTCCCCTGCATGTGACCGATGGAATGTGTGCCTCCGTGATCGTGAGACTGTTTCCCTATGTTTAGCAGCCACCCGTGTTTCTCTTTCTGGGAATTGTCTGTTCATATAATCTGCCCATTATTTTCCACTGGGTTAGCTAGCGGCCTTCTTGTTGTTGATTGGTTGGCGCTGTTTATATATTGTGGGTGCTGGTTTGTATTTTGTGAACACAGTGTGCAAATCTATCCTCCCCACCCGTGGCTTATACTTTCACTTTGTTCATTGATCTTTTGACACAGAAAATGTTTGTGTTTTCACGTAGTCAGGTGTGTTCACTTCGGACTTTCTAAAATTATTCTCCCATGTTCCCTCCCAAAAAAATGTTTGTGGTTTTGTGGTTTTTTTTGAATATATTTTATTGATTTTTTTTTTTTTTACAGAGGGGAAGGGAGAGAGAGAGAGTTAGAAACATCGATGAGAGAGAAACATCAACAACTGCCTCCTGCACACCCCCACTGGGGATGTGCTCGCAACCAAGGTATATGCCCTTGACCGGAATCGAACCTGAGACCCTTGAGTCCACAGGCTGATGCTCTATCCACTGAGCCAAACCGGTTAGGACCCAAAATTTTTTTTTTTTAATATTTAGGGCTTTGAGACTGTCGGGAGTGTTTTATGTACAGAATGAAGTGTGTGGAGTCTGTGCACCTCCCTCCAAGCCTCAGGAATGCCCTGAGCCTGCCCTTGGCTTGGGCCTTCTCCTCCTTCAGCAGGTCTGGAAGGAGGTGATCCTGGAGGCCCATTCTTGCTCAGCCAGAGACTCGCTGTGCTTTTCTTTAGGGGACACCAGTCTCAGACTCCCCGCCGGCCCCTCCCTGGCTGCTCCTCCTTCCTGGGGCTTGCATCTCGTACCTCTCCCTCCCCCCCGCCCCAACATGAGCCAAGCACATGGCTGAAGCCCCAGCAGGGAGGGCGAGGCGGGGGGGAGCACCAGGCAGCCTTTAGAACAGGCTTGGCACACAGTTTCTCGTCCCAGGCTCCGCCTGCTGGTGTCCACCCCGGAGCCTGGGAGATCCTGCCAAATTCTCCAGAGAGCTAGCTCCCCCTCCCCATCCTCCCCTGAGCCGCCCTGTCCTCTCACAGGTGTGCCCGCAGGCGGGGCGGAACGAGATGCCCCCGGCCTACGCCCTGGAGCTGCTGACCATCTTCGCCTGGGAGCAGGGCTGCAGGAAGGAGGCCTTCAGCCTGGCCCAGGGCCTCCGCACCGTGCTGGGCCTGATCCGGCAGCACCGGCACTTGTGTGTCTTCTGGACCACCAACTATAGCGCCGAGGACCCCGCGGTTCAGAAGTTCTTGCAGCGCCAGCTGCAGGGACCCAGGTACCTCCTCAGACCCAGCACCTGCTCTCCCGCGCCTGTGCCTGGGAGAGAATGAACAGTGACAAAGCAGGTCGTGGCTAAGGGGGATCAAAGCCAGCTGCTACCAGGGCATTCCTCATACCACGCATCCAGCCCCAGGTGCAGATTAGAATCGCTTAAGACAGTGGTTGGCAAACAGCGGCTCGAGAGCCACAGGCGGCTCTCTGGCCCCCTTGAGTGTGGCTCTTCCACAAAACACCACGTGCGGGCGCGCACGGACAGTGCGATTGAAACTTTGCGGCCCACGCGCAAAATAGCCTGGGCGAGGCTATTTTGAAAAAGTGGAGTTAGGACACTCTAGGGGCCGCGGTTTGCCGACCACTGGCTTAAGAGATGTTGTTTCTTTTTAAATATATTTTTATTTATTTATTTTTTTTAAATATATATTTTATTGATTTTTTTACAAAGAGGAAGTGAGAGAGAGTTAGAAACATCGATGGGCGAGAAACATCCATCAGTAAATATATTTTTATTGATTTCAGAGAGGGAGGGAGAGACAGAAAGAGAGAGGGAGAGAGAGAGAAGCATCAATGATGAGAGAATTATTGATCGGCTGCCTCCGGTGTGCCCCACACTGGGGATCCAGCCCACAACCCGGGCATGTGCCCGGACCAGGTATCAAACCGTGACCTTCTGGTTCATAGGTCGATGCTCAACCACGGAGCCACGCTGGCCAAGCGGGGGCAGTTTTGAAAGCGTACCGCCCGCTTTGTGTGTGAGCGGCTCAGCGGTGCACCGTACGGTCTGGTGCCTTTCTAAGACGTGATCACCTGGGAACCCCCATTAGATCACGGCAGCGTACCCCGGCACCCGGGAGCTTCCCTGTGCCCCTCCCACAGGGGACCCCCTCCTGACTGTGATCGGTACAAGTCACATTTCAGTGGGGCCGCACAGCATGGGCTTTTTAAAAATATACATATTTTATTGATTTTTTTTTTTTGCAGAGAGGAAGAGAGAGGGACAGAGAGTTAGAAACATCAATGAGAGAGAAACATCGATCAGCTGCCTCCTGCATACCTCCCACAGGGGATGCGCCCGCAACCGAGGTACATGGCCTTGACCGGTATCCAACTCGGGACCTTTCAGTCCGCAGGCCAACGCTCTATCCACTGAGCCACACCGGTTAAACAGCATGGGCTTTTGTGGGGCCTCCTCTCTCCCAGAATTAAGTCTTTGAGATTCTCCGTACGGTCGCGTGTGGCGGTGGCTCCTTCTCGTCCACTGCTGAGCAGCATTTCACGGTGTGAGTTTATCACCGTGCGTTTCCCATCCCACGCTCGGGCCTTACGGAGAGGGCTGAGGCGCGGCCTCACGTCGCAGGGCAGACACTGGGTCCCGGTGTCTTGTGACTCTATCGAGCAGGTGGAGCTGAGGACCCTCGCTCCCATTCGGTCCCCACAGCAGCCCGTCAGCGCGGGCATCGCTGCGGTCCCCATTCCGCAGATGAGGAGACCGAGGCGCGGAGAGGCCAGCCACCCGCCTCCGGTCACATAGCACGAGAGGAGCAGAGTTGAGATCGGAACCATTCGGCCCGACTCCAGAGCCCCTGACTCTGGCCATCTTGCTAACCAGAACCTTCTCGTCCCTGTGGATTGGCAGGCCCGTGATCCTGGACCCGGCCGACCCCACGTGGGATGTGGGGGACGGGGCAGCCTGGCGCTGGGACCTGCTGGCCCAAGAGGCAGAGTCCTGCTACGACAGCCCGTGTTTCCTGCAGCCGGCAGGGGGCACTGTGCAGCCCTGGGAGGTGCCGGTGAGTGAGGGGCTCCTGGGATGGGTGGCATTTACCCCCAGCTTGTGTGCCCCGCGTTTTCTGAGCGTCCGCGGTGCGGTGCGCGGGAGGCCATGGGTGTGGAACAGAACTGAAAAGTGGGAACACCGTCTAATCACCCATCTTTGTGTCGTTACTGTCTGCTTACCAAGTGTCCCACCTCAGGGGGGCCGTTTCGTTTTATTTTTTTAATTAAATCTTTATTGTTGAAAGTATCACATAGGTCCCCCTTTCCCCTCATTGACCCCCTCGGGCCTGCCCTGGGGGAGGTTTTTATACTGTGTCCCCTTCATAAGGGCACCTCATCTCATGTGCACCAGGCACCATATGGGCAACCTCTCCCTTCCCCTCTCCGAGCCTCGGTCACCCTGACTGAGGTGAGGGGCGGGGGCTGCCAGGAGAAGGAACGGGGAACTCCGCACGTGTAAGACAGCTCCTCCCCCAACCTCCCAGGGCCTCCCACGCACCGTGCACTCAGGTGTGGACCAGCCCATCCCGGGAGGCCTGGCCCAGGGGACCCCCGAGGACAGCAGCAATGTTGATGCCAAATGCTCGAAGGCAGGGAACAGGCGGCCCTTATGCCCGGCTCCCGACCCCTGGGTGGATGGCACCACACCCTGTACGCCGGAGGGGGTCCCGGATCTGGCTCAGGTCCCCGCCAAGGAGCTGGACCGCTTCATCCAGGACCACCTCAAGCCCAGCCCCCAGTTCCAGAGGCAGGTGAACAAGGCCGTCGACGGCATCCTGAGCCGCCTCTGGGAGAACTGTGTCCACAAGGCCTCCAGAGTCGGCAAGGTGAGCGGCAGGTGGAGACACCAGTGGGACCCGATTGGAGGGGGGGACTGTGTGTGTGTGGGGGAGGACCTCCATGGGGACAGGAAGAAGTCACAGAGACACAGCTGAGGGCGGACAGAGGAAGTGGACATCAGGGAGAGCAGTTTGCTGGGGGAGGGTTATATATCTACACTAATAAAAAAGAAAGATGCAAATTGACCGTACCTTTGCGACATCCACCAGCCAATCGAGAGCGAGTATGCAAATTAACCCAACAAAGATGGTGAGTTAATTTGCATATACAAGCACTGAGCAGCCAGGCGTGGGATGTTTGCATTCCACACTGCCCCAGCTGCTCTGGGCCTCTGGGCAGCGTGGGAAGGCAGAAAGGCAGCTCTGGCTGGAGGGAAGGTGGTGCCAGCAGCCAGGGGAAGGAAGGTCCATTCTTGCACGAATCTTTGTGCATATCGGGCCTCTAGTACTAGTATAAAAGCCAGCTGCTTCTTTTTTTCATGGTAATTTTATTTTAACCACTATTACCATAATGAGATCACTTCCCTTCTCTCCACAAAATTCTCCAAGGATTCATAGAGGACAGTGGCCTCAGGCTTGTGGGGTCTGGCCCTGGCCTCTCTCTGCCCCTCACTCCATGCTGGCTCCCAGCCACACCTCCCCACTGGCTGTTTTCTCTTTCTTGAATGTTCTTCCTCCATCCACTTGGGTCTCTATCTCTCGTGTGTGTGTGTGTGTGTGTGTGTGTGTGTAATTGATTTCAGAGAGGAAGGAAGAGGAAGAAAGAGATAGAAGCCTCAATGATAAAAGTCATTCATCAGCTGCCTCCTGCACGCCCCACACTGGGGATCGGGCCTGCAAACCCGGGCATGTGCCCTGATCAGTAATCAAACCATGACCTCCTGGTTCATAGGCCAGCACTCAACCCCTGAGCCACACCGGCCGGTCCCTTCCCTCCTTTAAGTCTGTGATCCAAGTCCCCTTCTCAAGGAGCCTGACTGTTCATTCACAATCACAACCTCCACTCCCCACCAGGCCCCTTTTTATTGGCCTCTATACAACACTTAGGGCTTTTTTTTTTTGGGGGGGGGGGTTCCTGTTTGCTGACTGTCCCCTGCCTCCCCCTCCCTTTCCACCTTGTTCAATATAAGTTCCAGGAAAACAAGTATTTTATCCACTCGCATACCCATATGTGCAATTGCTCAGTAAAAATCTGTTGAATGCATGCATGCATGCATGCATGAATGAATGATTGCTTGAAGCAGGCCCAGTACATCTGCAGACCCTTATTGGGCCAGGACCCCAATTAGCAACCTGGGAGCCAGATGTGCAGTCCGCAGGTGCTGCAGATGTTTGGCTGGAATCTTTGACCGCTGCCCTCTCCACCCAGCTGTCCCGTTATCTGCCGCTGCATGCTGTCTGACTTTGCACTCACTTCGTGGTCTAGAGAAGGCAGAGCCTTCAGATAGAGCCAGATATGACCTGGCCTTGCCGGCTTCTGAGGGTCAGAGGTCACAGCCTGCCTCTGTCACGATGCCCCAAGAGCCAGCATCAGGGAGCCAGGAGTTCCAGGGCTGCAGCTGGGGGGTGGGCACTGGGGAAACTGGGGTGGTCCCCAGTCTGACTTTAAATCGAGTCACGCGTCTGAGACCCCCTCTTTTCTCTGCAGGGGGGCTCCCTCGGCCGGGGCACAGACCTCAAGGGAGGCTGTGATGCCGAGCTCGTCATCTTCCTCAACTGCCTCGAGGGCTACCAGGACCAGGGGCCGCGGCGGGCGGAGATCCTCACGGACATGCGGCACCAGCTGGAATCGTGGGGGCAGGACCCGGTCCCCGGCCTGACCCTGAGCTTCCTGGAGCAGACCGTAGCTGAGGCGCTGCGGTTCCGGCTGATGGCCCCGGCCCTGGCCAGCTGGACGGACGTGAGCCTGCTGCCTGTCTTTGATGCCGTGGGTGAGGCGTGCCCGGCCTGGGCCTGGGGGAGTCAGGGAACGTCTCACGGGCTCTCGCAATCCTCTCGCTGGCTAATTCCCCTACCTCACCGAGCACTGGGACTACTGTGCGATTCCTACAGTCATGGTCCTCAACGCATCACTATGTAGTGCTTTCAACTTTACAGAAGTTTTAATTATAAACGGTTTCAAGCACACAGAAAACTGTAGACATCCTAGGACCATGTCCTCCAATTCCGATTTCACAAGTGTTAGCAGTTCTTCCTGTCTGCTTGGAACTTTTTTTTTTTTTTTAATATATTTTATTGATTTTTCAACAGAGGAAGAGAGTTAGAGGGACAGATAGTTAGAAACATTGATGAGAGAGAAACATCAACCAGCTGCCTCCCTGCACACCCCCTACTGGGGATGTGCCCACAGCCCATGTACATGCCCTTGACCGGAATCGAACCTGGGACCCTTCAGTCCACAAGCCGACACTCTATCCACTGAGCCAAACTGGTTTCGGTGAAACTTTTTTTTTTTTTTTTTAAAGCAATTACATGGCCCTAGCTGGTTTGGCTCAATGGATAGAGCATCAACTTGGTGGCTGAAAGGTCCTGGGTTTGATTCCGATCAAGGGCACATGCTCAGGTTGTGGGCTCAATCCCCGGTAGGGGGTGTGCAGAAGGCAGCCGATCAATGATTCTCTCTCATCATTGATGTTTCTCTCTCTCTCCATTCCTCTCTGTAAGCAATGAAAATATATTATTAAAAAAAAAAAAAGAAATTACATGTAATTTCTTTTGTTGTTGTTGTTGTTGTTTTGTTTTGTTAATCTTCACTTGGGGGTATTTTTTTCCATTGATTTTTAGAGAGAATGGAAGAAGGTGTGGGGCAGGAGACAGAAAGAGAAACATCAGTGAGAGAGACACATGGATTGGTTGCCTTTCGCAAGCGCCAGGGCAGGTGATCAGACCTGCAGCCCCACTATGTGCCCTTGTCTGGGAATAGAATCCACCACCGGGAATTGAACCGTGACCTCCTGGTTCATAGGTCGCTGCTCAACCACTGAGCAACACTGGGCTCTTTTTCTATTTTTGATTGTAGTCAGAAAATATACCCCCAAAGAGAATGCATGCTCCCCATTGGGGAATGCAGGCTCCTGTACAGATCCTTTAGGGTTAGCTTAGGGTCTTTGTTCAGACCCTTATGTTTCCTTATTTTGTCCTCCAGTTTATGAATGGGCTCCCAGAATCTCCTGCTCTGGGTAGAGATTTGTCAGTTTCTCCTTGTAATTCTGGAAAGTTTTGATTTTAATATTTTGAGGCCATGTTATTAAGGAACATGTAAGGATATAATTATATTTTATTGGATTGTTCCTTTTATCATCAAGTAATAATCCTCATTATGTCGAAACACATATAAACTTGCCTTACAGCCTTTTTATCTGACATTAATAGAGCTGCACTGGTCTTGGCAGTGTTTTCCTGAAATACCTTTTTCCATTTTTTTATTTGTAAGGATATGCTATTAGATTTTAATTGTGCCTGTTATAAGTAACGTAAAACTAGAAGACAAAAATGGAGCACACAGTAATAATAGGATCGCTTTGAAGGGCTTAGCAATATATTAGAACTAACATACAAGACACTAATAATAAGAAAGATTATCTTCTTTGCTTTTGTTTTTATACCTGTGTAAATTAAAACCTCTGAACATAATTAGAAATATTTCCTCCCCCCCCCCCCCTCACTAATGCTTCTTAATTTCCAGTTCTTCCTCTGGATTCATTTCCTGCTTACAGAAATACATCCTGTAGCATTTCTTCAGAAGGGGTGTATAAGTGATAAATTTCCATAAACTTTGTCTAGAAGACCTGTCTCACCTCCCTCTTGGAGGGAATGTTTGACATTTGTTTTTCTCAGTTTCTACTGTCTTCTGACCTTCATAGCTGTTGATGAGAAGTTGGCTGTTTACTTTATTGGTGTGTGTGTTTCCTTTTTGGTAGCTTTTAAGACTTTTCTTAGACCACATAATCCTTCAGTCTCTGATGTTTGTATAGTGATTTCTTTTTAATTATTCTATGTGGAATTTGTGCTGACTGAGTCTGAGGATTCCCTTCTTCCTTTAGTTTTGGGGAAATGCCTCCCAGTAGCTCTTCAAAGATCGCTTCTCCTCTGTTTCCTCCATTCTCTACTTCTGAAACTCTTGAATGGTGTCTCACTCCAACCTCCGCATCTCACCGCTCTCATTTCCCCATCTCTCAGTTGCTGCCTGCTGCTCCATTGCTCAAACATACCTTCCAGTTTCCTTTCTTCAGATGTGTCTGATCTGCTGCCTCAGCTTACTTTTTTAAGAACCCCAGAGACTTTGTTTTTCACGTCCGTAAGTTCTAGACGTTCTGGTTGTTATTCTGTGCTCTCGATGGTGTGTCACTGACCACAGCGTTATATAATTAATGTTTAACTATCGGAGGCAGGTGAGTGGCCGGGTAGGGAAATGCCGCTGGCTTCCGTTAGAAATGCATCCCTCAGCATCTTGCCAACATTCTCAGGGCAGCTCAGCGCCGGCACCAAACCGGACCCCAAGGTCTACCGGGCTCTCCTGGACAGCGGCTGCCGGAACGGGGAGCATGCAGCCTGCTTCTCAGAGCTGAGGAGGAGCTTCGTGAACTCGCGGCCAATCAAGCTGAAGAGCCTGATCCTGCTGGTGAAGCACTGGCACCGCCAGGTGAGGCCTCTGTGCCCCTCGCTCCTCCCAGAAAACAGCTGTTGTCATGGCAACTGCCTCGGCCAATCCGCTCGTCCCCGACACAGCGCCCTCCTTTGCGTTTTTGTGGGCCACCCCAACCAGAAGGACTGCCTCCTCCACCCTCCATGCCCTGAGAGCCCCTGGCTGAGCGAGAATCTTCTCCATCCGGCCCCCACATCCTCTTGTGACTGGGTTCCCCGCCCCTCTCCAGCCTTCTCTCCTCACACGGCTAATGCTTTCCCTGTCGCTTCTCACCTCCAAGCCTTTGCTTATGCTGTTTCTCCATCACCATCCCCTGAGCAAGGTACGCTAACGCTTGAGCATCCTTCTGAGCCCCCTCAGCAAATACTTTCTCAGTGCCAACTCTCTTATTCAACCGGCGTCTCCTGACCGCCTGCTATTGCTAACGTATTATGGGTATTGAAATGCCAAGATGACAGCCAAAACCGGTTTGGCTCAGTGGATAGAGGGTTGGTTGACCTGTGGACCGAAGGGTCCCAGGTTCGATTCCTGTCAAGGGCATGTGCCTTGGTTGCGGGCACATCCCCGGTGGGGGGTGTGTAAGAGGCAGCTGATCGATGATTCTCTCTCATTGATGTTTCTAACTCTCTATCCCTCTCTCTTCCTTTCTGTAAAAAATAATAATAATAAATAAATAAAAATCAATAAAATATTTTTTTAAAAAAAAGAAAAGAAAAAGAAAAAAATGCCAACATGACTATGTTGCAGACCTCGCTCCTGTGAGACAGACTGTAGGCACAGACCAAGTCTGACCTTCTCTGTGACCTTGGACAAGTCACTGCCCCCGCTCTGGCCCTCCGTTTATTCTCCTGCAAAACGAGAAGGGTGCGCCAGGCCGCCCCCAAGGCTCTGTTCTCTCTGTGGTCTGTGCTGTGTTTTTTCTGTCCCCCTCCTTCTCCGAGGAGGGCCGTGCTCCGCAGACAGGAAGCGCTCCCTCCACTGAGTCTTGGATTTGGGGGGGGGGACATAGGTTGCTGCCACCGTGGGGAACAAAGGAGAAGGGCCCGCCCGGGCCGCCCTGCCCCCGGCCTACGCCCTGGAGCTGCTGACGGTCTTCGCCTGGGAGCAGGGCTGCGGGAAGGACCGCTTCCCCACGGCCGAGGGCCTGCGGACCGTCCTGCGGCTGGTCCAGCAGCACCGGCAGCTCTGTGTCTTCTGGACGGTCAACTACAGCCCCGAGGACCCGGCTCTCAGAACGCACCTCCTCGGCCAGCTTCGGAAGCCCAGGTCACCCCGCTACCTCGTCTCCAGCCCTATCATCCTCCCCCCTGTCACCTGGAGTCCCTGCCTCCAGGAGGGGCCCCGGGTGGGGTTTGGGTGCCCCAGCCCCATCCTCACTCTGCATCCTCCTGGACTCTTTGCTGAGGAAGCATGGAGACATGACCCTCAAAGGAAGCCTGGGCCAGTTTTATTTTTATTATTATTTTTTAAATTTTTTAAGTTAACATTAGAAGAGTTTTGTTTAATTTTTTAAAATATTTATATTGATGATTTTTTTTTTTTTTTTTTTTTTTTTTTACAAAGAGGAAGAGAGGGATAGAGAGTTAGAAACATGGATGAGAGAGAATCATTGATCAGCCGCCTCCTGCACCCCTCCCCTCCTCCACCACTGGGGATGTGCCCGCAACCAAGGTACATGCCCTTGACTGGAATCGAACCTGGGACCCCTCAGTCCGCAGGCCGACCGTCTATCCACTGAGGCAAACCAGTTTTGGCCAGGACCAGTTTTATTAATACAAGACAATCCCCATCTCAAACTAAGGGGTCGCCCCATAGCTTCTGGACCGAGGTGGCCATGCTGTGCTGCTGTGCGTGGGCAAGATTGCACCAGTCTTAAGGGGCTGACATTCTTCTCTCCCTCCTCCTCGCCCCCTACCACACACCCCTTCCCGATGTCTCTCACCCCTTGCTCCTTCACTGATTCTTGCCCACTGTGCCCCCAGGCCCCTGATCCTGGACCCCGCCGACCCCACCTGGAACGTGGGTCTGGGCAGCTGGGAGCTGTTGGCCCAGGAGGCGGCGGCCCTGGAGACGCAGGCCTGCTTTCTGAGCGCCGACGGGACGCCCGTGCAGCCCTGGGATGTGATGGTAAGAGGTGGGTCCCGGGCGGGAGGACGCTGCCAGTGCCGCACCCCAGATCCCCTTTCCCTGCCGGTGCCCTCTCCCGGTTGCTCGGAGTGTTGGCTGCTGCCAGCTCACAGCCAAGGCCAAGGTTGTGCCATCCCAGCCAGTGCTCGGTGACATGCGCATAGAGGTTGCAAGGCAGGACCAGGTCTGTGATGCAATTGCGGCTCCAGGGCCTGCTCTGGCTTCCGGGAAAAGCTTTCTCCAGCTGAGCCTCCCCACCAGCTCCTGCTCCCCTCGCCCCTTTCTGCCGGGCCCCGTCTCCGTTAATCACAGGCACAGGAGCCCTCGCCTCAGCTCTGCTTCTGGGGAGCCCCACTCACCACGGTAGCCACGGGCTGCTCCCCGAAGGACAGAATGCCATCGCATTCGCTATTTTGCAGAATCTCATAACCCGTGCTTAACCATCCAGGCAACCCAGTGAAGCATGGGCCTCCTTCTTGCCCCCACTTAAAGATGTGGAAGCCCAGCCAGTGTGGCTCAGTGGTTGAGTGTTGACCTATGAACCAGGAGGTCACGGTTCAATTCCCGGTCAGGGCACATGCCCGGGTTGTGGGCTTGATCCCCAGGGTGGGGCGTGCAGGAGGCAGCTAATCAATGATTCTTTCTCATCCTATTTTTTTATTAATATATCTTATTGATATTTTACAGAGAGGAAGGGAGAAGGATAGAGAGCTAGAAACATCGATGAGAGAGAAACATCGACCAGCTGCCCCTTGCACACCCCCTACTGGGGATGTGCCTGCAACCAATATACATGCCCTTGAAAGGAATCGAACCTGGGACCTTTCAGTCCGCAGGCCCACGTTTTATCCACTGAGCCAAACCAGTTTCGGCTCTCTCATCCTTTTAAAAATATATATATTTTATTGATTTTTTTACAGAGAGGAAGGGAGAGAGATTTAGAAACATTGATGAGAGAGAAACATCGATCAGCTGCCTCCTGCGCAGCCCCCACTGGGGATGTACCCACAGCCAATGTACATACATGCCTTTGACTGGAATTGAACCTGGGACCTTTCAGTCCGCAGGTTGACACTCTATCCACTGAGCCAAACCAGTTTTGGCTCTCTCTCATCCTTGATGATTCTCTCTCTCTCTCTCTCTCTCTCTCCCCCCTTCCTCTCTCTGAAATCAATAAAAATACATTTAAAAAAAAAAAAAAAAAAGATGGAGCCGAGGTCGGTTTGGCTCAGTGGTAGAGCGTCGGTCTGCGGACTGAAGGGTCCCAGGTTCGATTCTGGTCAAGGGCATGTACATCAGTTGTGGGCACATCCCCAGAAGGGGGTGTGCAAGAGGCAGCTGGTCGATGTTTCTCTCTCATCGACGTTTCTAGCTCTCTATCTCTCTCCCTTCCTCTCTGTAAGAAATCAATAAAATATATTAAAAAAAAAAAAAAAAAAAAAAAAAGATGGAGAACCCAAGGCTGTGTGGTGGTGGCAGAACCAGAACTTGAACTCTGGTCCCTTTGATGCTGCCAGCGGACAGCCAGTTGAGAAGGAAAAGAGTCACAGGGGATCATGGGAGTCTTTTTTCTCGTGGGAAGCCAAGGGGCGGGGCCTGGCCATGCACAGGCGACCCTTTTCCACCTGTTCTCTCTGCAGCCCGCGCTCCTTTGCCAGACCCCAGCCAGGGACCTGGACAGGTTCATCGCTGATCTTCTCCAGCCCAACCGCCAGTTCCTGGACCAGGTGAACAAGGCGGTGGACACCATCTGCTCCTTCCTGAGGGAAAACTGCTTCCGGGACTCTCCCATCAAAGTGCTTAAGGTGGTCAAGGTGAGCGCCAGGAGGTGTGGGCCCGGGCTGCAGGCCGGTGGTCTCCTGTGGGCCCGGGCCAGGCCGGACCCACTTCTGTGGGCTCTGCAGCAGCCAGCACAGGGCCAGGCATAGAAGAGAATGTGGAACAAGGTCACAGACAGATGGCCGAGGGAGGGCCCATAGAGGCCCACGAGGTCTCTCTCGGTTGCTCACGGCGGCCAGCTCAAGAGAAGCAACAAAGCAAGTGTTGGCTGATGTGAATGAACGGCCCTGGAAGAGGCTGCCTTCAGGCACAGCTGGATCCAGGAGCCCATGCCGGCTCCTCAGGACTCGGCTTTTCTTCCTAGCTCTGGGCCCTGCCTGCTGCTGCTTGGGTGGGGCCTGTCCATGGGATGGTCCTTGGCATCTCTTCGTAAAAGGGGAATTCCCTTTTCTCTAACGTCAAAGAAGTCTTGGGATTGAGCCTCATTGGCCTTACGATGTCCTTCCGGGCTCAGGCCGCCTGCCATGTCCCCACAGGGCGGCTCCTCGGTGAAGGGCACGGCGCTGCAAGGGCGCTCCGACGCCGACCTGGTGGTGTTCCTCAGCTGCTTCCGCCAGTTCGCCGAGCAGGGGAACATGCGGGCCGAGGTCATCTCGGAGATCCGGGCCCAGCTGGAGGCGTGCAAGCGGGCGCGGCGGTTCGAGGTCACCTTTGAGATCTCCAAGTGGGAGAACCCCCGCGTGCTGAGCTTCTCGCTGGCGTCCCCGACGATGCAGGACCAGAGCGTGGACTTCGACGTGCTGCCCGCCTTCGACGCCCTCGGTGAGGGGCCGGGCACAGTCCCCAGAAGGGAGAGGTGGAGGGTGGGCGCCCGCTCAGTGGTAGGCACTGTCGGGGTGTGTGTGTGTGTGTGTGTGTGTGTGTGTATCACCGCTTCCTTGCAAAGAGTCTGGAGAAGGGGACCCCTTGCTGGCTTCTAGTCCCACTAACGTGCTGGGTGACCTTGACCTCAACCTTGAGCCCCCGTGTCCTCATCGAAGTGTCTCAGTGCATCCCCAGCTTCGAATATCTGTGCGCCCCCTTCCCCACCTGCCACAGACCCATCTTATCAGTCCAATCCATAAGCACACCTACTGTGTGCCCAGCACACTTCCAGGCACAGAGCCGGGAAATCCCTGAACAAAACAGGAGCAAATCGCTTTGTATCTATTCAGTTCCGTGTCTGAATAACAGAGTGTGCAGAGTGAGAACCCCCCCTTCCCCCCCTCCTACCCCCATATCTCAATATAGACGGTGCCTGCATTTCGCAAAACAAGTAGCCAGGGAGAGATTGGTCCAGAAACGTCTCTGAGTCTGTTCTGTTCCTTAGGTCAGAGAGCGAGAGCGGGGATTCCAGGGAATGCCCTGGGACCGGGTGACACCAGTTCTCGCCTATGATTCTGTCCCCCGGGGGGCCTCTCCCTGGTTAGGGTCCGAGCGTCGGTGGAGGGGGGTGAGCCCCGAGCAGAGCCTTCCTTCACGGTGGGTAAGCAGGTGGGGTGTGGGCACACAGTAGGTGCACTTGTGGGTTGAACTGATCGCATGGGTCTGTGGCAGGTGGGGGAGGGGGCGCACAGATATTCGAAGCTGGGGATGCACTGAGACACTTCGATGAGGACACTGGGGCTCAAGGTCGAGGTCAAGGTCACCCAGCACGTCGGTGGGACTAGAAGCCAGCGCAGGGTCCCCTTCTCCAGACCCTTTGCAGGGGAGTGGTGATAAGCACACACACGGGAGTCAGATCCTCACCGGCGTTCAGCCCTGGGTCCGCTGCACCTGTGTTTCCCCGGAACGAGGTGGGGGTGACCTTCTCCCCGCCTGCAGGCCAGCTGGTCCCCGGCTCCAGGCCCCCGGCGCACGTCTACGTGGACCTCATCCACAGCTACAGCAGCCCCGGCGAGTACTCCTGCTGCTTCACCGAGCTGCAGCGCGACTTTGTCGTCTCCCGCCCCACCAAGCTCAAGAGCCTGATCCGCCTGGTGAAGCACTGGTACCGGCAGGTTCGGCACACGGACACCTCCTTCCCCACCCCCTCCCCACAACCCCCCGCCTCCTCCCGATGGCCCTGGGCTCTGCCTCTGGAGCTGTCTCCCGGGGGGAGGCAGGCCCAGCCCTGACCAGAGCCCTGCGCCGGTGGATAGTTGTCCTCGTGGTGGGACCTCGGTTTTCTTACCTGTGAAATGGGGCTGGCATTCCTGCATCCCAGGAGTTGGTGGAATGGTGCAAGGAAGGGCACCTGGCATAGGAGGGGCTCTGTCCGTGTTTGGGGTGGGTTTGCTGGCTCCTCTTGGCTGCAGGATGGACGGGTCCGTCGTCTCCTCCTCCTTTCTTAGTGCACCAAGATGCCCAAGGGGATGGGCTCGCTGCCCCCACAGCACGGGCTGGAGCTCCTGACGGTGTACGTCTGGGAGCAGGGCGGGCGGGACCCCCAGTTCAGCATGGCCGAGGGCTTCCGCACCGTCCTGGAGCTGGTCACCCAGTACCGCCAGCTCTGCGTCTACTGGACCGTCAACTACGGCCGCGAGGACGAGACCATCCGAGACTTCCTGGAGCGGCAGCTTCGGAAGCCCAGGTTCGGACCCACCCAGAGTCCCGGGTCCAAGGCCACCTCTCTCCCCGCCTCCCGAGGGGAGGGCACGGAGCAGAGACGGAAACCCGCTGCCTGGGACTGAGCTCCTTCCCGGAGTGTAGCCTCAGCAGCGGGGGGCGCAGTCAGCTTCCGGGGTGCCGGTGACATGCAAAACTCCACGTTAAGTTTGAATTTCAGATAAACAATGAAGAGCTTTTTAGTGTAAGAATATCCCATGTAGTCATCAGGATATACGTATGTTAAAAAAAATCAACACCCTTGCCTAGCGGAGAGGCTCAGTGGTCGAGCATCGACCTATGAGCCAAGAGGTTGGATTCCCAGTTAGGGCACGTGCCTGGGTTGCGAGCTCGATCCCCAGGTTGGGGGTGCAGCAGGCAGCCTACCGATGAGTCTCTCTCATCCTTGATGTTTTGATCTCTCTCTCTCTCTCTCCCACTCCCTTCCTCTCTGAGATCAATAAAAACATATTTAAATTTTTATAACAAACAGCTGAAACCAGTGTGGCTCAGTGGTAGAGCGTCGGTCTGCGGACTGAAAGGTCCCAGGTTCGATTCCGGTCAAGGGCATGTACCTTGGTTGCGGGCACATCCCCAGTAGGGGGTGTGCAAGAGGCAGCTGGTCGATGTTTCTCTTTCATCGACGTTTCTAGCTCTCTATCTCTCTCCCTTCCTCTCTGTAAAATATCAATAAAATATATATTTTTTTTAAAAATGAACAAACAAACAAAAACACCTGTATTCATTGTTTATCTGGAGCTCAAATTTAACTGGGCAACTTCTCTATGTGTTTGCTAAATCGGGCCCCTCCTGCCTGTGAACCACCAGGTAACATAAGCTGCCCCATACTGTGGGGTTTTGCCAGCCTCTGAAATGCTACAGAGATGACAAAAATGCTTTCACAACATTGTGATGTATTTCCGGTCCGTGGGTAATGGCTACGTAGAGGGATGTGTGATAAAGACCCTGAGGGTATGATGAGCTCCACTGAAAAAAGTGATCTCATCAGTTCATGGCCATGGATAAGGGAGAGGGATAGAACCAGTGCTGTGGTTGATTAACAATGCCTGCTTTACATGCAGGTGGGCAAGCATGGCCTGAGCTCTGTGGTTGATTAGTAATGTCTGTCCTGGATTCAGAAGGCAGAAGGCGCTTCTGTGTAGCTTCTTCATCCTGCCCTCAAGTGTGTGCCTGGAGCCCAGAAGAGTCTCCGGGCCCTGCCCGTGCCCCTGCCCCCTGCAAAGTGTTGGGTGAGGGGGAGAATAGTTCAAGCAGTCCCAGAGGTAGATACGCAGATGTTTGCCAGGAAGAGGACTGACCTTAGATGGGAATTGCAGGCCCATCATCCTGGATCCGGCAGACCCGACAGGCAACCTGGGCCCCAATGCCCGCTGGGACCTGCTGGCCAAGGAAGCTGCAGCCTGCACATCCTCCCTGTGCTGCATAGACAGAGATGGCACCCCCGTCCAGCCATGGCCAGTGAGGGTGAGAGACCTGTGGTACAGCAGGGAGCATCTTGGTTGGGGGGGGGGAACAGTGTGATCGGGGGGAGGGGCATGATTCCTCCCAAAGGGGCAGAGCCCAGTCATGGCTCAGATGTGCCCCCATGCCTCCATGTCCTATCTATTTGCATTCTCTCAGCTTTTCTAGGAAGGTTGGAGGTAACCAACATATTCTATCATCTTCCCCAGACTGCTGTGTGAAGCCCAGAAAATCAGTGGTCCTGCCAGATGGACAGCTGGACAGCAGCCCTCCACGTGGGGAGACTCAGGGTCACATGCCAGATGTGTGTGTGTGGTGTGTGTGTGTGTGTGTGTGTGTGTGTTGGAGTGCAGCCTGCATGGGTGGGCACTTTCTGGGTTTCCAGCTTCTTCAACACCCTGGTGACCCTCTGGTCTCAGCTGCATCTGCCCCACCGAGAATGTCCTCCTCCTCCCCGATTCTCCCTACCCATCCACACCAGCTCGCATCCTTCCTTCTGACAGTCATCTCTGACCTCCCAGTGGCTGCTCCTCCTTCCCTAATCTAAGAACTTTTCACAGGGATGGTAGAGTTTTAACCTGGTGGTCTTTTTCTTTTTAATTATATTTTATTAAATTTTTTGCAAGAAGGAAGGGAGAGGGATAGAGAGTTAGAAACATAAATCAGCTGCCTCCTGCGCACTCCCCACTGGCTATGTGCCCACAACCAAGGTACGTGCCCTTGACTGGTATCGAACCTGAGACCCTTGAGTCCACAGGCGGACACTCTATCCACTGAGCCAAACGGGCTAGGGCAACGCTGGTGATCATGATCCAGCATCTAGAAGGGTTCAGAAATCCGGAGAAGGGCTGTGCATAAATTAAATAAGAGTCCAGAGATGAAGCATAATTTTGAAAGGCTTTATGAGGGCCAGATGAGACTTAGCTAAAGGAGCTAAGTCCCCCTTGTTTCAGGACCCCTTGCTTTTTATTAACACAATTTGTCCTAAGGCAAGGTGGAGATATGCACATCAAAGGGTAGGGTTAGTACATGAATCCATTGTCAGATTGGAAGGATTTGCCTACAACTTTTCAGGTGTTTGGCCAGTAGGGGCAATGACTTATAGATTAAGATGCCCTGAAGTGGCTGGCAGCAAGTAATCCTCCTTTTCAAGTTTGCAGAAATGCCTTTCGCCATTCCCAACAGGAGATTACATATGTGACTCAACCCTTGCTGAGTCCCCACGTTCCATCAACCTTTTGATGAAACTCTTGCAATTATGACATGCTGGAATTGGCTTCCGGCAGAGTTTTCATCTCATCTGTCGGCCACACTCAGTTGGTTGTGGCTGTCCGGAGCCCTATGTGTTAAAGGATTTTGAAGAATGGATGCCTAGCTGGGAGGAGTGACCTAATCAATTAGTGATGTCTGCCATGGATGCACAAGAAAAAAGTAGTGGCATGAGTGCTGTGATTGATTAGCAATGTCTGGCCTGCGTACAGGAAGAAGTGCTCAGAGACCTATAGTCTGTACACATCTGGGCTATTGAGAAGCTTCCTGAGCGCGGCTGCTAGAAGGACAGCATGCTGGGATCGGCTACTTATGTCTGCCACAGACACAGACAGGGGGAGTGGGATAATGCATGTCATGGGTTCCTGTCCTTGGACACTTCGCCGGATGCCTTTTCCTTGGAGGCCTCCTTTTGGACACCTTTCCCCAGTTTGCACATCTTCATGCCATGCCATACAGTCTGTACCAAGTTTCTGCCTTTTTTCTCCCTGCTACGATGCCACCAGTGGGATCCTCCATCCCCAGAGCCTGCATGTGAGCCAGTGCCATGGTAACAGTGCCAGCCTGCCTCTGCCCTCCAGAGCAAACCCACCGGCGCGTGCCGGGGGGCACGTCTGACCTCCGGTGCAGTCACATGTCCCTCTCAGTCCAGGACCAGCACTCCGGAATCGGGAGTGGAAAGGGGTTCCATTCGAACCCTGAACCGGCGCCAGGAGGCTGGGGCTGCCTGGACGTTAGTTTCGTTATTGGACCAGTGCTGGCTGAATCGGAGGAAGCTGCTGCTGCCCTGCCCACCACCTCTCTCCCAGAGAGCAGGGGGCCAGACCCAGGGACGTGGACTCCCCCAGCCACAAACGTCTCCCCGGACTGGGCCACCAGGGCTGCAGGGGGTGCTTCTGCGTCTCTTCTTCAAAATAAACTAAATTCCAGCCAGAATCTGGCTCAGGGGGGTCTGAGACGTGAGCATCTTCCCACCCCAGGGAGTACAGGGAGGAGTGGATGCCTGGGGGGCAGGCAGGGGGGGAGGGCAGGTCCAGGACCGCATTCCCAGCATAAGCACCGTGAATGCCTATCAGGTGGGTAAGGGTGTGGTCCGTCCAGGAGGCCGGGAGGAAGCAGCCTGGTTCTGAGGGGGTACGTGTGGGAGGATTGAAGAGGAGAGGTTCTGGGTGACTAGGATGTGTCTGTGTAGAGTCATCAGGTGTAACAAACGCCCCACCTGGGTGGGGAGACTGTGCCCATGGGAGGGGAAAGGGGAGGGCTGGGAGTACATAGGAAATCGCTGGGCCTTCTGCCCAACTTTACTGCAAACCTAAATCTGCTCAAAACCCCAAAGGTTTTAAACAAAGAAGAGTAAGGGGGCATCATATCTGCAACACGCTCCCAAATGGCTCGGTAATGAGGCTGCTGATGAGACGTGCATGCAGAATAAAGGCAGGTGCGAAGTGTTCTGGGTGAGGACAGAAGAAGGAGTTCCTTGTACTCACCTCACACATTTCCTCAGCATTTCAGAATCGAATCTTTAAAAAGTAAAAAAAAAAAAAAAAAATGGATTTTGGAATCAGGTAGTACGAGGTTAGAACCCAGCCAGACAATTTACTAGCTGTGTGACCTTGGCAAGTGTTCCCACCTCTCTGAGCCTCCACATTTTTAAAAATATGTATTTTATTGATTTTTTTACAGAGAGGAAGAGAGAGGGATATAGATTTAGAAACATCAATCAGAGAGAAACATCGATCAGCTGCCTCCTGCACACCCCCCACTGGGGATGTGCCCGCAACCAACGTACATGCCCTTGGCCAGAATCGAACCTGGGACCTTTCAGTCCACAGGCTGATGCTCTATCCACTGAGCCAAACCAATTAGGGTGTGAGCCTCCACATTTTTACCTAAAAAGGAAGTCTGATGACCCCTTCCCAGCTGACCTCTAACTGTTACAGTGAAAGTCAGGGGCAAATGAGGACCTTTAATGGACAGGTGTAATAGAGTTCTACAAAAAAAAACACAACAAAAACAAAACAATAGGATATACAGATGTAGATCTAGAGATTTCTTTTAAGGAATTGGCTCGTGCTGTTGTGGAAGTTGGCAAGTCCAAATTCTGCAAGGCCGGCGGGCAGGAGGGAGGCCCAGGCAGCCCCAGGCTGAAGGCATCTGCTCGTGGGATCCCCACTTCCTCCAGGGGAGTCCATCTTTTTTACACAGAGGCCCTCCACTAATTAGACGAGGCCCACCCACATCCTAGAGAGTGGTCGGCTTTATTCCAAGTCCGCTGGTCTAAATGTTAGTCTCATCTTTAAAGCCCCTTCCCAGAAAGATCTAGAATCATGTTTGACCAAATATCTGGGTGCCTTCGCCCAGCCAAGTTGACGTATGAAATTAATCCTCATGGCAGAGGGGGGCTGCCATGGGGGTGTTTGCTGCTGAGACAGCCTCTGGGAGTTTCGTTCTCATAGCTCTGGGCAGGAGTTGTACACCTGTCTCCCCTCCAACCGGCATGCTTCTGAGCTTGTCTCCATCCTTGCTGGGTGGGGCACGTGGCTGATGAGGCCATGCGGGTTTCTGTGGATGCTGCAGAACTGGGCACACGGAAGTTCCCCCCTCACCCCACCCCACCTCCCTACTGAGCCCAGCTCAGCCCTCCTCTCGCTGAGTGTCCCTGAGCTAGTCTGTCACCTCCCTGAGTCTCTCTCCTTGCTGCTCTCACCGAGTCTGATGCCTCAGGCCACTGGGAACAGGAAGGAGGGGAAAGGCTTAAAGGAAGAACTCTGATCCTATACAGTTTTTTTTTTAATATATTTTATTGATTTTTTTACAGAGAGGAAGAGAGAGGGATAGAGAGAAACATCGATGAGAGAGAAACATCGATCAGCTGCCTCTTGCACACCCCCCACTGGGGATGTGCCCGCAACCAAGGTACATGCCCTTGGCCAGAATCGAACCTGGGACCTTTCAGTCCGCAGGCTGATGCTCTATCCACTGAGCCAAACCGGTTTCGGCAACGCTATGCAGTTTTATTTGCTTAGCAAACACTTGTAGAGCAGTGGTGACCTGCCCGGCCCTCAGCCCTTGGCAGGTACTGTTTTTATTCTTGCATTCGCCCAATAAGAGAGACACCATTGCTGTTCCCGTTTTACAGAGGGGGAAGTCAAGGCTCCCCGAGGCAGGGGCGTGCTCGGGGCACAGGTCTAGCACGAATACAGCTCCAGCAGCCGCGTGCTTCTCCAGGATACGCCTCCTCGCCGCCTCCTCCTCCTCCTCCTCCTCCTCCTCCTCAGGAGCAACTGGCCGCCGGAGCTGAGGGGCGGGCAGAGCTCTGGATTGAGGAAGTCAGCTGAGAATGCTGTGAGTTTCGGTTTCCTGGCTCCTGCCAGCTTCCAAGCTCCCAGCCCAGAGATCCTCCCTCTCCTCTGCCTCCTGCTCTGCTGGGAGCCGTCACCCTGGGAGCCAGCAGGAGCCATGAGCAACTGGCTGTTCAGCGATGGCCCGGAAGCGGTGTACGAGATGCCTGCTCATGTACTGGATGATTACGTCCGTTTCTCACTGAGGCCGACGGAAGACTGTCAGAAGCAGATCGATGAGGCCGTGGACAGCATCTGTGCCGCCCTGCAGGAAGCCACGGAGCCTCCCGTGGTGACTCACGTGGCCAAAGTGAGTGGAGGGCCGGGGTCAGGGCTCCTGGTGATAGGAAGTCAGAGAGACTTGGAGCTGAGCACCCACTGTGTGCCAGGCCCTGGGTGCACCATACATCATTCTGTCTCCCCCACCCCCACCCCCCACCCTCGGAGAGAGGATGGGATATCGTTTAGCGTTTAGGAGCACAGACTCTGAGGCCCGCTCTGCCCCTCATTGCTGTGGGACCCGCGGGTGGTTGCTTAACCTCTCTGTGCCTCAGCCTCCGAGTCTATAAAATGGGAGAGGAATGGCACCCATCTGAAAGTGTCAGGAGGCTTGAGCGTGTCATGTGCTTAGGACAAGGCCTGGGGCACGGTGAGTGCTCAGTGCATTGGCTGTGATTACTCCCTGCTCCTGTTCTGTCCTTCCCATCCACAGAGCAGTCGACGGCCCAAAAGTTTCTCGGTGGCTTTTCCAGCAAGGGGGGATTGGGATCGCTCATCGGTTAGAAATGGCTGGTGCTGCAGGCACAAACCCCAGGGCTGAGGCGAAAGAGTCTGGGCCCGTGGGGAGGAAAGGGTGCTGGGAAGGCGCCAGGACCCTAGGGTAGGGAGGGGGTAGGAGACTCGCTTCTCTGCAGCCACAGTGCTACCTGGCCTCTGCCATTACACACACACACACACACACACACACACACACGTACACATGTGCGTGCACACATATACAAATACATACACATGCACATATATACACATACACACATATACACATACACACATATACACACACGTACGCATGTGCGTGCACACATATACAAATATATACACACATAGACACACATATACACATACACATATAAACACGCACATGCACATACACACATATACACACATACACATACACACCTATATACACACACATACACACATACACACATACATTCGGATACTGGTGTCTCCTACCTTGACCCAGAGGAGGAAACGGAGGCACAAGGAAGTTATTTAATAGCACCACCCTGCCTCTCAATATAAACTTATTCTGATGAAAACAAACACCCAAACAGATGAGTGCACAGAGCTAAGTTCGCAGCCTGTTCTGGTTGCCACGAACGAACCTACACCCGGCTCAAAGAGCAAAGCATCCTCAGCCCCCAGGGCCCCTGCCCTCCCTGTCCTGTCCCCGCCCTCCCCCGGGGCAGCGCCCGCCCGCCTGCCCGCCTCCTAACGGCAGAGACCGTTTTGCCGGTATTTAACTTTGTCTACATGTAAGGTGGCCAAGCAGCCCAGCGTGCCTGGCCTGAGGGGTTTTCCGGGACGTGGGCCTTTCGACGCCAACACTGGCTGCACAGGACCAGTGGGTCACCCTGGATAAATGAGTCCGCGCCCTGTTCATGCCATGGGTGGCTTTCCTGCATGGTCTCTGACCCACCCTATTCCCCCCATGCCTGTCGTGTGGGCAGGTGGTGTTCGTTGTGTCACTGCTGCGTGGTATTCCGCCGCATGGATACACCTCATTCATCCGTTGGCGTGTCCTCCAGGTTGGGGCTAGTAT
Organism: Nyctalus aviator; assembly: GCA_036971965.1. Taxonomy (NCBI): domain Eukaryota; kingdom Metazoa; phylum Chordata; class Mammalia; order Chiroptera; family Vespertilionidae; genus Nyctalus; species Nyctalus aviator. Next base: position 17,579,497 of record CM072939.1, read on the forward strand.
AGGGTGACCAGACGTCCCGCTTTGGGCGGGACAGTCTCGATTTTTAACAATTTTCCCCCCCGTCCCTCGGCGTTTTAAAGAAGTCCCGATTTTTGGAAAGAATCGGGACTTTTTTAAGACGCCGAGGGACGCGGGACAAATTGTTAAAAATCGGGACTGTCCCTCCATAGCGGGACATCTGGTCACCTTAGGCTAGTATGAAAGCATTGCTATGGCACCCTGGTCTGTGGGTGGACCAATGGGTGGCTGACACTCAACTTGAAGACTATGGTGACATGTGGGTTGTTTTTTTTTTCTCAAGGGAAGTAGCACGACTGCCTCCTGGGAAGTGCCGTGACCCCCGAAAGGGTCCAGACTCTCACACCTGCTCCTCTTATTGCTGGCAGGGCGGCTCCTATGGCCGGAAAACATTCTTAAAGGGCAGCGCCGATGGCACCCTTGTCATCTTCATCGGTGACCTTGAGAAATTCCAGGACCAGAAGGAAAAGCGATACGAAATCCTCGACAAAATCTGGCAGCGGCTGAGAGCGTGTTGGCTCGAAAGGAAGCTGGCAGCCAGGATGGAGATGCTGAGGCCCTACGGTGGCCTCGCCATCCAGCTGTACACGCAGTGTCAGTGCGTCACGTTGGACGTGCTGCCCGCCTTCGACCCTCTGGGTGAGCCCTCCGGGGCGTGTGGGGGTGGGTCTGGGTCTTGAGGGCTGTGTTGAGAGAGCAATGTCAACGAGAGGGACGGTGGATGGATACCTTTGGTGCTTTCCGACGGTGGAAGGCCTTCCACAGAGGAAGCCCCTCCTACCCTGGCTTTCTCTCTTCTCTAGGGCTTCTCCCCATCTCCTCATTGACTTTCTATTGTTGTTTCAATCCTCACCGAGGATATTCTCCCATTGGTTTTTAGGGAGAGGGGAAGGGAGGGGGAGAGACAGAGAGAAACATCGATGTGAGAGAAACACATCGACTGGTTGCCTCCCGCACCAGCCCCAACCAGGGCCTGGGCTGGAGAGGAGCCTGCAGCCATGGTACGTGCCCTTGGTCTGCAGGCCTACGCTCTATCCACTGAGCAAAACCAGTTGGGGCTTTTTTTTTTTTTTTTTCTAATTTATTTATTGTCTAAAGTTTTACGCATGTCTCCTTTTCCCCTGGTGACCCTCCTCCCCCCCCCCCCAAGCCATTCCCACCCCGGGTGCAGAGGGCCCCCAGGGAAGGCATATGGACATTCTTTAGATTGTTGTCGGCTGAGCCCGAGGCTACTGGCAGAGCTGCTTCTCGGATACACATTCTTCAAGAAGGTGGAACATGTTATTCAGTACTGGCTTTTACATTTGTCCAGATATCCAGAGCGGGTCTAGATATGTAAATCCAGTCAAGCACCAGGAATGCTAGGGTCTACTCAAGAATGCAAATAAGCTCCTTTGATCCTAAGTTTTGGTGATACTTCCTGGTATTTGGGGGTATAAAATAAATGCGCTGGCTGTGTGGGCTCAGGGTCCTGTCCCTCCATCAGAGTGGCAGCATCCCACCTGGCTCCCAGCTTGCTTCTATTTCTGCCTCTTGCTTTCTTTTTTCTTTTATTTCTTAATCCCCAGCTCCTCTACTCAAGAACCAGACCCGTTCCTTTTCTGTTCTGGATGCAGAAAAGGGAGAACACCTCTACACCCGGGAAAGCCCCCCCTTCTCTCCCCCACCCCCACCCCATGCATACAAGCTCTCTAACCCCCGACCCACCACCCCCCGTCCCCTACCATTTGTCTCTGGATCTATTCTTGTTCATCAAGTTATGTTGATCATTATATCCCACATATGAGTGAGATCATGTGATATTTATCTTTCTCCGACTGGTTTATTTCACTTAGCGCAATGCTCTCCAATTCCATCCATGCTGTTGCAAGTAGTAAAAGTTCCTCCTTTTTTATAGCAGCGCAGTATTCCATCATGTAGGTGTCCCACAGTTTTCTAATCTACTCATCTGCCTCATTGACACAGGAGGCTCCTGCACCTGTGTTCATATTAGCTGTGCAGCAGGATTCTGATTGGCACCCAGTCTGAGAGCCACTGCCCTGCATCGCCCTACCTTACAGGCTCAGAGCTGTTGGGGGTACACCTGCCAACTGGCATCCATCCCAGCCTCCAGGGCTCTGCCCGCACCTGCCTGCACCTGCCTCCTCAAGGTGCCTGTACCCTTGACTCTGAACTGGAGCATTCCCTGGATGAGCTCAATAGCGGAATACAACGTATGTGATATATCAACTTTATTTCCTTCCAGGTATAGGTCAATGCCATTTTTTCAAAGAAACCATCTCTTCCCTATTTATTCAGAACTCCTTCTTTTTTCATTTATACTTGTTTCTCCTTTTCTCTGTTTGCTCTCCCTGGTCTTGTCTTCGGCCAGCGCCATAGCATTTGCATGACGGTCATTGTAGACTTCATTTTTATCACCGAGCAGGGCAAGCCGCCCCTCGCCTTTTACACAAACATACCCGGCCTCTGACGGAGGAAGCCCTTTGCCATCAAACCGCACCCAACCTTCAAAGTTTCCTTTCTCTCTCCTGCCAGACTTAAGTGGCAAGCCCAGCCCCTCGACCTACCGCGACCTCAAAAGAGCCTTGGACAAGGCAAGAGCCGGCCCCGGGGAATTCTCTTTCTGCTTCACACAACTCCAGCAAAAATTTTTTAACAACCATTCCAGGAAGCTGAGGGATTTGATCCTCTTGGTAAAGGACTGGCATCGACTGGTAAGTTTCATATTGCGTTTCCTCGGCTGGCATCCACTGTCTATTGGGTCCCAATAACTTGCAGTTCAGTCAAGTACAACAATCTTGAGCATACAGCTCGGTGCATTTTATATTGTTTTAAGCAAAATTCCACAAGTGGCCTCAGTTAAGACTCCGCTAAACAGCCCACCATCCTAACAGCTGTCGCCACAAATCCGCTTTGCTTGCTTTTCAACTTGCTATGAATGGAATTTGACTGTATGTGCGTTGTGTCTCCTGTCTTCTGTTCAACATTATGTCTGAGAGGTTTGTCCATGTTGGTGGGTGTGATTGTCGGTTTTCATTGTTTCGTAATATTCCATGGTATTACTCTACCACACATTTACCCATTCTGCTACTGACAGGCATTTGGGTCATAATTCGTAAAAGCTGGAGCTATTATGAATTATGTAACTATGGGTATTCCCTGCATGTGTTTTTGTAAATTGTAGGCTTCTTTTTAAAATATACATTTTCTGCCGAAACTGGTTTGGCTCAGTGCATAGAGCGTCGGCCTGCGGACTGAAAGGTCCCAGGTTCGATTCCGGTCAAAGGCATGTACATTGGCTGTGGGCACATCACCAGTAGGGGGTGTGCAAGAGGCAGCTGATTGATGTTTCTCTCTCATCAATGTTTCTGACTCTCTATCCCTCTCTCTTCCTCTCTGAAAAATCAATAAAATATATTTTTAAAAAATAATAATAAAATAAAATATACATTTTCTTTTAGTGATTTCAGAAGAGGGAGGGAGAAGGGGAGAGATATAGAAACATCAATGGTAAGAGAGAATGATTGATCGGCTGCCTCCTGCATGCCCCCTACCGGGGATTGAGCCTGCAACCCAGGCTTATGTCCTGACCAGGAATTGAACCTCTTGGTTCATAGGTCACCGTGCAACCACTGAGCCACACCAGCTGGGCAAGCACTCCTTTTTCTGGAGTAAATATGCAGGCGTGGGACTGCTGGGCTATAAAGTCTATGTATATGAAAACATATGTGTGCGCGCATACATATACACATGGCATATATGTGTGCACATGTGTGTCCACAATGAGGAATAGTTACATATTTAACTTTAGGAAATACGGCCAACTACAGGCGGGCCTTGACTTACAATGGTTTGACTTAAGATTTATTTTTAAATATGTTTTTATTGATTTTAGAGAGAAAGGAAGGGAGAGGGAGAGTGAGAGAGAGAGAAACACCAATTGGATGCCTCCCACACACACCCTACCCAGTGACCGAGCCTGAAACCGGGGTCTGTGCCCTGACCGGAAATAGAACCGTGACTTCCTGATTCATGGGGTCGACTTCAACCACTGAGCCACACCGGCCGAGCTGGTTTCTTGATTTCAGACCCTTGACATGGGAAGAACTGGGTCTCTCCATTAGCTGCCGCCCCGTTCCTCTCCTGCAGTGCCAGAAGCGGTCGGAGTCTCGATCCCTGCCACCCTCGTATGCTCTCGAGCTGCTCACCGTCTATGCCTGGGAGGAGGGCTGCAGAGAGGAAGACTTCGACATCGTCCAGGGCCTCAGAACTGTCCTGGGGCTCATTGAGCAGCAGGAGCAGCTGTGCGTGTATTGGACGGTCAACTACAACTTCGAGGATGAGACCGTCCGGAACGTCATGCTGGGCCAGATCCAATCACCGAGGTGCCCACAACCCCCGGAGCCCTCTCTCTCTCCCTCTCCATGGGCATGCCAGGCTGAACCCCTTTAAATATATATATATATATATATTTTTTTTTTATTGATATTTTACAGAGAGGAGGAAGGGAGAGAGATAGAGAGATAGAAACGTCGATGAGAGAGAAACATTGACCAGGTGCCTCTTGCACACCCCCTATTGGGGATGTGCCCGCAACCAAGGTACATGCCCTTGACCGGAATCGAACCTGGGACCTTTCAGTCCTCAGACCAATGCTCTATCCACTGAGCCAAACCGGTTTCGGCCAGGCTGCACCCCTTTAGAATGAGCGCCCTCCCCTGTCCTTCCCAGCCAGGGGCGCGCCACACAGATGCCGGCAGCCCTGGGCAGGGGAGCGAGGAGAGGCCTGTCTGAGGGAGGGACCCTGAGCCCTGCTTTCCCACTACAAACCATCGTCCCATTCTGTGCCCCAGACAGACCCTTGCGAGGCGTTTCCTTTACAGCAGGAAGAGGCCAAGGGAGAAGGGAGGCCCGCAGGGAGAGGCCATCTTGTTATGTTATCAGTAGAGCGCCGCTCTCTGCCGACCAGAGGACAGGACCAGAGGGGCGGGCGTCGCAGGCAAAGCACTTCAGCAACTGAGAGAAAGCACAGGAGTGACCAGAGGCCCAGCCCAGGCCCCGTTCCCTAAAACTGATTTCTCTTCCCACAAGCAGCCCCGCTGATTATTTTATTTTATTTTTTTATAATCTAATGGAATTCCTAGGCCAGTAATCTTGGACCCAACTGACCCCACCAATAGGGTGAGCGGAGATAAGGCGTGCTGGCAACTGCTAAAGGAAGAAGCTCAAGTCTGGCTGTCTCGTCCCAGCCTGCAAGAGTCGCTATCCTGGAATGTTCTGGTGAGAAGGCGTTCCACATAGAGCTCAAACCGCCCCCTCCCCCTATGTCTGTTTCCTAGAGCTGCTGTAGCAAAGTCCCATGCCCTGGGCGGCTCGGAGCAACAGAAATGTATTGGCCCCAGTCCTGAGGATTGGGAGTCCAAGTTCAAGGTGTGGGCAGGGCTGTGTTCCCTCTGAAGCCTCTAGAGGAGGAATCTCCCGTGCCTCCCCAGACTCGGTGGTGGTCAGCAGTCCTTGGCTTGTGGCAGCATCACTCTCTGCCTCCAGGGTCTCGGGACCTTCCCTCCGTGTCTTCACACGGTCGGTCTCCCCTCCACGCTGTCTGTCTGGGTGCCTCCCCCCTCTTCTTGTGAGGACCCAGGGCGGGTTGGATTGGGGCCCAGCCGAATTGACCCCATCTAACTCGATTGCCTCTTGCAAAGACCCTCTTTCCAGATACGTTCACCTTCACCAATTAGGACGTCAGCGTATGTTTTTGATTTTTTGTGGGGTTTTTTGTTTGTTTGTTTGTTTATAATTTTTTTGTTTTGTTTTGTTTTCATTTTTTTAATTAAGGTATTATATGTGTACATAGCTTACCAATTCCCCCCCCTCCCGTACATGCCTTCCCTCCCTCCCCAGAGTTTTGCGTACATTGGTTATGCTTATCTCGTCAGCGTATGTTTCAAGGAGACGTACGTCCATCCCCTTCCAAGGAAATGATGGTAAGGTACAAACTAAGGGGAGAGGTGAGAGGTTTGGATTCCTGTCTGCAGGTGGGAAGGCGGTGATGGAGGAAATGGAGCAGAGTCCAGGGGAAGTGGCTGACGCTCACCCCTGTGGGTGCCGGGCCAGGCCAGGGGGAGCAGTGGGAACTATGGGAGGGGCCGGCTTTGAACCCGAGACAGTCCCTTTGCCCCTCCCGCCACACAAAGGAGAAGCAAATCTGTGGCCACAGAACCCGCCTGCACACCCAGGGCTTCTCAGAGAAAGGCGGTCCCCTGAGACCGGTGAAGCGTGCCTTGGGGCCGTAGGGCGGGGGGGGGGGGGGGGATGGGGAAGGGGACACTAACCCTCCAGCGAGGCCAGAGAAGTCAGTGAAATGCCACAGGTCCCAGGACGGGACCCCTTTACGCCCAAATGAGGGGAGGCAGTGTCTTTGTTCTATCTGCACAGAAACTGGAGGTGCAGCTGGGCAAAGGTCTAGGAGGCCAACGGAGATGTAAATAGACCGAGGCCCCATGCGGGAAGCTCCCTGTGAACAGGAAACCCCTAGTTGGGTGCGGAAGGATGGGGACCCTCTGAGCGGTCGCCCCTGTGCCTGCACCCCGCCCCGCCCCCCCAGCTTTCACCAGGCCCCTGGTCTTGGCTCCCAGCCTCCTAAGATGGCTTTTGAAAACATGTTTCTCCCGGCATTTCATTCTGAAAGCGTTTACATGGAGAGGAAAGCTGCAAAGATGGTCAGGGCACTCCACCTCAGTGCCCTCCCCGTAGAGGCCCTTCACCCGGAGGCCCAGTGGTTAGGGCAGCCCGCACTTGGTGGGACAGCGGGGGGGTGTGGGTGTCATTCGTTGAGGCTCGCATGGGACCTGTCTCCAATGAGCAGTGTCCTCGAAAGAAGATATACGGAGCCCTGGCCGGTGTGGCTCAGTGGACAGAGTGTTGGCCTGCCGACCGAAGAGACCCAGGTTCGATTCCAGCCAAGGGCATATACCTCGGTTGCAAGCTCAATCACCAGCCCCGGTGGGGCCCTGGAAGGAGGCAGCCGATCGATGGGTCTCTCTCACACAGGTGTTTCTCTCTCTGTGTCTCCCCTTGCTTCTTCCACGCTCCCTAAAAATCAGTGGGAAATGTCCAGGGGTGAGGATTAACACCTACAACAAAAAGAAGGCACCCAGAGACACACACGGAGGGGAGAAGGTCATGTGCACGCAGAGGCTGGGGTCGGAGTGACTCGCGTACTGGCCAAGGGGTGACTGGTCCGCCGGAAGCGGGAACAGGCCGGGCAGGGCCTCCCCGGGGGGCGTCAGAGAGAGCACGGCTTGCCTTAAAAAAAAAAAAATATATATATATATATATATATATATATATATATATTATTGATTTTTTTACAGAGAGAAAGAGAGAGGGATAGAGAGTTAGAAACATCGATGAGAGAGAATCATCAACCAGCTGCCTCCTGCACACCCCCCACTGGGAATGTGCCCACAACCAAGGTACATGCCCTTGACCGGAATCGAACTCGGGACCCTTCAGTCCGCAGGCTGACGCTCTATCCACTGAGCCAAACCGGTTTCGGCAACGCCCACGCTTCCCTCCGGGCTGTGAGAGGATGGACCTGTGTCGCTTCACGCCACCCCGCTGTCATGTGTCACGGTGGCCCTGGAACCGGTCCCCGGGTCCCCGCGTGTTTAAGCGAAGCCGATAGAACCTGGGGAAAGAAATGAGTGTTGACCATGGGAAATCTGTCACAGCCACAGGAAACAGGAAAAGAAGGGAGGAACAGAGGGGCAGGGGAGGCTGAGGAGTGATGGCGATGCCACAGCTGGAAACAGTGTGGAGAGGGGTTGGATGGGGGAGGGGGGCATGAAGGACCCCCACGGATAAGGATTCAGTTCTCAGCTAGGGGAGAGTATCGTTTCTGGGTACGCCCTAAACTAAGGGGACCAGACGTCCCACTTTTGGCGGGACAGTCCCGATTTTTAACGATTTGTCCCGCATCCCACGGCGTTCTAAAAAATTAAATCATCTTACTATAAGAAGATGTCTTTTGGAGAAAAAAATAAATAAATAAAAGACATCTTTCCAAAAATCGGGACTTTTTTAAAACGCCGTGAGACGCGGGACAAATGGTTAAAAATCCGGACTGTCCCGCCAAAAGCGGGACGTCTGGTCACCTTACCCTAAACTCAAATATGTCCCTGGGATATCCTATACAATAAAAGCCTAATAGGCAAATCAGCCGAATGGCAGAACGACCGGTCGGTAGGAGACGGGGCCTGGGAGCGGGCGGCACCAGGCTAGCCAAGGTGGGTGCCAGCGGACAGAGGGAGGAGATGGCCATGGGGGGGGGGGGCGGATGGCAACCTGCTTGCTAGGCCCACCTCTCGCCCCCCCCCCCACAGAGGGGGGCCAGACCGTGGCTTAGGCCCACTCCCCACACTATCAGTGGGACATCCCCCAAGGGCTCCTGGACTGCAAGAGGGCACAGGCGGGCTGAGGGGACATCCCCCCACCCCGCCCCAGTGAACGAATTTTCATGCCCGGGCCACTGGTGTCACTATAAGAAGTAAGGACCACAGTGTTGCTGGGTTGGAGAGCAGGAGGGAGAGGCGGGAGGAAAGCCTGGGGCCAGCTGGCAGGGGGCACTCACAGCGGGGTTCTCGCACCCTCCCTGACCCTCCCCGCAGCCGACCCCGCTCCACGAGACCCCCGGCCACCATCTGGACAAATTCATCAAGGACTTCCTCCAGCCCACGAAAACCGTCAGATTCCAGACCAAGGCAGCGGTCGGCATCATCTCCGAGTTCCTGAAAGAAATCTGCTTCCGGAACTCCACCACCAACGTGCAGAAGCCCATCAAGGTGAGCGCACCTGCCCCCACGGGGTCACGGCGGGGTGCTGAGCCGCGGCCGGCGCCGTCCCCCCGCAGGGGCACGGGATGAGGGAGGGCAGCGGGTTCTCCGGGTGGGGGTGGGGGTGGGGGTGGTGCTGAGGGACTGCTTACGTCATTAACGAATTTCAAATACTTTAAAAAAAATTATATATATAATTGATTTTCTACAGAGAGGAAGGGAGAGGGATAGAGAGTTAGAAACATCAATGAGAGAGTAACATCGATCGGCTGCCTCCTGCACACACCCCCCACTGGAGATGTGCCCACAACCAAGGTACATGCCTGTGACCGGAATCGAACCTGGGACCTTTCAGTCCGCAGGCCGACACTCTATCACTGAGCCAAACCGGTTTCGGCTCAAATACTTTTAATACCTCTCCTAAAGCCCCCCCCGCCCCCGCCCCTGTACAGGAACACACCTGGGGCAGGGAACACAGCCTATTTAGTTAGTCCCTCCTCGGGTTCCTCACTGGCTGAGTCCTATTTGGTCACCTGTTTCCTAATACACCGCCTACGTCCTGCTGTCTCCCATTGGGCCATTTAAAGTATCGGCCTGAGACCTTTCTGGCCGTCTCTCCGCCGCCCTCTGTGTAGGGGAATCCTCCTGGGAAATGTGCTCTCAGCCCTGAGCACAGCTCTCACACCTCTCCCCATCTCCCACCCCCCATATCCGGTTTGCTCTGGGGAGATTCAGTCACCGCCTGGCCACATGCTGTTTCTTTTCTGTGAAGATGAATCAGGGGCTTGTTTCTTCCATCTCCGCGCCCCGCCCCCCCTCAGAGAAGCCTGCAGACGAAGCCCCTCCACACAGAATGGGCCTGGCAGCTCCCCTGGGGGCCGTCAAACCAGGGCCCTCGCCGAAACCGGTTTGGCTCAGTGGATAGAGCGTCAGCCTGCGGACCGAAAGGTCCCAGGTTTGATTCCGGTCAAGGGCATGTACCTGGGTTTCGGGCACATCCCCAGGAGGGGGTGTGCAAGAGGCAGCTGATCAATGATTCTCTCTCTTATCGATGTTTCTAACTCTCTATCCCTCTCCTTTTCTCACTGTAAAAAATAAATATATATAATATAATATATTATATTATATATATATATATATAATATATATATATTTAAAATATATATTTTTTTAAAAAAACAAACAAACCAGGGCCCTGAGCTCAGGCTGGTTTTTACGTTTTCACAGAATTGATGAGAAAGGAAAGGGGGGTGGGGTGGGGAAAAGGCAGGAAGGAGGAAGCGGAGAAACCCCTTATCCAACCTCTGCCAAACCCGGAATCTCAATGATGAAGATTCGCCCAACGGATGCCGGGATTGCAGGAGGAAGCAATGAGCCGGGGAACCGATGAGGAATGTCACTCCAGGGACTGCATCCGGTGGGTTTCTCTCAGGTCACAGGAACGGAAAGCCAAGTACACTTTAGGTTAGGACAGCGGTCGGCAAACTGCGGCTCGCGAGACGCATGCGGCTCTTTGGCCCCCTGCGTGTGGCTCTTCCACAAAATACCACGCACCCTAATGAAGTGAACAACAAGGTACCTACCTATCTAGTTTAAGTTTTTAAAAAAATGATGTGGCTCTCAAAAGGAATTCCAGTCCTTGTCCTATTGATAGTTGGCTCCGCTGACTAATGAGTTTGCCGACCGCTGGGTTAGGAGACGTGGCGGGGGCGTTGACTTGAGACGTGGGTGGTTTATAACCAACCCGGGAGTGTACACAAGCACCTCAGAGGGTGTGAGAATTGCCGCTTTCGAACCCCATTGTTCTAAAGAGTGTGAAAAAGCAAACAGTCTACCGGGGACTCAGTCCTCACGGGACCCCAGCTTGGACGCTCATTCCTCAGCCCCACGGGTACCGTGTTCCCCCGAAAATAAGACATCCTCCGAAAATAAGACCTACTTACAGGTTTCCTTCTGAGTGAAATATAAGGCCTCCCCCCGAAAATAAGCCGCCCCCCCCCCTAGGCTAAACATGAGAGATTTGGCCCACTGATTCTGAAAGAAATGGAGTCACAAGAAATTCACCAGGAAATTCAGGAATTGGGTTGTGATGATGGTGTTCCAGATGAGGATGACATGATTGTCATTGCATACATGAGTAAATTCTTGGTCCTGTAGGATTCACAGTTTGTCTGGTTTGTGTTGACAACTATCGTGCTACCGTACCGTAGACGGTAATACATTTCCTTTATTTTCATTTAACAATAAATATGTACCGTATTCTTCTTCATGGAAAAATAAGACACCCCCTGAAAATAAGACCTAGCGCATCTTTGGGGGCAAAAATTAATATAAGACACTGTCTTATTTTCGGGGGAACAGGGTAGGAGCCCAGGGGGGGTGGTGAGGGGCTCTCACTGGGTCTCCACCTGCCTGTCCTGCCAGGCAGGGTCAGTCGGCAAAGGCACCGCCCTGAAGACGGGCTCCGACGCCGACCTCGTGGTGTTCGTGAACTCGCTGACCAGCTTCCCGTCCCAAAGAGCCGAGCGCTACGCGGTCATCAAGGAGATCAAGCAGCAGCTGGAGGCCCGGCAGCAGCTGGCGGCCGAGCCGGACCTGGAAGTGACCTTCGAGATCTCCAAGTGGGAGGCCCCCCGGGTGCTGAGCTTCTCCCTGAAGTCCAGGCGCCTCCCCGGGCCCGTGGACATGGACGTGCTGCCGGCATTCAACGCGCTGGGTGAGGCCCCACGCCTGCCTTCGCTCCTGGAGGGGGGAAGGATCTGGAACGCTGGTGGGAGGGGGCGGAGAGAAAGCCACAGGACTCGGGAACGGGTCACGGGTCACGGGGCCCCCACAGGTGGCATGAGTAATGGCAGCAACATAACAGGGTATTAAAAGAACCCAAGGAGCCCTGGCCGGCATGGCCCAGTGGTTAGAGCATCGATCCGAGTACCAAAGAGTCTTAGGTTGGATTCTCAGACAAGGGCACATACCTGGGTTGTGCTCTGAGTCGGGGCACGTGCGGGAGGCAACCAGTCGATGTGGCTCTTTCACATCAATGATTTCTCTCTCTCTGCCTCTCCCTCTCCCTTCCACTCCTCTCTAAAAACCAATGGGAAAGTGTCTTGGGGAAAGGGTTAATATCACTAGTAAAGATACAGAGCACATCATCTGTAGTGTCATTACTCGAGAGATGCTCCCAGTATCTTACAGGGACACTGATAGAATTCAAGCCTGGATCCCAGGATCGAATACAGTTGTCAAACCGTTACTTCCTGTCCCTGTAGAGTGAGGCATCCTGTCCTTCTCTCTCCCCCACGCAGAGAAGCTGGGGCCTCTCTGGAGGGTCTACGCCCAGCTCATCGCTCAGTACCAAGAGCACCCCGACACCCCGGGGGGCGAGTTTTCGGCCTGCTTCACCGAGCTGCAGCGAGACTTCGTCAGCTCCCGGCCCACCAAGCTGAAGGACCTGCTGCGCCTGGTGAAGCACTGGTACAAGCAGGTGTGCCCGGGCGGGGAACCCAGCACATACCCAGTCCCCGCGCGCCCACGCTCCACCAGGCGAGGCCCAGCCGCCTTCACCCCGGGGGAACTTTGGGGAGGAACCCCCCTCAGGGACCCCATGGAGTCGGGCTGGGCGTAGAGCGTCTCCTGCCGTCAAAGCTGCTGCCTGGGGTTTCCTTGGCCCTTGCTCTGCCACCCAAAGTGTTCTTCAGGGCGCCTGTGACCTGCCTGCAGGGTGCCCGTGACCCTGCCTGCAGGGCGGGTGCCAGGGGCTTGCATATCTCCGAGGTGCCAGCCCAGCTTTCCTGCTGCTCCGAGCCCCTAACGGACAGACACTGGCGCCATCTCCTGGAGGCAGGTGGGAGCTACAGGTGGTCCAGGGGCTGCATGTCCTACAGTATTGGTTAGCCCGCCTTCACTTTTTTATCTTTTTTTTTTCTTGATTTCAGAGAGGGAGGGAGAGGGGAAGAGAGAGAGAGAAACATCAATGATGAGGGAGAATCATTGATCGGCTGCCTCCTGCAGGCCCCTTATTGGGGATCGAGCCCGAAACCCAGGCATGTGCCCTTGACAGGAATCGAACCTGGGACCCTTCAGTCCACAGGCCACACTGCCCAGGTCCCACCTTCACTTTCATCTTGCAGACAGGGTCGTTTCTGAGTATTTTTCGATAGCAGGCGCCAGGCACAATATCCATTCTTGCTGAACTGTCTCCTTCCTGAGTCCGGTTCCCCGAAACCAGAGCTGAAACCTGAGCTCTGTGCCCCAGCCCAGACATTAGAGAGATCCTGCCACACCCCGCCAGCCGCAGGGTGCTCCGAAGGTGAGGCTACAGGCTGACCTGGAGCAGGCCCCCCACTTCCTGAAGCCTCGTGGCTTCATCTAAACCCGCAATCACCACACCTGCTCACACCTGCCCAGGCCACTACCACCCACACAGCCCGCTCACACCTGCCAGGGCCACTCCCACCCACACAGCCTGCTCACACCTCCCCAGGCCACTCCCACCACACAGCCCGCTCACACCTCCCCAGGCCACTCCCACCCACACAGCCTGCTCACACCTCCCCAGGCCACTCCCACCACACAGCCTGCTCACACCTCCCCAGGCCACTCCCACCCACACAACCCGCTCACACCTGCCCAGGCCACTCCCACCCACACAGCCTGCTCACACCTCCCCAGGCCACTCCCACCCACACAGCCTGCTCACACCTCCCCAGGCCACTCCCACCCACACAGCCCGCTCACACCTGCCCAGGCCACTCCCACCCACACAGCCTGCTCACACCTCCCAGGCCACTCCCACCCACACAGCCCACTCACACCTCCCCAGGCCACTCCCACCCACACAGCCTGCTCACACCTGCCCAGGCCACTCCCACCACACAGCCTGCTCACACCTGCCCAGGCCACTCCCACCCACACAGCCTGCTCACACCTCCCCAGGCCACTCCCACCCACACAGCCTGCTCACACCTGCCCAGGCCACTCCCACCCACACAGCCTGCTCACACCTGCCCAGGCCACACCCACCCACACAACCTGCTCACACCTGCCCAGGCCACTCCCACCACACAGCCCACTCACACCTGCCCAGGCCACTCCCACCACACAGCCTGCTCACACCTGCCCACGCCACACCCACCCACACAACCTGCTCACACCTCCCCAGGCCACTACCACCCACACAGCCCACTCACACCTGCCCAGGCCACTTCTACCCACACAGCCTGCTCACACCTGCCCAGGCCACTCCCACCACACAGCCCGCTCACACCTGCCCAGGCCACTCCCGGACTGGCTGGCCTGCCATGGCTCTTTAATGTACAGTGAGCCTCCCTGCCTGGGCCAGTATCATCCGACGATCTCCCTCTCCCTCCAGTGTGAAAGGAGACTGAAGAAAAAGGGGTCGCTGCCCCCCAAGTACGCCTTGGAGCTGCTCACCATCTACTCCTGGGAGCAGGGCAGTGGGGCCACGAGTTTTGACACCGCCCAAGGCTTCCGGACGGTCCTGGAGCTGGTCACCCGGTACCAGCAGCTCTGTGTCTTCTGGACGGTCAACTACGACTTCGAGAACGAGACTGTGAGGAACTTCCTGCTGAGCCAGCTCCAGAAACCCAGGTGCGCCAAGCCCTCCCCTCTCCTTTTCTTAGCCTGATTCCCTCCCACCCTACCTCCGAGAACTGGGTTCTCCCCATAAGAGAGAGATAAGCCCCAGGGAGGCGGGAGGAAATGTCACCCAGAATGGACAGGAGGAGGTCCGAGGCTCCAGGCCCCAGGCCCAGGGCCCCAGGCCCCAGGCCCAGGCTCCAGCCCCTGAGTGGCATCCATCTTTCTCAGCCACAAGAAAAAGGGACTGGTTAGCAGGCCTACGAGGCAGAGCAAGTGTGTTCCTGAGAACTAAGGGTGTGGTTCACAGGCTGACGGATCCTACAGGCTTCTTACGGTCAGCTTTCACCCGCCCTTTCAGGGCCGCATCCCACAAAACCTTGATCCTTCAGGGATAAGAAGGCATCTCGGTTCATCTCACCAGCCAGGGACAAAAGCAGCGGAAGTAAAAGAACAGGAAATGGGAGAAAAGCAAGGAGTGTGGGGAGAGTCTAGGGAAGAAGAAAGAACAGGATGCCCTGGGCTGCCTACCATGGGAGTGGCCGCTTAGCAACATTCCATTGGGTTATGGTTACGCATCGTCTTTTGATTGGCCTGGCATGGAGGGGGCGTTTGTACGATGCCTTCACGTATATAATAATCAGTAGCTTTCAAGACATTTTCCACAGTTATCATTTAATTCCTGAAAATTACTTTGCAAAGTCTAAGTACCCTTGAATTCTTTTTTTTTAAATATATTTTATTGATTTTTTTTTTTTTTTACAGAGGGGAAGAGAGGGGGATAGAGAGAAACATCGATGAGAGAGAATCATCAATCAGCTGCCTCCTGCACACCCCCTAGTGGGGATGTACCCGCAACCCAGGTACATGCCCTTGACCAGAATCAAACCTGGGACCTTTCAGTCCGAAGGCTAACGCTCTATCCACTGAGCCAAACCGGTTTCATCTATTTTATTTTTTTTTTAAATATATTTTATTGATTTTTTACAGAGAGGAAGGGAGAGGGGTAGAGAGCTAGAAACATCGATTAGTTACCTCCTGCACACCTCCCACAAGGGGTTGTGCCCGAAACCAAGGTACATGCCCCTGACCGGAATGGAACCTGGGACCAGTTTCAGCAGTATACTTGAATTCTTGACATCCAAGTAGTAAGGACACATTGTGTTATCGCTGAGAGGAGACATCTCTGGAGGTCACCTGGACCCCAACCCTGAGACCGCTGACTCTAAGGAGCATGCCCCTCACGCGTCTCACCCCTTATCCAGGCCTGTGATCTTGGACCCGGCCGATCCCACGGGCGACGTGGGCGGAGGGAACCGCTGGTGCTGGCATCGCCTGGCCAACGAAGCGGCTGAATGGCTGTCCTCCTCTCTCTGCTTCAGGGATGGGACCGGAGATCCCGTCCCGTCGTGGGAAGTGCCGGTAAGCATAGCCTCCAGGCCGTGGCGTCTGGGGTTGCTCTGTGACAGGCTTAAGGTGACCAGACGTCCCGCTTTGGGCGGGACAGTCCCGATTTTTAACAATTGGTCCCTCGTCCCAAGGCGTTTCCAGAAAGTCCCGATTGCCAAAACCGGTTTGGCTCAGTGGATAGAGCATCGGCCTGCGGACTGGAAGGTCCCAGGTTCGATTCCGGTCAAGGGCATGTACATTGATTGTAGACACATCCCCATTGGGAGGTGTGCAAAAGGCAACTGATCGATGATTCTCTCTCATCGATGTTTCTAACGCTCTATCCCTCTCTCTTCCTCTCTATAAAAAAATCAATAAAAATATATTTTTTAAGAAAAGTCCCGATTAAGCGGGACAGTACCGATTTTTAATAACTTGTCCCATGGCGTTTTAAAAACGCCGCGGGACAAATTGTTAAAAATCAGGACAGTCCCACCAAAAGCAGGACATCTGGTCACCTTAGTGTAGGATGCTGAGCGGCAACGCTGGTCCCTACCCCCTCGATGTGACCATGTCTCCAGATAGGGTCTCTGTGCCTCCAGGTGGCGGGTCCAGGGTCCAGGGTCCAGGCAGAAAAGGAGAGGTACCTACTCAGGCATCTTCTCAGAAGCCTCATCCAGCAACTTCTCTCCATGTCAATGCCCAGACCGGTCACGGGGCATCTGTTACTTAAAAGTGACTCCAAATTGGGGTAGGTGGGGGGCCCACAGGTGGGATTGGGTCAGCAACCAGGAGTCTGCCACGCCTGCTCACAGTGCCCCTCTTACCAGGACACCTGCCAGCAGGTACGCTTGGCTCAGGGTCCTTCAAAGCAGGGTTTCTGGGCCTCAGCGTGAGGGACACATTGGGCCAGGCAGCCAGGTGATATTTTTTAAAATATATTTTATTGGGTTTTTTTACAGAGAGGAAGAGAGAGGGATAGAGAGTTAGAAACATCGATGAGAGAGAGACATCGATCAGCTGCCTCTTGCACACCCCCCATGGGGGATGTGCCCGCAACCAAGGCACATGCCCTTGACCAGAATCGAACCCGGGACCCTTCAGTCCACAGGCCGACGCTTTATCCACTGAGCCACACCGGCCTCGGCAGCCAGATGATTCTTTATCGCAGGGGCCATCCTGTGTGCTGTAGGGTGCCGAGCGGCAACCATCTCCACCCACTTGATGGCACCCAGTTGTGACGGTTAAAAATGTCTCAAGACATTGCCTCATGTCCTGTGGGGGCAACATCGCCTGCTCTGAACCCCACACCCCCACACACTCCATTCCACTCCAGGGCCAACTTTAGTTAGCTAGATCTGTGCTATCAACAAGCACCCCACAATTATCCCTGATAACGTTTTACCCTCTCAGAGACACTTCCTTCTCCTCTTCCCCCCCTCCCCCCAATCCTTTTAACCAAGGGGTGTTTAATGCTTAGGAAGTATTGTTCCCACATTATCTATTTCTTTCTTTCCAGACCATGCAGACCCCAGGAAGTTGTGGGGCTGGTGTCCGTCCTGTTGTCAATGAGATGTTCTCATGCAGAAGCCGTGGAATCCCAGACTGGAAATGCTAGGAGAAGCTTCTGGAGGTCACCTGACAATGGCCAATAGCTCCTGAAGAACCAGTTCACTGTGTACACGCATATCCCAGGTCCCTTCTCCCCCACTCCCCCCTCTCCCCTCTCCCCTCCCCCTCCTTCTGAGGGGCATCTTCTCAGACGCCTCTTCCCATCAAGACTGCCATGTCCTTCTCAGAAAGTCTCATAAACGCTCACCCTGCTGGGCTCTCACTCTGTGAGTGGCCTGATTTATTAAAAACATTTGCTCTCATCCGTATTTTTCCCATTCGCTCCTTCCTTTTCCTTCGAGTTTTAGAAGAGGATTCTCTCCCTCTTCTGAGGGTGAAGCCCCTGGCCTGCCCCTTGGTTCCCATAAGCCAGAGATCCTGCTTTCGTAACCTCCCACCTCCCCCACCTCCCTCTGGACGCAGTCCCCACCTGTGCCTGCTGGTCGGAGGCCTCCTGAGCCAGGAGCAAACCAGCCTCTCTGAAGACCTTCCAGCTCTCCTGAGCCTTGGATGGCAACTGTGGAACCATATTCACCTCCCGCTTCCTCCCTCTGACCTTACCTTTAGTCCCCACCCAGGAGTGGCCAAATCTGAAGGCTTCATCCTCTGGCTTTTCCTCCAAAGATACGTGAAGGTCCAAGTGTTTTTAGCCCCCTAGGTATCCTCTGAAAGTCTTATTACTCTCACACATGCCAACTGTCATGCCGTTTTAAAAAAAAAAAAAATAATAATGCCTAGCCCTGGCTAGTTTGCTCAATGGTTAGAGCGTAGGCCCGCAGACCGACGGGGCCATGGGTTTGGTTCCCAGTCAAGGGCATGCACCCCCGTGGCAGGTCCCCCCCATGACCTAGGGCATGTGTGGGAGGCAACCAATCGATGTGTTTCTCTCACTTCAATGTTTCTCTCTCTCTCCTCCTCCCTCCCTTCTGCTCAGTGTGAAGAGTATTCTTGGGTGAGGATTAAAAACAAACAAACAAACAAAAAATATGTCTGGTCTTTATCCCCAGTTCCTAGCACAGTTTCAAAAACCCTTGCCATTTCCTAGAGGAGTGTCTTCTATTCATAATGAGCGCCTGCCAGCCAGCCACTTTATGCTAATGGGTTTATGCTAATGAGGCCTGGGCTCTTACATTTCAAGGGAGGGGCTGGCCGCGGGGGGCGGGGGGGGGGGGGACGGGGGGGAGGGAGGGGGACGGGGATCAGAAATGCCAAGCTCGTGATTAGAGGATTGAACTCCCCAGAGGAGAGAGGGTTGGAGAGGGAGCTCAAGCATGTGGCCAGGGATTTAATCAATCATGCCTCTCTAATGATTGATTAAATCGTTCACCAATTAGTGATTATTAATGATTATTAAACCCCAATAAACACGCTGGATGGCCAGCTTGGGGAGCTTCCTAGTTGGTGAACACGTGGATGTGTTGAGAAGATGGCACTCCACGGGGCTCTTTGCCTGAGATCCTCCCAGACCTCACCCCTGTGGGCCTCTTCCCTGGCTGTTCCTCTGTGCCCTCGGCCACAGGAGGATGCCTGCAGGCAGAATGCTCTCCTGAGTTCTGTGCGTCGTTTTGGTGAATTATTGAACTTGAAGGTGGAGTCACGTTAGGCAGACGTACAAGTGGCCTGGGGACCCCACGGGTGACTGGCACCTGATGCAGTGAAGTGTGGACGGTCTTGCTGGGACCCTGGCCCTTGAACAGTGGGGTCTGCACTAACTCTGGGGGGGGGGGTGTCAGGATTGAACTGAATTGTGGGGCGCCCCATTGGTGTCCGAGAGTAGGTTTTAGAAGGCACCACTGTGGTTTGGCTCAGTGGATAGAGCATTGGCCTGCGGACTGGAAAGTCCCGGGTTCAATTCCGGTCAAGGGCACATACACTGGGTGTGGGCACATCCCCAGTGGGGGGGTGTGAAGGAGGCAGCTGATCAATATTTCTCTCATCGAAAAAATCAATAAAATATTTTTTTAAAAAAAAAAGAAGAAAAAAAGCCAAAACCGGTTTGGCTCAATGGATAGAGCGTCAGATTGGGGACTGAAGGGACCCAGGTTCAATTCCAGTCAAGGTCATGTACCTTGGTTGCGGCATATCCCCAGTAGGGGGTGTGCAAGAGGCAGCTGATGGATGATTCTCTCTCATCGATGTTTCTAACTCTCTATCTCTCTCCCTTTCTCTCTGTACAAAATCAATAAAATATAAAATAACCTTAAAAAAAAAAAAAAGGAAAGAAAGAATGTACTCCTGCGCCCGTCTAGAGAAAGACAAAGAGAGCAGCTATGACTTGCGGTTAAAGAAGGAAAGACATCTACTCAGTCCGCAACTAAGTACCGTTCCCTTCAAGAGGCACACACTTGCCCCAGACACATAGAGGGAACTCTCAGACCCTGCCCCTCCTCACAGGGCGAGGATGACCCAGAGGGACTAGCACACACCTCGTTACCCTTGAACAAAGACGAAGGGCCACTTTCAGTCACACAGGACCTCAGAGGCAGGAGGGGACCCTTCTCTTTCCTGCCGTGTCTTCTCAGCAGTCAGTAGACATCGAAGTTTCAGGCCCTAGTCCACTCCCCTGGCCATAAGGGCCCCACTACGTCAGAGAAAGTCAGAGAGGATCGGAAGCAGGGCCACACGCGGCGAGCGGCCAATGGCCCGGGAGGGGTCTGGGAAGAGTGTGATGGGAAGACCATGAACGAGACCAGGCGTGGGGAGAATTTGTGAGTGAAGGGACTTTCTGGAGCCTGTACGCTGGGAGCCACAGCTGCTCTGCTGTGAGGCTCCTCTGGCTGACTGCGTCACATCTGAGCAGGCAACACGTTGTCACTCTTCAGCGCTATTTCTTTTTTCTTTTGAACTACATTTTTATTGATTTCAGAGAGGAAGGGAGAGGGAGAGAGAGAAACATCCGTGATGAGAGAGAATCATGGATCGGCTGCCTCCTGCACGCCCCGCGCTGGGGATCGAGCCTGCAGCCCCGGCATGTGCCCTGACCGGGGATCAAACCCAGACCTCCTGGTTCCTGGGCCGATGCTCCATCACTGAGCCAGGCCGGCGGGCTCTGCAGCTCTATGTCTTGGCACCGGTGCTGGGAGGAGCCTCGGAGCCGGGGACTGAAGAAAGCTCTCCCTGTGTGAGCGGGTCCCTCGGGGTAGGACCCGGTGGGAGGACAGCAGCGGAAGCAAGATGTGAGGATCCGAGTGGCCTGGCCCCACCGAGAAGCCGAGGCCACTCAGTGTACATTTACTGTATGGGAAAGGGATGACACGTTAGAAGCCACCATTTTTGCAACGTCCGACGAAACAAATGGTTTGGGCAGAGGCGCCCGATGGAGGAGACCATTTGATGACATGCAGCCGGGGGCAGACCGTCACCTCCCAGATCCACGGTATCATCGTAGCATCCCCAGAAGGACAGCCAGGCACGGAGGTCCTGCTGGCGTGAGGCACACAGCACCGTTCATCAAGTATTTTTTGCCCAGGAGGAGTCTGGGAAGAGTTTGATGGGAAGCCCCCCAACCCCACAAAGATGTCTACACGCTAACCCCTGAGCCTGCGGCTATGTTCCCTGATCTACGAGGGGGCGTGTCCTGGGTTACTCAGGTGAGCCGAATCCGTCTCCCAGCCCTAAGCAGAGCTCCCGCACCCCCTGACATTGGAGGCCCCGTGGAGGAAGGGGCAGAGCTGTGAACCGGGACGGCAGGCAGAGAGGGACCCCCGAGGGCAGCCAGCCATGACACGGGGACCGAAGGCCTGGGGTCACTGGAAACGGACTCCAACCACCGGGCAAACCCGAAACCGGGGCAAACCCGGAGCTTCCGGTCGGGAACGCAGAGCAGAGAAACCGGACTGGCCTGCAGGGCTTCCACCTGTGGACTATGAGGTAATGAGCTCGCCTTGATTTGAGCCCCTGGATGGATGTGCGGCCATTTGGGGAGTTACCAGCCTCTGGGGGCGGGTAGCAGTGAGTGCTGCAGGGCAGGGGGCTGGGGGCTGGGGGCTGGGGCTGGGGGCAGGGGGCTGGGACTGGGGGCTGGGGCCGTGCCCCATGGGGAATCAGCAGTGCCCATGGCAGGCAATTCACGTGTGAGAGGGGTGAGTCTGCCCTCCATTCTCCTGACACCAGACTTGGGAGAGGGGTCCCCACACTGGCCAATCCCCCAACACCAGTCGGGTGCCCTACAGTTCAATCGGCCTCGGACACAGTCCGCCTGGAGTCGGTGTCCAAGGCCGCAGGTTGAGGACTCAGTCCCGTAGACGCCCTCCCCTCGCCGCCCCTGCAGACACAGACGGGAGTCCTGGCTGGCGTGTTATAAACCGGAGTCCCCAGCCCCTCCTCAGCTCCAGTCCTTTGCCGGAACAGCTCCCAGGCCTCCGAGAAGCAGCTTGCTTGCTGGACCACCAGTTTCTTATAAAAGCTGTGACGCAGATGCAGGCTTGCATGGAGGGAGCTGCCTTCCCCCAAGTCTGGCCTGCATGTGTTGCTGGAGGTGGGGGTGGGGGTGGAGGTAGGGGTGGGAGGCGGGGGAGGGAGAGGAGAGAGGGTTCTTGCTCTCCCAGATTTCCCCCTTGCTGCCCCATTCCCACTGTTAAAGGAAAATACTGGATTTCTAACAGTCTCATGTAAACCCACTTGGGTGGGGAAATTCGCACTCAGAGTCAGCATCCCAGCTCCCCCACCCCCACGCCCCAGGGTGCAGCTCCAGGGTGCCATCCACACCGAGTTCTGTCCCCCTCTCCCTCCCTCCGTTCTCAGTCCTTCTCCTGCATCTCCCTCCCTGTGGGACCTGTGGGCTACCCCTGCAGCTGCCCTTAGCAGCCCAGCTTTGACCGCCACCATGTGACATCAGAATGAAATTCTCCTGAGCAGGAAGCAGGCCCATCCTGGGGAACAATGAGGCCTGACGCCAGAAGCCCCAGTACCATGGTCTGGAGCGAGGGTTCATTTGAAATCGTGACCCCTGCCGTGAGGCCTCATTAAACAATCTGCTAGTTCCACATAGAGCCCACGTGCTCACTAGAAGCAGGGGAGGACAAGCCAGCCCGTGGGCCCTTACACAGCTTCGTTGATAGATAAATTATATATATATATATATATATAATTGATTTTTTTATAGAGAGGAAGGGAGAGAGATAGAGAGCTAGAAACATCAATGAGAGAGAGACATCGACCAGCTGCCTCCTGCACACCCCCCACTGGGGATGTGCCTGCAACCAACGTACATGCCCTTGACCGGAATCGAACCTGGGACCTTTCAGTCCGCAGGCCGATGCTCTATCCACTGAGCCAAACCAGTTTCGGCTTGATAAAGATTTTTATTGATTTCTTAGAGAAAGAGTGGATGAGGGAGAGAGAAAGGCCTGCTTATTGACACATTCATTGGGTGAGTCTTGTACGTGCCCTGACCGGGGATCCACCCACAACCTTGGCGTATTAGATGATATTCTAAGCACCTGAGCCTCCGTGCTGGCCACAGGGACTCGGAGGGATGTGAGGGGCAGTGTGCTGGGGTCTCCAGAAACCTCCTGTGTTCCTGACACAGGGGCAGCCTCGGTTGGCCACTGCCTCGAACGTGCTATCAGTTCTGTGGGTGCGACAGGCACTTAGCAAGGATAAGGTTAAGCCTGAGTCACCACACTCAGTGTGGCAGTTCACCAGTACAAGCACGGGTCCTCCGTGCCATGCTTGAGCAGCTGCTACAAACAGCACCCACCTACATGCCAGCGTCTGGTCCCTGGAGACAGTAACCCCAGCTGAGCCTTCATCCTTCCCCAACATCCTTCCCACCCTCACAAACTGTGGAAACCAAGACCTGTGACTCACCTGTTCGTGGGAGCCCATGTTCATCGCAGCCCTATTCCGGGTCGAGAGGTGGAAGCAATCCAGGTGCTCATGGGCGGGTGAATGGCTGAGCAGAGCATGGTGTCTGCGTACAAGTGGAATGTTACTCAGCCGTGAAAAGGAAGGGCATTTTGACACGTGCTACAACATGGATGAACCTTGAAGAAAGCATGCTACGGGAAAAAGGCCAGTCACAGAAGGCCAATGCTGTGTAATTCCATGTGCATGAAGTACCTGGAGGAGTCACAGTCAGAGAGACAGAAAGGGGAATGGTGGTGGCCAGGGGAAGGGAGTTAGGGTTTAGTGTGTTCAGAGTTTCCCTTTTGCAAGATGAGAAAGTTCTGGAGATTGGTTGCACAACGATGTGAATGCACTTAACACTACTTAATGCACACTTAGAAATAGTACCCCACCGCGGCCGCAGCTCAGAGTTTGAGCATTGACCTATGAACCAGGAGGTCACGGTTCGATTCCAGGTCAGGGCACATGCGGGGCTGCGCACTCGATCCCCAGTGTGGGGCGTGCGGGAGGCAGCGGATCAATGATTCTCTCCCATCATTGATGTTTCTGCCTCTTTCTCTCCCTTCCTCTCTGAAATCAATAGAAATATATTTTAAAAAGAAAAGAAATCCATACAATGGTAAATTTTATGTTACCACATAAAATTGTTTTTGCCACAGTAAAAAGTAAATAAAGACAAATTACCGGGAAATCCTTCCAGCTTTAGAGCAAAATGGCCCCAAAATGACCACCAGGAGGCGCAGTGCACCCATTCCTATATCATTTCAATGGTAGTTTCTACGGGGGAGGGGGGGGGGGGACACCAAGGTCCCTGAGAAAGTTAGATCTCCTCTCCCCCTCTCTCCACTTGCCTCCTCACCCCCTCTCCCTCCCTTCCTCTCCATTCCTTTTTCTCTCCCTCTCTCTTCTCTCACCCTGTCTCCAAGTTGTTCCAGATCTGCTCAGCACTCCGGAGACATCCCTGTCCCTCCCCGCTCTGAGCCCCGTTTTCCCGCTGGGTCCCTGCCTTCTGTTAGAGACACAGCGGTCCTGGATGTTGGGTGCCCACCCACCCAGCTGCCCCCAGGCCTCCAGACGACCCAGGCGCTGGAGAAGAGGGAGGGGGACAAGGACTCTCCTGCCTGCCCCAGGGTACCCAAAATGAGGGCACCTCACACTGGAAATGGGCCACACACCTCCTATCCCAGGGCCAACGGCGCCAAAGGATTTTCTGGTTCGGCTGCTCCCTGAGCATGTCACAACCTCTGTGGGCATCAGTTTCCTCATCTGGGAAATCTGTACCAATACCTGGGAGGATTGAAATTGCTTCATCAAGTCCCCCAAGCCCAGCCGGCATGGCTTAATAGTTGACCTATGAACCAGGAGGTCTGGGTTCGATTCCCGGTCAGGGCACATGCCTGGGTTGCAGGCTCGATCCCCAGTAGGGGGCGTGCAAGAGACAGCCGATCAACGATTCTCTCTCATGGTTGATGTTTCTGTCTCTCCCCCTCTCCCTTCCTCTCTGAAACCAATAAAGATATATTTCAAAAATAAATCTTAAATATGATGCCTAGAAAGCACTCCGTGAATGGGCTGTTTTCCATCCCACAACCACGTCAGGGCTGGCCTGGGTCTCCGCCCATCGCCCAGGGGTGGTCCCCGGGTGCAGCGCCTGCTCTCCGCTTTGCATCTTCTCCTGAGAAGCCCGCACCAGAGCAAGGACATCACTGCGAGCGTCACTCACGTGCGGCTGAGCTGATGGCGATCGGCCCCGGATCTGATGTGGAGCTTGGACAACCGGGAACGTGGCCAGGTCACCTTCTCCCGCCTCATCAGTCAGTTCAATTCCGTCGTACCGACAACATACTAATATCCTGGCTGCAAGGAAGCAAGACGAAAACACGAAGAAGAGAAAACCCCGGGATTCTTTTTCTACAGATTTAATACATACACGTTGTTGTTTTTTAAGTTCACGATTAAGTGTTTGTCCCATTGGCTTGTGAGTGCGGGGCACACGATGGGTACGCCACACCCGATAACCATCACATACAGAGCTCTAGCCGCAGGGTACATGATGGATAAGACCCAGGCCCTGGCCTCCTGGTGTCTTACGCCAGCAGGGGTGAGTGGCTAACGGTGGTACGGTGTGTCTGATCCAGGCAAGGGGAAAGGAGGAGAAGGGAAGATGGGATGAGTTCAGGGAAGGCTTCCCAGAGGCGGTGGCATTGACTCAACCCTGAAATGGCATTCTGCGGTCTGCTGTCTTGGGTTCTTCTTGGCAACTTCCTGCTAAATTTCCATGTGACCCTGGGGTCCCCTATCCCCTTCTCTAACATAAGGTGGTTGAGCATCACAGCCTCCTTTAAGAAGAACCTGTGGCCGAAACCGGTTTGGCTCAGTGGATAGAGCGTCGGCCTGTGAACTGGAGGGTCCCAGGTTCGATTCTGGTCATGGGCACGTACCTTGGTTATGGGCACATCCCCAGTGGGGGGTGTGCAGGAGACAATTGATCGATGTTTCTCTCTCATCAATGTTTCTAACTCTCTATCTCACTCTTCTTTCCTCTCTGTAAAAATCAATAAAATATATTTTTAAAAAAGAAGAAGAAGAAGAAGAAGAAGAACCACCTCTGAAAGACAGAGCCCATCTTCCCAGAAAAATGCACAGACATGTCTGTGTGTAAGGGGGGCAGAGGCATTCACAGACCCCCTGAAAACCATTGGGGGAGCCCAGGCTAACATCCCAGAGCTCAGGGGTCCTGGGGAGCCTTATCCCTGCAGCGCTGGTTCTGCCCCCCGACAGAACCTCTCTCTCTCTCTCTCTCTCTCCCTCTCTCTCTCTCTCTCTCTCTCTAGACTGCGCAGGCCCATGCAAGCAGGAGCGTTGACCCAGTCTGGAAAAGCCCATCAGGCACAGGGCTGCCGACAGAGCAGGGGCCTGGGGAGGGACGGTCACTCCAGCTGGCTGGGGAACCGGAGTTCAGGTTCTGGGAAAGCACACCCCCCACCCCCTACCCCCCACTCCCAGCAGCCCGCCCGTGACCTGGACTAGTTTATTGCCATCTGCCCTGGGGGAGGAAGGGGAGTGTGGGCCGCCCTGGACAGGCTCCCACACAGGCCACTGACCCCCATCTGCTGCCCAGACCGGAGTTCCCGGATGCATCCTTCATCTCCCCTAATCCAAACACCCGCCGGCCCCGGTCGGGGGGAGGGGGGGCACCCCATCCCGCCCAGCTGATGTGTGTCCTCAGCTGCATCCAGCGTGCCAGAGGAGGGGGAGGGGAACCAGCCATCCCATCCTCACTGGAGCCGCTGCCGTCACCTGACACCTGCATCCCTTCCCAGCCAGCCAACCCTCACCCCGCATTTATTGAGCACCTACCATAGTGTTTGCAAGCAACTGCGAATGAGATGAGGAGGGCTGGCCCTTGTTTCCTCCCTCGGAAAGTCTCTGCCTCCTGGCCTGGGTCCCCACCACACCCCCTGCCGCTACCCCACTCACCTGGAGCGGGTGTGGGCGTCGGGGACGTGAGCTCTGGGCTGGTGAATTGGGTTCCGGGAGAATCTGCTCTGGGTTGGTGTTTGGGCACTGCTCTCAGCTGCTGTGTGACCCCGGGCCTGTTTCTGACCCTCTCTGGGCCTCCGTGTCCCTCTGTGCACACTTCCGATTCCGTGATTCCTCCGTTCTGCTCAGAAGCGGGCCCCACCTCACTCCCCGCCCCCAGAATGATTGAAGAGAAGAATGCTCCTGTAGGATGGTATTCAGATCCTTCTTTAGACAATAAGAAGGATCTTATTCATTCAGCCAAGCACTGAGCACCTAGCCTATGCCAGGCCCCGGGCTGGGCAACGGGAATGTCAAGATGACCGAGTTCCAAGCAGGCGACCCACCCACCGGCCTCTCACCCCATGCCGGGCGCCTGCCCGGGGGTGAGGGGACCTCCTGGGTCCCCCGCGGGCCTAGCTGGGGTGTAGGGCGCCCCAGGGACTGTGTGTGAGCCTCAGGGCTGCGATCTGTCTCCTCCCCTTCCTCCTCCGCCCCCTCCTCCCCCCTCCCGCCCCTGAGCGCGGCGCGGCCGCCTCCCACCCGCGGGATCCCGGCGGCGGCACCGGCTCCCGCGTCCGTCCCTCCGGCGGCGGCGGCGGAGTCTGTCCGCGCGTGGAAGCCCGGCGCGGGCGGCGTCCGGGGCGGAGAGGGCGGAGGCGGCGCCGCGGCTCCTCCCGCTCCGGAGGCGGTGGCGCTGAGCGCGATCGGAGGCCGAGGCGAGGCCGAAGGAGGCGGTGAGCGCGGGGTGCGGGACCCCACCCCTGACTCCTGCGGCCCGCATGCGCTTTGGGGGGGCTGGGCTGGATCGGGGGGCTCTCACCCCCAGGCCGGGAGCCAGGACGACCCAGTCCCGGCCTCGCCTCTCCCAGGACGCGACCCCCGAGGGGCCTGGGCCGGCCTGCAGCGCCCGCATCCCCGCGCCCCGCATCCCCGCGCCCCGCATCCCCGCGCCCCGCATCCCCGCGCCCCGCATCCGGGCAGGGGGAGGAGCGCACGGGGGGGGGGGTAAGGGGGGCTGGAGAGGGGGCTTCGCAGGCCAGAGCTCACGAAAACCCTGCCCCGGCCTCCGCCCTGCCTTCAGCCCGCCCCTGGGGACCGCGGGCGGGGACCCCTTTCCCCCCTCGCTGCCCACCCGCACCGGCTCCCCATTGTTCTCCAGGCGGCAATCGCTCGCGCTCGGGGGAAGGCAGAGGGGAGAGGGGGTGCTCTCTTCTTAAAGGGCCCTCTCCTCCTGGTCTCTCTCCCCGAAGGTCGCGAGCACGAGTGGGGTGGGGCGTGCCCGCGCCCCCGCCCCCTGGGCCCTGCGCGCAGCTCGGGAGCCGCAGCGGAAGGTGGCTGTGGACACGCCGTCTTCCCCTCCTCTCCATCCCCGTGGATTCTTCAGCCGCTCAGGCCTTCCAGGACGTGTGGAGCGGGCCCCGGGGACAGGGACACCCCTGCCAGCAGGAGCCGTCGGTGGGGCAGCCGGGAGGAGGCCAGCGGCCCTGCCCGGCCGGGCTGGGGCCGGGGACGCAGCCGGGAGCGCAGAGGGCTGGCGGGCGCCGCGGAGAGCAGCCGGCTGGGCCCCGCCTGCCCTGGGGACAGGCCCTGGGCCAACCGACCGGGAAGGAGGACAGACCAGCCGGGAAGGAGGACAGACCAGCCGGGAAGGAGGACAGACCAGCCGGCGAGAGGCTGGACCTGGAGCAGGGGCGGCTGCCTCTCTCCCGTGGCTGAGCCGAGGGATCCAAGGAATTTAGAGCAACAGCGTTTGTCATAAGAAGGACACTTGCTGTCACTGAGGCAGGCTGCGGGGATCTGGAGAGACTTCCCACACGCCTGTGACCGAGGCCCCGGGACCTCTTGGAGGACAGGCCGTGGGCCCGGAGGCCACCCGGCCCGTCCCCAAGGGGTCCTGGCCCCCGAGGCGGCAGTGGCCATGTCCCGGCCGGGCCAGGGCGTGCTGATGCCGGTGAGCGGGCTGGGCTTCCCGCCGCAGAACGTGGCCCGCGTGGTGGTGTGGGAGTGGCTGAACGAGCACAGCCGCTGGCGGCCCTACTCGGCCACCGTGTGCCACCACATCGAGAACGTGCTCAAGGAGGACGCCCGCGGCTCCGTGGTCCTGGGCCAGGTGGACGCCCAGCTGGTGCCCTACGTCATCGACCTGCAGTCCATGCACCAGTTCCGCCAGGACACAGGTGAGCGGACGGCACCCCACCCCACCCCACCCGCGGGCCAGGCCGAGCCACCAACGCCACCAGCATCCCTCCCTCCCTCACACCACCTCTCCTGGGGAGATGCCGAAATCCCCCAGCATCCCTCAGGAGGGAGCCTGGGGCTTCAGGAAGGCCAGTCTGTTGATCCAACCTCCACATACCCCCTCCCCCGTCTTTCCCCCACCCTTGTCTTCCCCCAAAAAAAGGGACAGCCTGGCCTCATCCAGGGTAAGCGTTCAGTCCCGATCCAGCCTCTCAGTTGCAGGGCCTTGGGCAAGTTACATCATCCCCTCTCCGGGGGCTCAGTTTCCTCATCTGTAAAATGGGTCCATAGCTCTCACCGCCGCGTGAGGATGGAACGAACCTGGGCTCGCTGAGCACAGAACGTAGGACGCTGGCGCTCCATTATCGCGGCGAAAGGACTCGCCATGCGCTTCCTCACTGGATTCTTTCCCATCGCGGGCAGTTCCGCCTCACAATTGCGTTTAGTATCAGCCGTCCTCCCATTTTACAGAGGAGGCAACTGAGGCTCACGGCAGCTAAGGGGTTTGAACTCAGAGTTGGGACTCAGGCCCAGGCCACTGACTCCCACAGCCGGAGCTCTGAGCGGGTGCCCTGTACCGGCTCCCCGTGTGGGGGGGTGTCGGGATGGTAGGATGCTGGTGGCATTGGTGGGAGGGGGTGGGGCCGTAGAGACGGAGGAGGTAGAGTTGGTGGTGGGAGTAGCGATTATGGTGTTGTCGGCTGTGCTGGTGGTTGTCTGGGGGTCGGTGAGATGGGGCGATTATTGATGGAGAGAGTGAGGCTGGTGGCAGTCTTGGCAATGGTGTGAGAGGTGACAACAGTTCCGGAGACGTGCCATCACCGCGGCCAGGTGGTCTCTGTGCCAAGCGGGTGGGCAGTGGTGGGGAGGTGAGGCCCGGCCTCCTGGAGGCTTCCGGCGAGTCCTTCCTTGTCCTGTTCGACCCCGAGGGCCAGCGGGTGGGGGTTGGGGGGCTTTCCGGGGGACCCCTGGGTGTCAGAACCACATGGGACAGGCAGGAGGACACGTCCCTTCTCTCGAGAGCTGTGCCGTCCCCACACGGCAGCCACAAGCCCCGGGGTGGCTATTGAAGCTCACGTGAGATAAAGTTAAACACAATTTAAAATCCAGTCCCCGCGGTCCTGCTAGCCACGAGCAAGTGCTTGGTAGCCACCTGCGGGGCAGGGAGATCAGAACGGGCCATCGTCGCCACGGGCAGGGGGGGCCACCTGCTCTAGAACGCAGCACGGGGCTCGCCGATGGTCTCTGAGTGTGGAAGCCAGGCGTGCCCACGACAAATTGTTTATGGACGTGACCTCTCAGAACATCCCTGTCCCCATAACCCCCAGCCCTGACTGCGGGTCCCGGTGTGCGAGCTTCCATTCCTGCAGCCACGTGACCGTGTATTCATGTCCCGCTGCGTGTCCGACCCTGCGCGGGGCACCGGGCCACGGCGAGGAGCCGGCCCTGAGCAGAGAGGGTCGTCATGGGGCCGCGGCTGGAGGTCCCGGTGGAGCTGGGGTAGTTGGGGAGCAAACACACACGTAATCCCCCAGATAATTGGCTGCAGGCCTGTGACCATGAGATAAACCTGGTCTCGGGAGAGGTGGGGGAATGTCACGGAAAGCTCACTGAGGAAGGGAGTTAGAAGAGTGAGTGAAGGGCGCCGTGTTCCGGGCAGGGGGGACGTGCAAAGGCCCTGTGGTAGGAAGGAAGAGGACGTTCAAATCCGCTGGGTTTGGTGCCGTGCTTGTGGGGGACGGAGACACAGGATGAGGTGGGAGCCCAGCCTGGACGGCCAGGAGAAGGACTTTAAATCTTTGGAGCAAATCACCGTTGCATCCTCGGGCCCATTCTTCCCGAGGCCGGTGCCGCTGAGGGAAACAGGAAGTGCCGCACGCTCTGGTTCCTCCCAGAGGCCGAGGTCGCCCGCAGGAGGTGGCTTTTCTCCCCGAGGCTCCGAGTTCAGTGTTTCCTGCAGGTTCAGAGCTGTGCTGGACGGAACCAGGGTCTGGTGTGGGGACTTGGGTTCCTTAGAACAGGGATAGTCCCACCCAAGGCCGCCGAGCTGGCCAGTTTGTCTTTGATTCCACCCTCCCCCCCATGTTGGGGCCCTTTTCTCTTGGGGTCCTCGCTCCTCTACACCCCCCCCCCCTTCAGCAGGCCCTTCCTCTCCGCCGCACCCCTGCCACACCCCCGCCCAGAACGGTTCACTCCGCACCAGCCCCTGTTTGCCGGAAAAGGGAAAAAAGCCCTCATCCCTCCCTCTGCGGGCTCCTGGGAGCCTGCCCAGACCCCAGCGAGGGGGAAGACTGGGAACCCTGGGGGCGGGTGGGGGACCTCAAAAGCCAGGCAAACTGCTGGAGGGAGGGGCTCGGTGCGTCCCCACTGGGCGTGTCTGTGTGTGTGTGCGCGCCCCACTTCTCCCGGGACATCCTGTCCTCGTTGCTAATGGTCCAGGGGAGACCCTCAGGCAGGCTCCTCACCTCTCCAGGCCTCAGTTTCCACATCTGTGACATGGCCAGCAGCTTTGCGAGGAAGGTCGTTGGGTTGATGGAAAGAACCAACCCCTTTATTTTATCCCACAAACCTTGACTAATCACCTACCATGTGCCTCACGTGTGCTGAATATTATAGACGCTCAGGACAAGTGGCAGATCCTAAATCTTAAAAAGGTTCTCCCTTCTCTTCCCTTCTCCCTCTTCTCTCTCTCTCTCTCTCCCTCCCTTCCTTCCCCCCCCCCAAAAAAAAACCAGTATAAAGTTGTAAAACCCAAAGCTTGCATATATGTACTGAGATAGACACAGCTATCTAGATCTTGTCATTGTAAAATTCTTGACGTGTCCCTTGAGGCTGAACTTGAACTTGGGGGGTGCAGCGGCCTGCCCAGCCTTGCCAGTGCCCTAGCATCGGAGCCAGCAGGCTTCCCAGGAAGGTCAGACAGGACACAGTTTGGCCTGTGTGGGCCCCACGGTCTCTGCCGAACCAGCTCCTCTCGCCGTGGTGGCGTAGGAGCAGCCGGGGACGGCGTGTCGATGAATGAACGTGGCCGCGTTCTCACGCTCAGCCCGCGGGCTGCGCAAAAGCAGGCGGAGGGCCGTGGTCTGGGCTGGTGTGTGCCAACCTCTGCCCGTTGTGTTCTTATTCCGCACGTGGGACAAGCCAGAGCCGGGGCCACGGCTCGCCCGGCACGGCGTGTGCCGAGAGGCATGCCTGTGGTGTGTGCCGGGGTAGGCGCCCGTGTGTGTGTGTGTGTGTGTGTGTGTGTGTGGCGCACACACAGCACTGGCCCTCGTGAACGCCGCCAGGAAAGGAAGTCCAGGTGACGGGCTTGGGCCGCAGGCCGGGGCTGCTGTTTGTTCAGCCGGCGCCCCCTCACCCCTCCCTCATGGGCGGCTGCTGTTGCTCCCCACGGCTTGTGAGGTTCCCTCTGAAGCCTGGCAGGTCCATGTGGTGGGGAATGCGGTGACCCTGGGCCACATGACCTCCCTCCACCCCTACCCCCCCCACCCCCTTGAGGCCACAGCTTTCCTGAGGGGCGTTTGCCAGCCCCGCCCCCTCCCCCCGGAGCCTGGGTTTCCATGTGGTCCCCACAGCTGGACTTAGCTGCTTTCCGGCAATTCCCGGTTCCTCCCTGGGCTCCTGTGGCTGGGGGGCAGGGCGGAGGGGCACTGTTCTGACTGTGGTGTCTCCCACCCTCCCCGCCCCCCCTGCGGCCGGGGGTTCGGATGGCAGCCTTCTGCCCATTCTGTAGCTGAGACAGCGGAGGCCGGGGAAGGCCAGGCTGGGGACCATCCACAGCTGCTGTCCCTGCGCTCCCAGCTGCCGGGCTGGAGTCACAGGTGGCCCCTGGCTTCCGCATCTCCCAGGCCGACAGCATCCCTTGGATGGGGGGCCTGGGCTCCACGCAGGCCCGGTCCCCGCCTCGACGGGCACATCTGTCTGGAGACACCTCGGGCTGTTGGAGACTGGGGGGTGGGGGGGGGGGTAAGGGGGGACACGCCGGGGTGGAGAAGCAGTCATCACCAGGGAAAACGCTGCCAGAATGTAGACTCCTCCCAGGCAGGTCATTGCACAGGCAGAACACTGAGGCTCAGAGAGGGTGAATAACCTGCCCAAGGTCACACAGCCCAGCCACCCCACGCTGGAACCCAGGCCTTCCAAACCGTTCTCGGGGGTAACGAGCAAGGTGACCTTCAGTGCTGGGCTGAGAAAGGCCCCTTTCCTCTCCCCGCTGGAGAGCTGAGTTGGGATCTGTTGTCGGGGGTTCTACCAAGTCAGGAGCAGCCTGTGCAACCCAGAGGCCTCCGGGGCCGGCTCCCTCACTGCAGGACCCTGTGGGGTCCTCTCCCAGCCACGCACGGAGGCCCAGGCGCTGGGCCTGACATCAGGGTGAGAGGGCTGTGCATGTTTGGGTGGGGAGGCGTCTGTCCACATGTGGGTGTCTTTCACTCCCACCTGTCACACTGCCTCCATTTCCACCATCGCAGAGCCTTTCCCCCGTCCCCCACCCCACCCTTTGGCCTCTGGCTGTTTATCTGGCTCCAGAGTCTCTTTTTTTCAACCCCCAACTAATTCTTTTTTTAAAAAATATTTTTTATTGATTTTTTACAGAGGGATAGAGAGCTAGAAACATCAATGAGAGAGAAACATCCATCAGCTGCCTCCTGCACATCCCCCACCGGGGATGTGCCCGCAACCAAGGTACATACCCACGACCGGAATTGAACCCGGGACCTTTCAGTCCGCAGGCCGACGCTCTATCCACTGAGCCAAACCGGTTTCGGCTCCAGAGTCTCTTCTGACACCATCCGTCCATCCTCACGTTTGTTTACGGTCAGAGGTGCCTGCTGCTCGGTGCCGGGCCCCGGGCGGGGTCCCGGGGACCCCTGCCTGATGGCTGGAGGAGCCCAGTGGAAGCGAAGGCAGAGACGGTGATGGGAATATAGCGGCTGAGCCCTCTGGCCGGGAGGCCACAGAGAGAGATCCTGGCCGGCTCTGTGACCTCGGGCAACCCCTCCACCTCTCGGAGCCTCGGTTCCTCGCCCTGAAATGGGAACAGGAATAGGCCCCGCCCGTGAGGGCTGTCGGGAGGACTAATGAGGCGATACAGGTAACCACATAATTAGCGCTCCCGCTCGAGGAGGGAAAATGTACGTGTGCCTCGTAGGAGAGGTCCCTTGGCGGGCGGTGGGGGAAGCGTGTGCCTGAGGCCCCCGAGAGGGAGGACTTCCTGGAGGTGGAGTCCTCGGAAGGTCTGTATGGTTTGAGGAACCCTTTGAGGCGGAGCAGGCCCGGGGCCTGGGTGGGAAGGGAGGCTGTGACAGTGAGAGGAGGAGGAAGGGGGGGGGTTGGAAGGGAGGCCTCGTGGGTCCCCTGGGGCCGGGCTGGGCTGCCGGCTGCTGCTTTTTAGTGGTCAGGCCCCAGGGGACCCGGAGCCACGCTGCAGCACCAGCCTGTTAATTACGGGCCCTCAGAGGCCGCAGCTGGAGCAGAGCAGGCAGGCACTTCTGACAGCCTGCGGGCACTCTCCCCGGGCATCGCCCCACTTGTCACATAGCGAGGCTGAGGCGCAGGGAGAGCCACCGGCCTGAGCAAAGTAGAGGTGGGCTGGAGATTCAGATGCAGGTCTGCAGGGCCCACCCCGCCGGCCCCAGCACCTTGGACAGCGCCGTCAGGGCTCTGCCCGCTCCTGCAGGGTTAGGGGTGAGGGATCCTGGGTCAGACCCTCCTCCCCTCACATTCCTGTCCCCCTTCTCCCCGCTCCAGCCCCTCCTGCTCTCCCCCGGCCCTCCAGCCTCAGGGGTCTAAGGGAGCTGCAGGGTCTGACCTAGAGACAAGGGAGGTGCTAAGAGCTGTGGTGGGAGGTGGGGGTTGGAGTAGGGAGGTGATGGGGAAGGTGAGGAGAGCTGGCTGGTGGGTGGGGGGGGGGGGGTAGGAAGAGGGGACGTTGACAGGCCAGGGGCTGTGATTGAAGCTATTCGTGGTCAGGTGGGGGGAAGGGGCGCGAAGGAGTGGGTCAGGTGGGGAGGGTAGCAGCTGTCTGTCGTGGGGAGGTGACGGGAGAGGTGGCGGGGATGCCATGAGGCTGTGGCCGAGGGCGGAGGAGAAGGTGAGTGTGTAGGGGAGGTGACGGAGGATGTGGTGAGCAGGTGGTGAGGAGGGGCCGGCGTGGGAAGGGGGAGGGCAGAGCTGGTCCCGGGGGAGGTGCCCACTCAGGATGTGGACCATGGGTCCCCAGCTTCCTCCTGGGCATGGAGCTGTCAGGGTGCAGAGGTGCCCAGAGCCCTCCAGGCCTCCCTCCCCCACATCTCTGTCTTCCTCCTTCCTCTCATGCCTTCATCACGCTCCGTGGGACCCGCTCCCCAGGACAGCTGCCCCAACCCCACCCCCACCATCCCATCCAGCCTCCCAGCTGCCCCGGACCGATACCAGCCAAGGCCCCAGGTCTGGATCTGTCTGCCTCAGGGAGCCTCACTGATGAGGCCCGGACTCCAGACTTCCTAGCTGTTCTCCAGGGATGGGGGCGGGGAGGGGTGTGACTCTGGGTGAATGGACCACATTCCTTCCCTCAGCCTCCGTTTCCTCTTCTAATGTGGGTCCAACGACAGCACCCATCCTGTGGGATTGTGGTCGGTATTCACTCATTTATTCAGCGGGAATTTAATGAGCACCTACTGTGTGCCAGACGCGGCCCTCAGTGCTGTGGGTGCAGGGTGAATAGGAAGACACAGATGGCTGCCCTCCAAGCCTTCTGTGCTGGCGGGTGATGTGGCAGGGGCCACAGGAGGCTGCACATGGAGGAGGTGCTGGGATGCGGGGCTATTCCTGACCCCCGGGAGCCCCCGGTCCTGTGTGGCTGCGCCCATTCAAGCCCAATGCCTGTTCCTCTGGTTCCTCCCGTTGTCTCCCTGGAGCTGCGCCAGGCTGCCCCCTCCACCTGCCCGGGCAGGAGTGGCCGGCGGGTGACGGGGTCCCGGAGGGAGTCGGGCACCTGGCCTGGAGCTGAGCGCCCTGAAACGCAGAACAAAGGACGAGGCAATCAAAGGAGGCAGCACCGGCGGCTACCACCGTCCTGCCAGCAGCCGCGGCACAGCCACCGCCGCTCCCGGTGACAGGCTGGCCCTGCTGCCACCAGCCCCCGTGCCCTCTCCCTCCGAAGGCAAGCCGAGCGCCAGGGGAAGCCTAGAATTTACCCGAAATCATACCATTGTTTCCCCACACTCCTCTCCTCTGGGGAACAAAGCTTCATTCATCCCAGGTGTTGGTCACCTGGTCCTGTGGGAATGGCAGTCAGGGGGCTGGGGTCGAGGTGTAGCTCTAATTTGTAAGGGATTTAGGCCATGCCCCTCCCCCCCCTCTCTTTCTCTCTCTCTGAACCAGTTTCCCCAGCTAGACAGAGAGACTGGGAATTCAGATGGTTACAGGCCTGGACAGCTAACAAAAGTGTGTGCAGTGGCCAGGAAGGCAAAGGTTTTCAAAATGTTGTTCTCCAGTGTCCGGCACACAGTAGGCACTCAATGAGTACCTGCAGACATAAGCGAGGCCACTGTGACTCAGCTCCCACGAGCTGTTGCCAAGAAGGCCAATCCCTGTGGCCACATCTTTGGATATTTTGGTATCGCTGAAATCCAGGCTTGAGCGAGTCCACCCCAATGTTTAAATGCCTGGTCATTGCCACCATGCCAGGGGGTCTAAGCCCAAGTGGAACCCAGACGGTGTGGCTCAGAGGTTTAGCATCACCCTATGAACCAGGAGGTCACGGTTCGATTCCCGGTCAAGGCACATGCCCGGGTTGTAGGCTCATCCCCAGTGGGGAGTGTACAGGGGGCAGCCAATCCATGAATCTCTCTCATCACTAATGTTTCTCTCCCTCTCTCTCTCTTCCTCTCCCTTCCTCTGGCCTCCGGGGTGAGGGCCTTTCGAACCCGATTTGAAGGTGGTGACCTCTCTGACTGCCCTGCAGCCCCTCAGCCTCCCCGGGCATGGCCACAGCTGGAGACCCCCCCTCCCGCTCCCCCTCCATCCCCACCGCCCCGGCCCTGCAGCCAGCGGACCCCGCGGAGCCTGGCCAGCCTCAAGCGTGTAGAAACCGCTAATGGGCTGTTGCTCAGCCTGACAAGTCCTCTGGGAGAGTTTGGTGGAAACAGAACACTGCGGGGTTATTGATCACAGGGCGGAGGGGGGTAGCCTGGCCACAGCCCGCAGTTCTGATCCCAGCTGGGCCCCTGCCCCAGCCAGCCCTGAGGGTCCTCAGTTGGGGAGGGGGGTAAAGGAGAGATGCTGGGTCACAAAGTGTGCTCTCTGAATGAGAGTTGTTATGATCACTTCTCAGTTGGTAGAGGATTCGGCCAAGTCCCTTCTGGGGCCCCGGGCACCCAGTGGGTGCTCACTTCATGCTCAACCCTCTGCCCAGCCTCCGCCTGCAGCGGGACTCCCCCACCTGACAGGATGTCCCATGACTGCCTCCCACAGGCCCCTTCCCGTCAGGGTCTGCGGGCCCCCACGCTGAGGTCACTTCCCTCCGGGAAGCCACCCCCACGGGAGGGCTCCCTGCTGGGCCGGGGAAGGAGCCTTTGGAGGCTGAGGGGCAGGCAGGAGGGCGCAGAGCGCCCCCCCTTTCTCTACAGCAGTGTTTCCCAAAGTGTGGTATGTGTACCCCCAGGGGTACGGGAAGAGTTTGGTGGGGGTACGCGTTGCACCGGAGTGTGGTGGGGATATGCACTGCAGCGTGCTTAGCTGCGCCTAATTCTGTGTTCTCAGGAGTACGAGGGG
Organism: Nyctalus aviator; assembly: GCA_036971965.1. Taxonomy (NCBI): domain Eukaryota; kingdom Metazoa; phylum Chordata; class Mammalia; order Chiroptera; family Vespertilionidae; genus Nyctalus; species Nyctalus aviator. The sequence continues at coordinate 17,617,311 of CM072939.1, forward strand.
TACGCAGCGTTACGGAAATTATAAAAGGGGTACACATATGTCAAAAGTTTGGGAAACACTGCTCTACAGGAGACAGCTTCTTCTTGAGGCAAAAAGCTGGGTCTTGAGACACCCACACAGACACCTGCAGGCAGAGGGTCCCGTAGCTGCTGTCCGCCTCATTGTCTCTCCTCTCTGGTTAGGGTTAGGGTTGGGGTTAGGGTTAGGGTTAGGGTTCGGGTTCCTCAGAGCAGAAACCTCTCACAACAAAGCTGAGGGAAAAGCTGAGGGAGGGAGTTCCCCGACGCTGGAGGTATCCTAGTCCGGGCTACCACTAAGCTGAGCTGCACCCCTTCACACCAGTCCAATTCTAGCCTTTCGTTGACTACGTGCATGGCTCATCCTTCCCAGCCCCCAGGATTACACTTCTCTGGGCCTTGGTTCATCTGCAAAACAGAAACAAGTGCTGGTCCCTCCCTGGAAGAGACCATGTGAGCATAAAAGGAGTGTGTGCAAGGAAAGTACTGAGCACAAGCACTCGCCATTGTACTGAGCAGAGCACACTGGCTCTGTTGACAGTCCCGTAGCTGCTGTCCGCCTCACTGTCTCTCCTCTCTGCTGTCCCCGTGTCCGGGCCTCCCTCTCTCGTTCTCACTCTGCCGTCTAAGCCTCGCCGTTTGCGGATTTTGTTTCTCTATGTCTCCCAAACTGGCTCTCTCTCCTCTCTCTGCTGCTGTCCTATATCCGCCTCGGCGGCTCCCTCTTTGATCTTGGCCTCTGGCAGTCTCTCTCGCATGTGGTCTCTGTCTCTGTCGTATCTCTCCCTCTCTCTCTCTCTCTCTGGGTCTCCATCTCTCTCTCTTGTCTCTGCCCCGGGCCTGAACTGGTCACTGGCTGCCGTGGCTACGGCCGCCCCCACACCCGGTCTCGGCTCCTGCAACCCTCCCGCTGAGCTTTGGCCAAAGCCTCTTTCCCCTCCGTTCAGCTGGAACAAGACTGGAATTTTGCAACCAAACATTCCTAGGGAACGGAGGAGGGGGCAGGGGACAGGCCACGGAAGCAGACGCACTAAACACAGGCCCAGGGACGGAGCGTGCCTGACCCGTGTGCCTCGCTACCATGGGGACGGGCCCTCATGGCCGGCACAGCTGGGTGCCCTCAAGACCCAGGCGGTGGCGGGAGGGGCGTGGGCTGCTCAAGGACACCCAGCGGAGCGGGTCAGTGAGAAAGCCCAGCCGGGCTGAGGCCCTCCCCGCCTCCCGGGCTAAAGAGCCTCCGGCCCGTCTTAGACCCATTGTTCTGGCTGGAAATCTAGGCCAAGGCCACGGCGGCGGCGGAGAAGGCCTAGTTCCGCCCCTGCTCCCTGGAACACCTCGAGATTGCAGTCCAGGCAGGTCACCAGGGAGCCAGCTGGCCCCCTCGGCCTGGCGGGCGAGGTTGACGGGCGGGTAGCAGCGGGGGGGGGGGGGGGGGGGTCGCGTGGGGCCGGCGGGAGGGTGGCAGCTGCCCTAATTACTCCCGCTCTCCGGGTTCCAGTCTCGTTTGAAAAGGGCTCCGGGGACGCAGCCTTTAATAACTACCAGTAAACAGGCAGGAAAATCGATCCCTGGTAAACAGAGCCCCGGAGAGAGGGCCCACGGGGCGGGCTGGCCCTGGCCCTGCCCAGAGCAGCTCCCGGAGTCCTGTGTGGGAGAGCTGGCCAAGGCTGCCCTCAGGAGCCTTGTCCCCAGTCCTGGCCCCAGGGGTCCCCTGTGTGCTTTGGCTCCTGGTCCGGTCTCCACGAACACGCCTCCTCCTCCCATGCCATCTGAGCCCTGACCTGTGTGCCAAGGAGGCTGCCTGCGGTGGGCATTTTCTCTGTTTCCCGTGACCATCCCGTGTCCATCAGGTTCCTGAGTGGAGGAGCTGGGGATTAAGAAATTAGAGAAAGTGGCCGAAACCGGTTTGGCTCAGGGGTAGAGCGTCGGCCTGACGACTGAAACGTCCCAGGTTCGATTCCGGTCAGGGGCATGTACATTGGTTGCGGGCACATCCCCGGTAGGGGGTGCGCCAGAGGCAGCTGGTCGATGTTTCTCTCTCATTGACGTTTCCAGCTCTCTATCTCTCTCCCTTCCTCCCTGTAAAAAAATCAATAAAATATATTTTTAAAAAAAGAAAAAGGAAAAAAAAGAAATTAGAGAAAGAAAGAGACAAAGGGCAGAAATAGATTCATCAAGCTGGGCGCTGGGTGGGCGCCACCTCTCTGATGGAGAGGCAGCAAGGGCGACCCCCAAGCCTCGCAGCAGGTTTATTTATAGGGTCAAAGGAGCTCATTTGCATTCTTAACTAGGCTCTAGCATTTCTGGATTTACATATCTAGACCCGCCCCTGCTGACACCTGGACAAAGGTACTCTGCCAGTGCCTCGGGCTCAGCTGACAATTTAAAGAATGTCCATGTGCCTTCTCAGGCGCCCTCTACAGCTGCCTGTTTCAGCCGCAGATGCCTCCTTTGGGCCAGGCTTTGTGCCGGGTCCTGGTAACACCCACCTGGTCCTTATCCTCCTGAAAGCCATCAGCCCTTGAGGAAGATTAAGAACAAAAATGGCCTAAACCGGTTTCGCTCAGTGGATAGAGCTTCGGCTTGCGGACTCAAGGGTCCCGGGTTCGATTTCGGTCAAGGGCATGTACCTTGGTGGTGGGCACATCCCCGGTAGGGGATGTACAGGAGGCAGCTGATCGATGTTTCTCTCTCATCGATATTTTTAACTCTCTATCTCTCTCCCTTCCTCTCTGTAAAAAATCAATAAAATACATTAAAAAAAAATAAAAGAACAAAAACGAATAACTGCATCACAGTACAAGGACAGAAAAAAAAAAAAAAGCTGTATACAGCAGAGAACAGAAAAGCACTTCCGGAGGAGAGGAGCATGCGGGGGTTTTGTAGGATGAATAGGAGTTTGCAAAGTGAACAGGGCTGGGAGAGGGTGAATGTGGGTAACTATGTATTTTTTTTAAATATATTTTATTGATTTTTTACAGAGAGGAAGGGAGAGAGATAGAGAGCTAGAAACATCAATGGGAGAGAGTCATCGATTAGCTGCCTCTTGCACACCCCCTACTGGAGATGTGCCCGCCACCAAGGTACATGCCCTTGACCGGAATCGAACCCGGGACCTTTCACTCCGCAAACCGACGCTCTATCCACTGAGCCAAACCAGTTTCGGCTGGGTAACTGTATATTAACAGCAGGCATCTTAGCTAACTAACATTCGCTGAGCCCTTACTCTAGCCCAGCACTCTACTAAGCACCCATGGCGTACACTATCTCACCTTGTCCCACGGCTGGTGTCACTGCCCCCATTTCCCAGATGAGAACCCTGAGGCTGTATGTGGGTCCAGAATTTGCACTTGGCCGGTGAGACTTCTGAGTTGTTTCAGCCACTTCGCTCTGCATCTCCCACACCGCACCCTGCTCTGCTGGTCCCAAGACTTGGCACACGGAGGTGGTTGAATAAAGCGAGTCCCCACCCCTTCTCTTCCCTTCCCTTCCCTTCCCTTCCCTTCCCATCCAGGGCTCACACCTTGCAGGTAACATAGCCCCTGGACCCTCACTCAGCGGGAGGCTAAGGGTGCTACTTCAGTCATATCAGACCTGAAGATCATCTCTCATGGGCCCCCATTTTGCAGACAGGGAAACTGAGGCCCTGGGAGGAGGAGGCCAGCACTCGGGAGCAGAGGCAGGAACAGGACCTGGGATTTCCCCTCTAAGCCATCCCCTCTCAGGAGGAACGCTGTTGTCAAGGGGAAAAAATCAATATGCACACACTCCATTAACGTGATAAATCAGGCATCAGAGGGAGGCTTGCCCAGGGCCCCGGGGAGCTTTTCATGTGATTGGTTGGAACATTACAGGAGCCCTGGGACCCAGCCCCTCCCCGCTGCTCCCATACGACAGCTGCGGCTCTGTGCCTCGGTTTCCTCAGCTCTTGGGGTAGAGAAAGTCCGTAGCCCTTGGATTCTAAGCTCTAACAGAGAGAGCCAGCCAGTGTGGCTCAGTGGCTGAGCATTGTCCTATGATCCAGGAGGTCACAGTTCAATTCCTGGTCACGGTACATGCCCGGGGTGGTGGGCTCGATCTCCAGTGCCGGGCATGCAGGAGGCAGCCCATCCATGATTCACTCTCATCATTGATGTTTCTATCTCCCTCCCCCTTCCTCTCTGAAATCAATAAAAATGTAATTAAAAAATAAATTCAAACAGAGAGAGAGCAGGACCCGAGTGCAAACAGTCAGAAGAATCTAAGCAAGTGGAGTGTGTGTGTGTGTGTGTGGGGGGGGGGCAGACTCCCTGGGGGATGCCAACTACCAATGGAAACACGGTCATGAGGGCCTGCTGTGTGCCAGGCACCGTGCTAGACGCTTGGAATACAGCAGCCATGAGCAAAGCCGTCAAGATCTCTGTCCTCGTGGGCTGATGGCCTAGTGGGATGCGACAGAGGGGGAAGGAAGTATGCAGATGATACACCAGGGCAGGCAGTGCTAAGGCCAGAGGATGGGAATGGGAGGGCAGCCGTTCTAAGGTCTGGGGAGGTCTTGAACAGAGATCGAAAAGAAAGGAGGGAGCTTCTGGGCGTGGCCACGCCTTTTCCAGGTGAGGGGACAGCATGTGCAAAGGCCCTGAGGCCCAGCAAGCAGGTGAGGGTGTCTGGAGTGGAGTGAGAGGGGGATTGTGTGGCCTCAGAGGTCATGGCCAGGACTTTTGAGCCAAGGGAGCCATGGGGGCCAGGGGAGGGTTTGGGGCAGGAGACGGGTGCGAGCTGCCTCACACTGAGCAGGGTCCCTCTGGCTGCCGTGTGGGGAACACAGTACAGAAGGCAAGGCCAGAAGCAGAGACCGGCCATGCGTCTACGGCGATGGTCCAGGCGGGAGACAGGCAGCGGCTTGGACCGGGGAGGATCGGTGCCTGGGAGAGGAAGGGTCCGAGGCAGGCTGTGTGTGAAGGTAGGGGTGTGAGGGAAGAAGTGAAGCCACATTTGGGGATTTGGGGGCACACGCTGCGGGAAGGACGGAGCTTCCAGTCACCGCGACAAAGAAGTCTTGAGGAGGAGCGGGCTCGGGTGGGGACAGGTCGGAGCCGTGCTTTAGCAGAACTTAAGGTTGAGAAGGTGCTGGGAAGGAAGGTGCCGAGGGGGCAACCGGACACACGCGCCTGGCTCTCAGCGAGGGAGATGTGGCGGGAAATGACCCGCTTTATTTTTATTTATTTTTATTTATTTTTAAAATACATTTTATTGATTTTTTTACTGAGAGGAAGAGAGAGGGATAGAGAGTTAGAAACATCAATCAGCCGCCTCCTGCATAACCCTCACTGGGGATGTGCCCGCAACCAAGGTACATGCCCTTGCCCGGAATCGAACCTGGGACCTTTCAGTCCGCAGGCCGAGGCTCTATCCACTGAGACAAACCGGTTTCGGCACTTTAGAATCATCAGGGACGAGGCAGTGTTTGTCGTGATGGTTCCTTTTATCAGCCCCACAAGGAAGGCCTGCTTGTGCCCACTTTAGAGATGGGGACCGGGAGGCACAGAAACGCTGAGTCAGCCGACTGTCGCCACAGAGCTGGGAAGTCAGGCAGTTGGGGCCTGAAATCAGGTCAGCCTGCCTGCCTCCCGGCTCCCGGCTGGGCCCACACCCTGTGCTCTGCGGCTCCTCTCACCGAACCCTCCCCGCAGCCCGAGGTGAGAGGGGCAGGGTGAGTCACAAACCAGCGTCACCTTCGTTTGCGAGGTGGGGAGGAACCATGGAAACTTAGGGGGTCCTGAGGGACTTGCTCGCAGCCGAGGAGCAGGCGGGCCTGCCATCTTCCGCGGGAGTGCCACCTGGGCGCAGCCAGAGTGTTTTCACGCTGGCCCCCGGCCGGGGCAGGCCGAAGGCTCTGACAAGTCCTGCAGCCTGGGCGCGGGGCTATGTCTGCTAAACCCAGTGTCCCCTGGAGCCGTGCTCTCGGTGGAGCACCTGGAGATCTGGGAGCCCGGAGCAAGGGCCAGGAGCGAAGCCTCAGTGCCCTTGCCTTTGAAATGGGGGCGTGGGCATCCGCCCGGCTGGGTGACCACGCGTTTCTTACGTTCTTTTCGAATGAGCACTCAGCACGGGGTCCCCCAGAGAGCCTGTGTCAGTGAGTGTTTGTGAAAGGAAGGAGCAAAGGAACGAACAGAGGAAGGAAAAAACACATCAGCGGACCCAGGAATGGGCCAGGGCAGGGGTAAGCAGAAAGGCCCGAGGGAAGTGAGAAGGAATCCATGTCTGAGCTAACGAACCCACCCTTACGGTCAGCCAGTACCTGTGAGCCCCGACTGGGGTAGGTGCTGGGGGGGGGGCGGGTACAGCCGCGAATAAAACAAAGTCCCTGCGTAGTGGCGGGGGACACTCCAGCCAGAGGAGGCAGGAAGCAAGAGGAGGAGGTAAAAGAGGAAGTATCCTAGGCGGAGAAAAGGGAGGAAGGAGGAGAGAGGGGAAGGAAAATGAGGACGGGGCGCACATTTACAGTGGGATGGTGGTGAGTGGAGGAAAGGCCATGCTTGGATGATGAAGTGAGGGCGGGGGTGAGAGGAAATACAGGTGTGAATGAGCATGGTGGCTGACCGCGGGTGGGTGTGGGTGAAGGGACCCATGGGAGGGCTGCTGAGTGAGGGAACTGAGGAATGGATAAATGTGTGGATTAGGGCAGGAAGCAATGAATGTGCTAGCAGTGTTTCCCAAACTTTTGACATATGGGTACCCCTTCTATAATTTTTGTAATGCTGAGTACCCATCGTACTCATGAGAACACAGAATCAGGCGCAGCTAAGCACGGTGCAGTGCATATCCCCACCACACTCCGGTGCAACGCGTACCCCCACCAAACTCTTCCTGAACCCCTGGGGGTACGCGTACCACACTTTGGGAAACACTGCGCTAAGGGTAGAAGGACGGGATGAATGAGTGAACTAATGAGGGTCTGCATGCCACCCATGTGTCTGCATGGATCTCTGCCCCCAGGGGTGCTGACTCTGCCTGACCTTGCCGGGGTTGCCCACCCCCCAACCCCAACCCACACCCCACCCCAGGGCGGCGCCTGGCTGGCCCCTGGGAAGGGGAGGGAGCCTGCCCGCCCTGCCCTCGCCCTGCCTGGCTGCCCTGCATCGCGTGCTGCCCTGACCCCACCTTTGTGCACCCTCCTCCCCGCCCTGCACTGCATCCTCCCACCCCCCAGTGCGGCCCCTCCAGCCCTCTGAGCATCCCTCGCCCCGGGCCTGACTCCCTCTCCCCTTTGCGCGCAGGCACCATGCGGCCCGTGCGGCGCAACTTCTACGACCCGTCGTCAGCGCCGGGCAAGGGCATCGTGTGGGAGTGGGAGAGCGACGGCGGCGCCTGGACGGCCTACGACATGGACATCTGCATCACCATCCAGAACGCCTACGAGAAGCAGCACCCCTGGCTGGACCTGTCGTCGCTCGGCTTCTGCTACCTCATCTCCTTCGGCAGCATGTCGCAGATGAACCGCCAGACGCGCCGGCGCCGCCGGCTGCGCCGCCGCCTGGACCTGGCCTACCCGCTCACCGTGGGCTCCATCCCCAAGTCGCAGTCGTGGCCCGTGGGCGCGGGCTCGGGCCAGCCCTGCTCCTGCCAGCAGTGCCTGCTGGTCAACAGCACGCGCGCCGCCTCCAACGCCATCCTGGCCTCGCAGCGCCGCCGGGCGCCCCCGGCCGCCGCGCCCCCGCCGCTGCCTCCGCCGCCCCCCGGGGGCCCGCCCGCCGCCGTGCGCCCCAGCGCCACCTTCGCGGGCCCCGCGCTCTGGGCCGCGCCCGCCGCCAGCCCCGCCGAGCCCGCGCCGCCCTCCTCCGGGGCGCCCCCGCGGAGCCCCAGCGCACCCGGCGGCGCGCCCGTCCCCGGACAGAACAACCTCAACCGGCCCGGACCCCAGCGCGCCTCCGGCGGGAGCGCCCGCGCCTCCATCCCGCCCGGGTAAGAGACCCCCCTCTACCCCCTGGCGCAGGCCTGGCCGCCCAGAGGACAGGTGCAGAGAATGACAATCGCAGTAACAAGCATAAGCAGTATTTAGCATCTATTTTTTATATATTTATTTATTTATTTATTTATTTATTAAGTATATTTTATTGATTTTTTACAGAGAGGAAGGGAGAAGGATAGAGAGTTAGAAACATCAATGAGAGAAAATCGTTGATCAGCTGCCTCTTGCACACCCCCTACTGCGGATGTGCCCGCAACTGAGGTACATGCCCTTGACCGGAATCAAACCTGCATCCCTTCAGTCCACAGGCCAATGCTCTATCCACTGAGTCAAACCGGTTTTGGCAATATTTAGCATCTATGAAGTATTCGCTTTATGTCAGGCCCTCACGAAGCGCCTTCATGCGTTTCCACTTGTTTATCTCGGCGCACAGAGGACCCTGTGCGGTAGGTACCATCCGCTCGCCGTTACAGGTGAAGACCCTGGAGGGGAGGGTCTGTAACTGCCGGGATCACACAGTTCGCAAGTGGTGGGACTGGAGCAATGATAATAAGGGCACGCCGTCCGTGTTTGTTTGCTGAGCTTGGTCTGCATCGTCTCGTTTGCTGCTCCAGCTCATCCTGTCGTGCCCACGAGACAGACGGAGAGGCTGAGGCCGGGAGGGGTGTGGCACCTGCTGCGAGTCCCCCAGGTGGAGAGCGGGGTGGCCACGCAGGCCTGGAGGGTCCGGAGTCTGTGTTGTTAGATGATTTCCACCCCCAGCCCGGTCCATGCCCATCTCAGGGGAAGGCTCAAGCAAGCACCCGCCACTTACCCCAAACAGTCCCCCAGAGGCCGTACCTGAGTTATCACCGTGGCTTTCAGCTAATCCTGTGGTTTGCAAACTGGGTTCCAGGGACTCCGGGGGTGGCCAGAGACAGTGGCAGGAGAGGGTGACGGATCAGGAGAAATCACACCCAGGAACCGGCCTCTGCTCTTGTTTTAACCAAAATGGCCCTTTTGGGGGGGATCTTTGATGAACTGGCAGGATTTCCCAGTGGATGTCGTCGAAGAAGGGGAACCCAGGTCAGGGAATTCCTGCGTTAAGGCATCCAAGCCCAGGATGGGGGCCCAGTGAGCCTGTCTCAGCAGAGGACCAGGCCCTGAGGGAGTGGGAATGAGAGCCAGGAGCCATGACCCTGACCTTGGGACAGCCCAGAAGGGAAAAGACCAGGTGGCGTTTGGATCCTGATGCCCAAGAGGAGGGGCGGGCACTGCCTGTGTCGCTGTGGCATGGCTCCGGGACTGGCCCTGACGGCCTGAGAGAGACCAGCAAAGGCCACATCTGGATCCAATCTTTGAGGCCACCTCTTCCAGACCTCCCATTTCACCAAGGGAAACTGAGAAGGGAAAGGGACCCGACAGGAGGTGGCTTCTGTCCTCTTAAGAGCCTGCTAAGGTTCAGGTCCCCTCTGGGCTGCTTCAGAGCTGTGAGATCTGGGCCTCGCCCCGCCCCTTCATCGAGCCTTAGTTTCACCATCTGTGAAATGGGAGCAGGACTCCCCACCCTGTGGAGAGGCTGTGACCCTGAACATGGCGTCTGCACCCGCAGCTGTCCGGCAGTAACGGGACTGTTTTTGTTATCCGGGAGGAAGGTGGGTGGGGGGCGGGGGCAGCGGGGGCCATAACTTTCCATGGGAAGATCGCAGCTGCCACCTGCCTGCCTCACCCTTCCCTTCCCCGCCCGGCCCCTCCTCTGGGGCAGGCCTGGCGCCAGCAGACGGGAGACCTCAGGAGGCCGGGAGTTGGCATGTTCGTTGTAGCTCCCTGTCCTCAGCACCCTAGCTCCAGCTCCTGAGGGAGAGGAAGGGCTGGGGGGCCCCAGATCGACAAGAAGAGTGGACGGCCAGCTGGGATGGGAGTTGGAGGGGGCAGAACCAGGGAAGGTCCAGGGACCTCGGCAGCAAGAACGAGGAACCTTCTTCTCTTTGGAGCTGCATTGTGCCCGCACGGGCGGATTATGGGATTGGGATGGAATGGCACGGCGTAGGGCGGAGCAGCGAACACGGGTCTGTGTGTGCGTAGCCATAGTGTAAGGTGACCAGACGCCCCGCTTTTGGCGGGACAGTCCTGACTTTTAACAATTTGTCCCGCATCCTGTGGCATTTTTAAAACGTCCAGATGCTTTCCAAAAATAGGGACTTTTTAAAAAAACTCCTCGGGACGCAGGACCAATTGTTAAAAATCGGGCCGTCTGGCCACCTTACCGGTGAGAACCGCTCCGGAGCCTTTCGCATCATTGCTGCATTGCTCCAGGGGCTGCCCGGTGAAGTGAATCTCTTAGTCCCTGAGAAAGCGGGGAAAGCCGCTGTTTTAGAGCAGGCTGGGGATTATCGGCTTTTATTGCGCGATATTAATCCTTCACGTGTGGACCGAGGTGCAGGTTCACAGAGCACACCGGACAAACAGGGTCCAGGCTGGTGGGGAGACAGGCAGAGAGCAGGTAAACGCGGAAAGGAACACAATCCCTGGAGAGAGGGGGAGCGCTGGGGAGGGAGGGGGGGCAGAGCGGCTGAGGGGGATGGGCGGTCAGGGCAGACCCCCGAGGAGGCAGTCAGCTTGGAGAAAGGCTGTTCCCCGCAGAGGGAACAGCGTGCAGGACGTCAGAGGCACTAGAAGGACGTGACTCGTTCGGGGAAGGGCTGTACATGAGCGGGGGCGGGTGTGAGAAGGGGAAGGTGCTGTGAGAGCGGAGGGTGGCGGTGGGGCTGCAGCCAGCAGGTCCGGGCACCTCACGGGGCTAGAGGTTCCTGCCGGGATCTCAGGAGCTGAGATGTTCCCACGTGGAACCACAGAGCCAGGTTGGGGGCGCGGTGCTGCCGGCAGTGGGAGCCGCAGAGTGTGCTGGAGCTCCCGGGGGCTGTGAGGAGAGAAGGATGGCTCCTGAGGGCGCTGATCATAACGCATGTCCCCTAGAACTTACCAGAACTCCGTTCTCCTCAGCCACGTGCCCCTACCCCTTCCGTCCTCCTCCTCCTCCTCCTCCTCCTCTACCTCCTCCTCCTCCTCCTTCTAGGAGCTGTTTGTGACCTGGACACCAGACAGGGCTCCCTCACCCCGCCCTGGCCTCGCAGAGCCACCCAGTCTCCCCGACGCCCCTCTGGCCTACCCTCCCCGGCCAGACAAGCCGCGTGCAGATCCCCCAACCCTCATCTCCAAGGAACGCCAGTTAAAAATACTCCTGGCTCAGAGTGGGGGATGGGCAGGACCCGTGAAGTCTGCTGCCGTGAGGGGAGGGAGAGGAAGGCGGGGGGTGGGGGGGTGGGGGGGGCAGACCCTGGTCCCCCCAACCTGCAGCGTCCTGTTGCCAAGGCATCAGAGGCCCAGGTGCGGCCAAATGAGGGGATAGGGATGGGGTCTCTGAGGAGCCAGGCAGCCAGGCCTCCCACCCCCAACCTGGTCCCCAACACCCTACTCCCACCCCCAGTCCTCACGGCCCCCCCGCCCACGGCCTCACCTCTGTGCCCTGGTGTCCAAATGTCCTTCTATAAGGACACAGGGCCCGCCTGAGGGACCCTATCTCACTTCGGCAAGGGCCCCGCCCCACAGTGTCTAGGGCCTGGGATCAGAGGTCAGCGAGAGAGGCCGGGACCGCCATGCCACCAGGGACAGCCTCGGTGACTCTCCCAGCCGAGTCTGGTCTCTGCCCCTCGCGTCTCCCCGGCTCTGTCTGCCTGTCTGTGTCTGCTGCTCCTTCCCTCCTACTGCCGTTTCCTTCTCAGCTCCTCCCTTTCCCTGCTCCCTGCTCTCACCCTCCCTCTCTCCCCCGCTGGACTCACACACACCCAGAGTCCAGTTTCACCCCGTCCTGCCCCCGCCGGGCGACCCTGCGCACCCAGCTTTCCCTCCCTGGCCTCCGGGCCCCCCTCTGCCAAACGGCTGGAAACGCGGCGTGGCCAGCGTGGAACGGAGTGGGCTCTTCGGAGCGCTCTGAGTCCGCCCTCATCCCACCCTCCCCTCAGCCCTGGGTGGGCCACAGCCTGGAGGCCCAGAGACGGCCACTGCCTTGGCCCAGGCTGCACAGCCAGAGCGGGGAGTGCCTCCAGAGCCCGGGTTTTTCCACTCGCCCCTGAGCGGGGGCGGGGAGCCAGCTGGCGGCCGGGCCTGGGGGACAGCAGGGGTGGGGAAGATCCGCCCTGTCCCCCGAGAGGGCAGCGTCCAGCGCTCTGGAACACAGCTGTGGGCAGACTCAGAGTTTCCACCCCACGCGGTGGAGGGAGGGAGGGAGGGAGGGAGGGAGAGGGGGCAGCTGCAGGCCTGTTTTTCTGTGCTGAGCGCTCACATGTCGGCCCAGCCTCGTGCGTGCGCCTGGGACACTCGATCATGCGATCGCCTCTCTCGGTTCCCGCCTTGTGGGAGGCAGGTCCTGTGACCCCCGTGTGGCACGCCAGGAAACAGAGGCTCACACAATGAGGACTCTGATTCAGAATCCCCCCCTCAGGGTATTGGGGTGTCCCGCCCTCCTGCCTGCCCGCTCCACATTTTGAGCCATGGTCCCGAAGACACCCCCAGCCCCCGCCACAGCCCTGATTCCACGGGGTGTCGGCCCCGGAGCAGAGGCTGCATGTGGGCCCTGCTTCCACATCTCCTCTCCCTGAGCCCAGCGGAGCCCATGCCTCTCTGGCCCTCAGCTTTTGCACCTGTGGGGTGGGGCAGGCAACCCGTCCTTGTCCTGCTTGAGGCCACATGTCAAAGTGGCCATCTTCTTTTTAATTTAATTTATTTTATTTTATTTTATTTTATTAAGAAGGGAGAGGGATAGAGAGTTAGAAACATCGATAAGGGAGAAACATCGATCAGCTGCCTCCTGCACACCCACTGGGGATGTGCCCGCAACCAAGGTACATGCCCTCGACAGGAATCAAACCTGGGACCTTTCGGTCCGCAGGCCGATGCTCTATCCACTGAGCCACACTGGTCAGGGCAAAGTGGCTCCCTTTTGAAGTCTGCACCACTGACATCCCCTCGGGGGCAGCGGGAGAGGGTACATATCGCTACCCCCCCTGAGGAGAGCCCAGCGCCAGCCTCCTCGGTGCCCGGTGCCCAGTGCCCGGCACCTCTGGTTCCTCCTGTTTCCTGGGCGCCCACGGGTCCTGCTTTTTCCATCGTTTGCTTCTCCCGCTCGCCCTTCTCTTGGGCTGTTTGCTGCTTTGAGACCGATCCGCCCGCACTCCTTCTGCGCTAAGGGCGCTGGCCCTGTACCCGCCACCTTTTCCCCCATTTGCTGTCTCTCGTTCCCTTCCTTCCGCCTTGCGTTCGCCTGTTCCCTGGTTAATTCAGCCTCGGCAACTGCTGTGTGGCAGGTGCTCGGCGGGACCCTGGAGATGCATCCGTGAACGGAGCAGGCCACCCCCACCCTCCTGGAGCTCACCTTCAACACGCAAACAACAAAAATAAATTCTGGAATATGGCAGAGCCGTAACTGCTACAGAGTAAAAAAGAGAAAAATTGTAAAGGATGTAGGGAGCAGTGAGAGGGATGTCATTTTGTTTTATTTTATTTTTTAAATATATTTTATTGATTTTTTTTACAGAGAGGAAGGGAGAGGGATAGAAAGTTAGAAACATCGATGAGAGAGAATCATCGATCAGCTGCCTCCTGCACACCCCCCACTGGGGATGTGCCCGCAACCAAGTACATGCCCTTGACCGGAATCAAACCCGGTACCTTTGAGTCCGCAGGCTGATACTCTATTCATTGAGCCAAACCGGTTTCGGCAGAGGGATGTCATTTTAGGCAAAGAGGCCAGAAAAGGCTCCCCTGAGAAGGTAGCATTTGAGCAAAGATTGACGGAGGCTGAGGAGGAGCTCCAGGCAGAGGGAGCAGCCTGTGCAAAGGCCCTGAGGCAGCGGCAGCTGGCATGCTGGGGGAGGCCCGTGTGGCTGATGAGGCTGCAGAGGGTGAGCAGGGGGAGAGGAGGTCAGACGTGAAATGGGGCCAGTTCTCCGGGGCCCTGAGGGCTGTGTCGGGGACTTGGGCTTTGACGTGTGTGTGAGCCGGGAGCCCGCAGAGCTGTGAGCCAGGGAGGAGAGACGGGTGTGACTTTGCTGTAACGGGGTCACTGGAGATTGAGAACAGCCTGCAGGTGGGGCCGGGAGGGGGAGGCGGGCTTTGATGTGGTGGTGATGCTTGAGTGTGTTTTGCTCCTCCTCCTTTTTTTTTTTTACTCCTAGCAGTGATTTTACGTTCTCACTTAAAAGAGTCCGCATTCTGTGCCTGCAGTTCTTTAATAGGCGTCACATCGAAATGCTTTAAAAAAAAAAAAAAAAAAACTGAAAAGCGCACCATGAGGAATGTGTCCCCACCTGGCCTCCGCCCTCCCCCTTCCTGGCCTCGCGGGGGGGTGGGAGGGGTGTAGGGGCTGTGATTCCGTGGCTGCCATTTCCCCACCGCCTCAGCCTCATCACGAGGTCAAACCAAACACCCCACCCCACCCCACCCGGCAGACCTGAAGCACTTCCTGCCCCGCTCCCTGGGAGGCCAAACCACAGGCTCCTGTCTGCACAGGGCGCTGAGGCCGTGGGAACCAGCCCGGTCCTCTTCTCCCCTTCCCTCCCCTCCCCTCCATCCTCTTCCCTCCTGGCTGTGCTCCCCCCACAGAGCGCTGCACTGGGCAGGCAGGGAGACCAAGAAGGTGGGGGGGTAGAGTGGCCCTGATCCCCAGGCCTCGGGGTAAATCTGACCCCCAAGTGGCAACCGCCCCTCAAAATGCCTCCCCAGGGGACTTTTGCCCCTTTCACCCCTAGGAGTGGACAGGTGTGCAGGGGTGAGAGGCCCTGTGTGACAGAGGGGAAACTGAGGCCCAGGGAAGCTCTGGGCCTGTCTGAGCAGACAGGTGCCGGAGCGAGGAAAGAGGAAGCGAGCAAGGCCTCCAGGCAGCAGCCAGGCGGCTGGCACGTTTTGCTGGGCCCGTGGGATGTCCTCAGGCTTCTGGCTTCTGCAGAGGGGGGGGCGGGGCCCGGTGGGACCCAGGACTGTGGAGGGCAGGGTTGGGTGCAGGTGGACTGGGCAATAGAAGGGGGCAAGAGCAGGCCCAAGGAGCCTGGAAACCCCATGGCATGGCCCTCACACTTCCGCCCCCTCCTCACCCTCTTGGACCCAAATGCCTGAGGACTGGGCTGCCCTAGGCCTCCCAAGGGGCCCCTGGGTAAGTGCCAGGGGCTCTGAGGGCTCCTGACACTCATTGGGGAGGCCTGGAAACCATCATCGGGGAACGGTGACACCGCTGGCAGGACGTCCAGGGGCAGGGAGGCCAGATGCAGGTGGAGGGGGGACCTCAGCTGCCCGCAGGGTGTGTCCGTGTGGCTTCCCGCTGTCCCGGGCCCTGCACTGCCCTGATGCTGGGCCGGAGCAGGGTGGCTGAGCAGACAGAGGGACCCACTGTGCAGCCCGCGCAGGGCTGAGCCGGCCCCAGGGTCCAGGGGAGAGGCTTCAGCCCCCCTGCAGGGCACAGAGGTCTCAGAAGGCTGACACCCCTCCAGATGGCCCCACAGATCAGTCTGGTGGGAGCACCCTGCTCACTGACCCACAGCTCCAGGGACCCAGAGCCAGCAGGGTGACCCTAGTGAGATCGCTTCCCCTCTCTGGGCCTCAGTCCCATCATCTGCAAAAATAAGTGACGAACACATTCCACCTGAGCCGAACAGATTCCACCTGAGCCGTCTCTGCCCGCGTGGCAGCGACTCCCCAGAGCAGGGTGCTGAGGGGGATTCTGCAGTTGCGTTCCTGGCTCATGGGAAGATGTGCTGGGATTGATTGGTGATGCCTGTCCTGGGCATAGTGCTACACCTGTGGTATATGTGCCATTTCTACTCCAACCTCATGTTGGGTGGGGGTTGTGTTTGGCGTTGGAGCCTCTGTTTCTACAGATGCTAGGCCTCCCCCTGAGGAGACTGCAGAGCTAGCAGAGCGCTTCCTCATAGGGCTCAGCTTCCCCACTGAGGACGTACTGAGGACCCACGTGAGCGAGTTTCATCCTCAATCCGGTCACAGGCCCGGGTCTGAGACGCTCCCAGAAGCTCACAGTCTGGGGGAAGAGAGAGGGGAGGAACCACACAACGAGAAAGCAAGAGCAAAAATGCCTGAGTCCTCAAGAGAGAAGAAGCACAGTCCCTTGGGAATGAAAAGGAGGCGTTGTAGGAAACCCCTTTCACGTCCCATGTGGTTCAGGGTTCCAGTTCAGGGCCCGGGTTCTGGAGGAGGCCGCACACAAATGCAAAGAGACTAGAAAATGTATTAATTTGGTCATATTGGGGGCCAGGCGGGAGCCCACCTCTAGGGGGAGGACTACCCACTGCTCTGGCCCTGCTATCCCTTTCTTTGAGGCTATGGGAGACACCCATAGCCCTTAGGCAGGAAATAACAGAAATTCACCTAAGACCACAGAGGTGGAGGCTGCTTCAGCTAACAATGCCTCAACTAAACCGTGAGTGGTTAAGGCTGCTGACCAGCCTTCCCGGCTTCCTGTCCACATCTCTCTATCAGTGAGTCAGTCAGTGATTGGTTTCCGGTAAGGCGTGCCTATGAATTCGCGTGACCAGGGTCCGAAGTGGCCTCCCAAGGTCAGTCACCTCTGACCCTGTCTTCAGAGGGCAGGTGTGACCTGTCTGGAACCCTTGCATGGAATTCCTACCTGGGATTGGATGGGGAGGATTTCCGGGAAATTCTTCCAGAATGTTCGTGGGGGCTGTTCCCACGGGATGCCCTCACTGAGCGTGGTCACTTAGGATGCATGTTGGCCGAGACTCCCCAGGGCCAGCAGCTGCAGGGGGGAGGATGGGTCCCCGGGACTCCTGCTCCAGGCTCACTTCAGATTTGCAGAAAAGTCCATGCGGAACGTGTCCCTGAGCACGTGCACAGGAGTTCCCTTGAGACCTCCCCCCAAAGCCCGGGCTGCCTTCCTTCATTCACGAAATAAGTGTTTACTGAGCATCTACTATGTGCTAGACCAGCGGTTCTCAACCTTCCTAATGCTGCGGCCCTTTAATACAGCTCCTCATGCTGTGGTGACCCTCAACCATAAAAATTACTTTTGTTGCTACTTCATAACTGTAATTTTGCTACTGTTATGAATCGTAATGTCAATATCTGTGTTTTCCGATGGGCTTAGGCGACCCTGCTAATGGTTCTCAACCTGTGGATTAAGAAGCACTGATGTAGCCGAAACCGGTTTGGCTCAGTGGATAGAGCGTCGGTCTGCGGACTGATAGGTCCCGGGTTCGATTCCAGTCAAGGACATGTACTTTGGTTGCGGGCACATCCCCAGTAGGGGATGTGCAAGAGGCAGCTAATCGATGGTTCTCTCTCATCGATGCTTCTAATTCTCTGTCCCTCTCTCTTCCTCTCTGTAAAAAAAAAAAACAAACAATAAAATATATTTCTTTAAAAAGAAAAGAAAACTGCCATAGAGTCTAAGTAGTGGGAGTACAGGAGGCAGCCGAATGATGTTTCTCTCTCTCTCTCTCTCTCTCTCCCTCCCTCCCTCCTTCCCTCTTTCCCTTTCTCCCTCTCTCCCTCTCTCCCTCTCTCCCTCCCTTTCTCCTTTTCTCTTCCTCTCTTTCTCTCTCTCTCTCTCCTTCTCTCTTCCTCTCTCTCTAAAATCAACAAGAAAGAACCTTTTCTTTTTAATTAAAAGAAGACACTGGGGCAGAAGCCTGGGTTGAGTGAGGAAGCGAGACATGTGGCTACCTGGAAGAGCATCCTGGGAGCGGGATCAGCAAGTGCAAAGGCCCTGGGGTGGGGATGTGCCGGGCATGTTAGAGGAGCAGCAGGGAGACCCGGGACGCGGGGGTGGAGGGGCAGGGGGTGGGCATGGGGGCAGTGAAGTTCCAGGGCTCAGTACTGGCTATCGCGTATAGTATAAGAAAGCCGCATTTGCTCTGAGCAAGGAAGGAACCACCAGGGATGGAGGGCGGAGGACAGACGGGATCTGATGAGGGTGGGGAACGAGCAGGAAGGCCAGTGTGGCTGCGGGACCCATTTCTCCTCTGGACGGGGGGGTGGGGGGGGGGGTGGGGGACGTGGGCCTGGCTTCTGGTCAGAGCGGATTTCAGGGGGATTTAAGTGTTCCTGTGACCCTCCACCAGGCCGGGCCCCAGGAGGGCGGGGCGGAGAGTGAGGGTGGCCCCGCTTCCGGGGGCCTGCGGCCGCGGCCTCCTGTCCGGGGCAGGAGGATGTTCTCACTGGTAGGGAGGAAGCCGCACATCCCACATCAAAAGGGGGGCCCAGGTGGCTCCCACGCTCGGTGTCGTGGGAACCCTGCTCCCCTGGGTTCTCGCAGGGAGCCTGCAGGTTGGGAGGGGCTGGGGCCGCTTTGGGGCTGTCCCCCAGGTCCCCGATAGGTAAACAAAAACCAGCCCCGCCGTCACACCCCACTCCCCACCCTCTCCCCAAGAGCGCGGCTGACGTTGGCAGCCCGGGGCTCTGTGGTTTTTTTTAGGGGCGCCACAGATTGTAAGAAAGCTGAGACCTAAACGCCCCCAGGCCAGAGGCTCGGCAAGACCAGGGCCGGGAGCTGCCCCCACGTCAGCCAGGCGTGCTGTGTGCATGGAGCCAGCTCCCCGGTGCCAGCTGTGCCCGCCAGGGGCCGGGGACAAGGCAGCATCAGGCAGGCTCAGTCCTTAGCCAGCAGGCTGTGGGGCTGCAGCGGCTTCTTCCCCAGCCGTCCCTGCCCCCTCCCTGCCTGCACCCCTTCCCCTTCCTGCACCCCTTCCTGGCACAGCCCCCGGGCCCCTCGGGCTGCCCCTGGCTTTCAGAACACACTTCTTTTTTTTTTGGTTTGTTTTTAAATATATTTTTATTGATTTCTTACAGAGAGGAAGGGAGAGAGATAATTAGAGAAACACCGATGAGAGAGAAACATCGATCAGCTGCCTTCTGCACACACCCCCTACTGGGGATGTGCCTGCAACCAGGGTACATGCCCTTAACCGGAATCGAACCCGGGATCCTTCAGTCCGCAGGCCGATGCTCTATCCACTGAGCCAAACCAGTTTCGGCAACATGTAGAATTTCATTGACTTTTCACAGCAAACAGAAGGAAGGTGCCACGTTACCCCGTGTTACACAGGAAACAGGCTTATGAGGAGGAGGAGGAGGAGGAGGAGGAGGAGGAGGAGGATGTGCTGTGGGTCACTTAGCTGGTCAGTGGTTGACCTGAGATATGAGAGCAGCCCCCAAAGTCAGAGCCCTCTGGGGGGAGGGCAGAGAGGACACGCAGACGGCATTTTCCTACCGTCTCTTCTTGTAAACAGAGGACGATGCCCGGGTCTCAGGCCCTGACGGCAGTAGATACCGCAGAGATCCAAAAAAAATGTCTGTTACCAGTATCTTTGGAAAACCTGGGTGTACCATCGCCAGCTGTATTTCCGTAGGCAGGACTTAACAGAGCCTTTAACATGCTCCTGTATGTTGTGAATTTCCCAGGAGGGAGACTTTGAAGTGTTTCCTAACTTACTGGGTCCCCAGATCCTTCTTTCCCCAAACCTCTGATGGGGATTAGTGCCTCCTACAGCAGACTGGGAGAGGGAGCCGCGGGAGCCCGGGTGCTCTGACCAGGGAGGAGGCCGGCTGGAGAAGGGGGGAGAGCCGGCACCACGGCTAGGGGTTCGTTCCATTATAACGGGGTGAGGCCCTGGCCACACCCACCTTGCCACGGAAGGATGTGGGAGTAGGAATGCAGTTCCCTGGGGATCGGTCTGGATGACAGGCACAGAGCTGTCAGTCACACTGTGCCAGGGCCCCTTGATCCTCCGGTGCGGGGACCTCAACCTCTTCTCTTCTCTCCTCAGGGTCCCCGCGCTCCCGGTGAAGAACCTGAATGGGACCGGCCCGGTCCACCCGGCCCTGGCAGGTGAGATCCAGCCCGCTAGGAAGCAAGGAATAGGGTCCACCTGCTGGCTTCATGCCTCCATCCCTTAAGGAGCTTGTGGGCGGGGCCCAGAGTTCACACCCTCCCGCTGTGTGGGCGGGCCCCGCAGAAGGCATTTTTTTTAAAAATATATTTTATTGATTTTTCACAGAGAGGAAGAGAGAGGGAACATCGATGAAACATTGATGAGAGAGAATCATCCATCAGCTGCCTCTTGCACACCCCCTACTGGGGATGTGCCCGAAACCAAGGTACATGCCCTTGACCGGAATCGAACCTGTGACCTTCCAGTCCGCAGGCCGACGCTCTATCCACTGAGCCAAACAGGTTTTGGCAAGGCATTCTTCTTGGCTTCAACCTGGAGTGGGGTTGCAGGGGGTGGAGGAGGCCCAGGGCACACCCCACTCGTCCACCTGAGAACCCCAAGAGCCCTGGATGCAGGCAGATGGGCGGAGTCTGAGAGAGAGGCCCCATGCCTACACCCAATAGCAGAAGGGTGGGAAGTGCGGGTGGGCGGGGCCTGGAGGACGCCCCGCCCCTGACTGCCCCGGCCACGCCCCCAGGGATGACTGGGATCCTGCTCTGTGCCGCCGGGCTGCCCGTGTGCCTGACCCGGGCACCCAAACCCATCCTGCACCCGCCCCCGGTGAGCAAGAGCGACGTCAAGCCGGTGCCCGGCGTGCCCGGGGTGTGCCGCAAGACCAAGAAGAAGCACCTCAAGAAAAGTACGCCCCCCGTGCCACCCCCCACCCCTGAACTGAATCCCGCTAACCCTGGACCACAATCCCTCGGACGCCCAGCTCCAATTTGCTCTTGGACTTAGGACCTCACCTCCATGTCCTGATCTCAGTTGTCGTTCCCCCAACCCCTTCTGCTCGAACTCCAATTACATCCCACCTGCAGCAACCCCTGACCTTTCACCCCTAGCAACCCCACCTCTGCAACCCCTGACTCCATCCCCGAGCCACCGCGGCCTGGGGGTAGACTCCGGGCGCCCTCGAGCCCACCCCCTTGTGTCCTTACAGGTAAGAACCCTGAGGATGTGGTTCGGAGGTACATGCAGAAGGTGAAGAACCCACCTGATGAGGTGAGTGCCCAGGGCCACGGACCTGGGCTGAGGGCAGCCCTGCCTGCAGAGAAGAGGCCCTCTCTCTCCCTTTCCCTCCTGATCCTCCTCTTCACTCCCCTCTCCTCCCTTCCTCTCCCTTCCCTTCCTTCTTCTCCCCTTCTCTCCGCCCCCCCCCCCAATGGAATTCCTCCTGGTTCTGTTACGGTCCCTCCTCCCGGTTTCTGGGTTTGCCCTTTCACTTTCTCAACAACGTCTTTTGGTCAACAGAAAGCTGAGTGTCAGAGTCACAGGTGCCAGTCTTTGGGTGATTGGCCGTGTTTGTATCTTATTTTCACCATAGTGTTTAGGTTCTGCTGCTGATAGTCCTTAATCCCTAGGGAGGGGGTGAGGGAGCCACATATCTGAATTTGGTGGATGGGCGTCCTCTCCCTGTGACAGACGAGCACCCGAGAAGGGAGTCCTGCCCTCCCAGCCCTCACCCGCCCTGTGCCCGCAGGACTGCACCATCTGCATGGAGCGGCTGGTCACAGCGTCCGGCTACGAGGGCGTGCTGAGGCGCAAGGGGGTGCGGCCCGAGCTGGTGGGCCGCCTGGGCCGCTGCGGCCACATGTACCACCTGCTGTGCCTCGTGGCCATGTACTCCAACGGCAACAAGGTGGGCTGGGGGCGGTGCGTGGGGGGCTGGCGAGGGGGCCCGGGGGGAGCGGGGGCCTCGGGGACCTCACCCCGCCTCCCTCGCCGCAGGACGGCAGCCTGCAGTGCCCCACCTGCAAGGCCATCTACGGGGAGAAGACGGGCACGCAGCCCCCCGGGAAGATGGAGTTCCACCTCATCCCCCACTCACTGCCCGGCTTCGCCGACACCCAGACCATCCGCATCGTCTACGACATCCCCACCGGCATCCAGGTGAGCCCCCGGGGCCCCTGACCCCCCCTCCTCCCACCTTTCCAGAGCCCCCCACCCCCTACCTGTCCGCGGTTCCAGCCCCTGAGCTCGGCTGCTCCTTCCCGCAGGGCCCTGAGCACCCCAACCCCGGCAAGAAGTTCACCGCCAGAGGCTTCCCGCGCCACTGCTACCTGCCCAACAACGAGAAGGGCCGGAAGGTGGGTGTCCTGAGAGGGCGGGGCTGCGGGCCAGGACTGCCTCCCCCACCCGCAGGGACGTGACTGCCTGCCTACTGTGCGTCTAGCCCTGCCAGGCCCTGCTGAGGCCAAGGTCTTGGCTCCATGTTACAGGTGAAGAAACAGCCTCAGAGAGGGCAAGTAACTTGCTCAGGGTCACACAGCTAGTACGTGGTGGAGCCTGTCTTGTGAACCCACGCAGTCCAGGCTTTTCACCACCTCACGCTAGGTGTTGTCTGCTTCTACTTATTATTTTTCGAGAGGAGCCAGAAATTCTGATTTTTTAAAAAAATATTGCTAACGGAGTCATGTAGTGTGGGCTCCACACCCAACTGCAGAGACCCTTTGAGACCCTTCTGAGAGATGAAATAGAGAGGGGCCGGAGACCGGGATGGCAGGACACAGGCGTTATTAAAGAGAAGAGTACCACTGCCAGCTGCTCCCAGAGAGAGGGACAGAAGAGAACCAGGGCCTAGGGGGTCCATGTAGTTTTAAGGGGGAGGATAGGGGGTGGGCTTAGGGCACTCAGCACACGCTGATTGGTGACCTAGGGACTTAGGAATGGGGGGTGGGGTTAGGGTATTTGGCAGGTGCTGATTGGTGGTTCAGTGCTCAGGAACGTCTGGCTGCAGGTGGGGTTTACGTCTGTCAATCAACTGGAGGAAGGGAGGATCTATCACCTTCCTTCACCCCAGAAGAAACAGGCAGATAGCTTGGAATGAATCTGTCCTGGGAAGGTACCGGCCAAGCCCAGAGGCCACAGGGCATCCTGCTGGGCTTAGTAGGCCTCGGGGAGCCACAGGTGGCCGGGGAGGGGAGGCGGGGCTGCCTGTGACCCCGCCCATCGCCACCCGGCACTCCAGGTGTTGCGGCTGCTCATCACCGCCTGGGAGCGCAGGCTCATCTTCACCATCGGCACCTCCAACACCACGGGCGAGTCGGACACCGTGGTGTGGAACGAGATCCACCACAAGACCGAGTTCGGATCCAACCTCACGGGCCACGGCTACCCGGACGCTAGCTACCTAGACAACGTGCTGGCCGAGCTCACAGCCCAGGGCGTGTCCGAGGCCACGGCCAAAGCCTGAGGCCCGGGGCCGCCCACCTTCCCTCCTGCTTTGCCCCTGGCCCGGCACGGGCCTCCCTCCGCCAGGTGTGCCTCCTGGTGGCCCAGGCCCAGGGCTGGGGAGGAGCCCGTGGAAGAAGCCGGATGCGCCCTGGAAACCGGGCTGGTGGCTACTGGGGATGATGGGAAGACGGCAGGCCAACCAGCCTGCTCCGACCGACCCCTGAGAGGACCGCAGGGAGAGCACCAGGAACCACAGCGACCGCCCTACCGCCAAGACGGAGCCCCACCTCTCACACAGACACGTGTCCTGGTGGACACATGCACGCGCACCCACGTGCCTCTACTTGCCCCCAGGCCGGAGGGGAAGAGACAGGAGACCCCCGCGACCCTCCGTGTGGACCCCATGTGTGTCTGTCACCTCCGCACAAGCTTGTCTGCCAGCAGGACGACTCGGGTCAAGCACTTGGGGACCTGCTGGGGTTCCTGAGGGACCAAGGGCACTTGGGGCGCCCAGCTGACCCCGCCCCCCATCTGTGACACCGTCTCTGCCCCCAGGTTATGGCGCAGCTCTTCAAAGGGGCGGGCCAGAGAGAGGGGGGCTAGAGGTATCTTGCTTTGTGCTCGTGTCTCCTCACCCTCCTCTGGGACCCTGACCACCTCCTTCTCCCACCCATCCATCCCCAGGCCCTTGTCCGTCCATCCTAGGTGAAGGCAATCATTGCTCGCCTTTCCGCCCACCCGCCCCATCCTCCCCACCGAATTGTTTCCAATGTGGAGCTCCGAAGGCTGGAGCTGCTGGCTTAAGGAGCGAGAGGAGGAGGCCTGGTGTCAGCCAGCAGGTCTGCAAAAAAAAAAAAAAAAAGCAGGCCGGAGAGCAGAGCGTCCGCTCCCCTGGCTCGGGAGTGTGGGCCGTGGGGTGGCTGATGGTCTCCACCAACCAGGGGCCTGTTGCCCAGGCAACGCACCAGCTCCGCCTCTGTGGATTGGCTGCCGCGGTGGAAGCCAGCCAAGAACGAAAGGGACGCCAGTGATTGCTCTTTTGAAAAAACCTACCAGTCCCACTGTGGGTGGAGAAATAAACGGCCTTTCTCCTCCTCGCCCTGTCTTTTCCTGCCAAGGAAGGAGGGCGGGGGGGGGGCTCTATTCCTGGGGGCCTTGCAACAAATGACGACCCTAGGACCATTGCCCCTCTGGGCCTGGGGCAGGGTTCCCATGATTCTCTTGTCCTGGGGCAGAGGGTGTGATGGTGGCAGAGGCAGACCTACCCAGAGGACGGAGGCTGAGGTTTGTTCTCGGGCACACGGTGCTCCCTGGCACAATGACTAGGAACAAGGGGCTCGGCTGGGAGCTCAGAGCCTCTGGGGAAATACGGGAGAAAGCTGGGAGACGCCGTGGCCAGCTCTTGGGTCACTCCGAACCCGTCTCTGCCCTGGGGGAGGAGGGCCAGATTCTGTCTACCGAGAGAAGAGCCAGGGACACATCCCAGTTTCTGCAACAAGCTTCTCTGATCAGCATTTACAACAGCCAGGAATTGCCCAGGAGGGTGCTGTGGGTGCTGCGGCTCCGAGCGACCCCTGCTGGCCACACGTGGGATAGCGCCACATCCTGCTCCACCTCCCAATTCAGGTAGGTTCCTTTTCTGTCCCACCCTACACAGCAGTCACACAGAACCAGAGTCCTTCGAGGACCTACCAGGTCTGCCCGTTGGGTGTTTCCAAACGTTTTATCCTCTGGGGTTCATTCTGAAACAGACCCTCACCTCAAACTCTTAAGAGGTAAAATGGCCCAGCCCCGGGATCCTCAAACCCCATGATCTTCAAGGTCACCTGAGGAACTTAAGAATTCTGACGCCTCCCACCCACACGCCTTCAGATTGTGATGCAGTAGCTCCCGGTGCAGCCCAGGGAGCTGCATTTCTAGCAGACACCCCAGAGGGGTGGGGGAGAGAGAGAGAGAGACTTTGGGCCACAGTCTGAGAAACTTCCCCCTGGTTCCGGAGCAATTTCTAAGCCACTCCCTCCTCGTTGTATACATGGGTAAACTGAGGCTCAAAGACGGGCAAGGAGCCTGGCTGAAGGCGTCCCAGACTCCAAGGGTCTGTCTGGGTCTCGCCCATTGCGCTCCCAGCTCATTCTTCCCGAGGCACCTGATTCCGGAAGCTTGTGGTTAGGACCGTCCGCCAAGGGCGGGGCACGGCTCAGGGGGATCAATGAGGTTGCAGTGATTGGCAGACGTGAAAACAGGAAGGGCTGAGCCCGTTTAGTGCTTGCCTGGGGCAACAAGGCCACGTGGGCATCAGGGACTCAGGTGCAGCTGTATCCAGCAGCCTCATGGGGGTGGGTGGAGGCCAGTCCCGTGAAGCAGAGACCTCGGGATGAGCCGACTGAGTCAGGTCCCTGATCCCAGCCACTCCAGTCTGCCTCAGCCCACAGGGGGAGACTCTTTCGGGGCGAGGCTGGCCCCCTGCCTCCAGGCTTTGGGGCTTAGAGAATGTGGGACTAGGAAGTTCCCAGAAGCCTCGGAGCCTCAGCATCAGTAAAGAAGGTACAGGACAGCCACAAGGAGACTCGTGGGCCGGGGTGTGCGGAGACCGGCCCGGTGGCTCCTCGTTCTTCCTCCCAGCTGGCTGCTGTGGCATCCCCTCAGGGCCTGCGGAGACCCGGGACCGCCTTCCCCTGCTCCTGCCGCTGGAACTCCTCATGGGCTCGATCCAGGCCCTCCAGCACCTCCAGCAGGCGGGCCGCCGCTTCTCTCTGCCCGGCCAGGGCATCAGGGCAGGCCCCTGGGCGGGAGACAAGGGGACCCCGGGGGCTTAGCCAGGGCAGGGCAGGCTGCCAGAACCCACACCCCGTGGCTTTCTCAGGCTCCAGATCTGCCTTGTGCGGTGAGAATCTTAGAGGTACTAGCACACACACACACACACACACCCCCACACACACACACACACAGCCTTGGGCCTGCAGGTGGACACCAGAGGAGGGGGTGGAGGTCTCAGGGATCGCGTGCAGGGTGTGGGAGATGTCAGAGCCTGGAAAGGAAAGGGACCGCCTTAACTTAATCCTTACCTTCCATGGCCCCGGAGTCCTCCCTGTCTGCCTCCGGACTTGAATCCGCGTTGAAATCCTCCAGGAATTTCATCCTAGAAATGGAGAGGGAGGAAGACGAGGCTGGCCCCTGCCGTAGGGATTCTCCGCTGGTTGCAGGAGACGACATTCAGGTTCTCCCTCACCAGCACCACCCCCATCCTCATCACAGCCCGTGTCTGTAGAGTCCCCGACACTAGTCTCGGCCCTTCGCGTGGGTTAACTTATTCGGTTATCACAAAAAAAGGACCCGAGGTAGGTGCTTACTGTTGCCTCCGTTTACGGATGATCGTGAGACACAGAGAGGGACATAACAGCATCACAGTCGTAATCATTCATCGAGAGCTACCTACGTGGCCGGCACCTACATAGGGCTGGCTCTATCTCTATTAGCGCATTTGACCCTCAGGACACCCCATGAGGCAGGTACTATTACTAACCCTAATTTCCAAAAGTGGAAACTATGACCCAGAGAAGGTAAGCAACTTGCCCCAAGACCACACAGCCAGCACGTGGCCAGGCCAGGATTTGAACCGGCGCACGGCAGCTTCAGAACCCACTCTGTAATGAGTTGGAACAAATCTCTGTCGCTGGAAGGGGCACAGCTAAGGTCTGGGCCAGTGTCTCCGGAGCCCCAGGTGTTAGAAGATGCTAAGATCCAGGGATTAGGGTCCACCTGCGGGAGCTTCCCCTCCCTCACTCTGAGTTTGCCCTACCCTCCCCCGTTCCACCCTCAGTGGGTGCACGTGGGAAGAATGACTAGTTGAGTAAGGGAGGCCTCTGTGGGCAGCTGGCCCAGCTGGTCACGGGGGTGCAGCGGGATGAGGGGCACCCACCTGAGCTGGTCCCGCCCCAGGAGCAGCTGCCGGTACACCATCTGGGTCTCAGCGTCGGGGTCCAGGGGGTCACTCCAGTCTCCCAGGGTGACGGCCGAGTGTGTGTGGCTGCAACCAGCAGCTGAGGGGACACGGCGTCACCCATAACCCCTCTCATCCCCCACCCCCACCCCACAAGCCCGCCCAAGGCAGGCTGTCGCCAAGCCCCGCCCCTTCTGCCTCTATTTCCAGCCCTGTGGCCTCCAACCTCGCCCAGCAGAGCAGTGGCCTCACCTCTCTCCTGCCTCCCCCAGTCGAGGCGCCACCCACGCGGAGCCCTTTTAACCCTTCTGCCCCTCCGCCTCTGGTCCAGGCCTCTCTGCTCCTGTTAGCTCGCCCGCGACATCCTCCCTTACCCCCTCCCTGAACCCAGCTTCCCTGCTCCACGCCTGCTCTTCTCAGGTCACAGCTAAGCGGCGCCTCCTCCAGGAAGCCCTCCTGGATTTCCCCCTACCCATTCTTGGGAGCCCCAGAAGCCTCATCCTGGCACTTCTTAGGAAGCTGTATTACAAGTGTCTGGTTATTCACTTCTCTTCCTCGAGAGCAGGCCCGGTGGCCTGTCTGTGGACCGCTAGATGCCTGGTGCATAGCGGGTGCTTTGCAGGAACACACCCTGCATTTAATCCTCACAAAACGAGGAGACAGGCCCTGTTACAACCGCCTTCCACCCTTCCGGAGCCCAGGGGGCACAGAGAGGTTCGTTAACTTGCTCCTCCGTGTGCCTCGGGAGCCCCGACGGCTGATTGGCAGGTGGGGCGGGCTCACCGGAGAGCTCCGCCTGCAGGCAGCAGGTCCAGCGCGCGCCGCGGAAGGCCCCGGGGTGGCAGGTGGCCAGCTTGTCCGGGTTGGGGGCGCTGGCCTTGCGCAGGGCCGACAGCCACTGGTTGAGGTCGTTCACGTTCTGCAGGGCGCGGGGGTCCGGGGTGAGATGGGACTCGGGGGACACCCTGCTCACCCCACCCCCAGCCCGGCGGCGGCGGCGGCGCCTCACTCTGCACTGGAGGTAGGTGGTGTGCAGCGTCCCCGCGCCGTCCTGGGTCACCACCTGCATGACGTGCGGCAGCTGGAAGGCGCCCTCGTCCACGCGCTCCACGGCGCGGATGTGCGGCACGGGGATGGAGGAGCGCACCTGGGGGACAGGGATGTGGCGGGTGGGCTGGGAGCTGGGGGGGGGGAGGGAAGGGGGACAGCTTTCCTCTGGGGGTGTGCACCACAGGGTGTCCCCACTCCGCTGTCCCATGACCCCCTGCGCTCTAATTCAGTGACAGCTTCCCTGGGCCTCCGTGTCCACCCTCCCCACCGCCATCCTCCTCCTCCTCCTCCTCACCCTGACATGCGTAGCCCTTGGGATGTGGTTGTAAACACTTGGCATTTACCAACTTGTGCGGGCATCCCAGCACATCCCCGCGGCCGGGTCCCTTACGCTCCCCCACGTGCAGATGAGGAAACTGAGGCGCAGGAGGTCCTTCGCCCGGTGGAGCCAGACCTGGGTGCACCCAGGGGGTGGGACTCCAGCATCTACGCTCTACTGACCGCGTGGAGACACCCAGGTGGCCCCTCGCCGCTGCCGTGACCTGCTGCTTGTGTTGTGGGCACGGAAGGGGGCGGGCCCAGCGTGCGAGTCTGTCTGTGCGGGACCTGAATGGCCGTGCCTGGCCCACCACCCCCTGTGAAGTGGGAACTCGATGAACGTGTAACGAATGGATGAGAGTGAGCAGGTGCCCAGCTGTGTGTGCCCAGCAGCCGGGCACGGGCCTCTCGGTGAGCAGATCCGATGGGACGGGGGTCTCCATGGTCCGTGGGCAGAGACCCGGCTGGGAACAGCTGAGGGCGCTTAAGCATCGGCATGTGTGTATGTCTCCACGACGGGGAGGGGACGTCAGGGGGGGGGGTGTGCATTCTGGAGAGTGTTTGCTGGGGAGGGTGTGTCGGTGCACACCTGTCCCCGGCCTGGGCCCTCACACCTGGGCCCACGGGTGTGAGCAGAGCCTGGCCTGGGGATCTGAATTGGCCAGGTTGCTATGGGGCCCTGGGCAGGTCTTTGGGTGCACAGGCCGCTCTGTGAGGGGCCACCGCGGGGAGCGCTCCGTGGTGGGCTGCAGGCCCACCTGACACTCGGGACTCTTGGCGTAGGACAGGGTCTCCCCGCTGAGCCAGAAGTAGCGCTTCTTGAAGGCGAAGCGTGTGGCCAGGCCGCCAGGCTCCTCCTTGCGCTTCAGCAGGTAGCCTTCCCGGACGGTCACGGAGGGCGGGACCAGGGCCCTGGCTGGGCCCTCGGCCTCTGGGAAGAGGGGAGGGGGCCGGTGAGCCTTCCCATCCAGACTCCGCGCGGCCAGGGCCTCGGGGATGAGCATGATTCTCGGTTCCCGCAGAGGCAGGAGTCCGCTCCCTCCATAGGACGACCCGGTGTCACTGATGGCTGGGCCTTGGCTCCTCTCTACCTGTGGGACCTGCCGGCAGGGTCGCAGGCAGCCAGCAGGGGGAGCCATGCTGTACGGAGTCAGTGCAGGGAGGGCCTGAGATCCCGCCACTCCTGGAGTCCAGCCCAGGCTCCTCCCCACCTCCACAGGGACTGGCCACACCCGGGCTCCACATTTCAACAGGTTGTTCTTACTACGAGGCTTAGACCCAACTCTCTCGTGACCTGGGCTCAACCCCAACGCTGCTTAAAACTGCCCGGCGGCTCCATGTCACTCCAAGTCAAAGCCAAAGTCCTTCCCACTGCCTGCAAAGCCCCCACAACCTGGCCTCTCACCCCTCCTTCCCTCCCCCCGCCCCCGCCCCATTCACTCTTCTCCACTGGCCTCCTCATTGCTACCCTCCGTCCCCACCTCAGGGCCTTTGCACATGCTGTTCCTGGCCTGACACTCTTCCCCAGGGTCCTCGTGGCTTGCTCTCTGTCCTCTTTCAGGGTTTCGCTTTTGCTCTAGCGAGAGAGACTACTTCTGGCCACTCCCCACCCCACCCCCCAACATTCCCTCCCCTCCTTTACGGTCCCTCCTTGGCCCCTGTCGCTGCCTAACACACCACGATGTGCTGAGTCATCTTATTTACAGCCTGTTGTCTCCACTGGAATAAAACTCCCACAGAAGCGGGACTTTCTTGCTCACTGCCGTTTCCCCAGCTCGTGGAACAGTGGCCTATCACATACTAGGCACTTCGTAGGTATTTGTCGATGGCGTGAACACTACGCCACAACCCCCACCTACATCTCCATGCTGGCTGGAATGGCACAGTTTGGTGCCGAGGAAATGTTAGTGGACGGACGAGCTGATGCCCAGGTCCCACAGGCTCCGGGCTGGGGTGGGAGAGGGGTAGAGGGAGGGCAGGACCCAAGGGTCTAGGGGAGGGAGTGACAAGCCAGACGTGGCAGGGCCCCCGGAACTCACCCTCCTCCCCATCCACGTCCACCAGCTGGTCCAGGAAGTCCCTCACGCGTAAGATGCTCTGCAGCAGGAAGGGGTGCAGGGGGGCCATCCACAGCTCCTTGCCCTGGCCCAGCTGCTGGCCCAGGTTTCCGATGCTCTGCACAGCCTGGAGCAAAGAAGCAGGGGGTCCCAGGGCCAAGGTCGCTGCAGGGGCGGCGTCCTCTCTGGACCCAGAACAGAGCCCCTGAGTCCTGGCTCCCACGTCAGTATTCAAAGAAGAGGTCTCACAGCGGCACCTGCTCTGGGCAATATCTGTCCCTCCGTGTGGGCAGACATGCACCCCCAGGGCCCTTATTATTCTGGTCCCTCCTGAACCCACACCCGGGGTTGCCTGATCCTATCATGCCTATCTGGAGCCCATCAGAACCTCAAAATGTGGCCACTTGGCCAGGGAAGGCCTAATTCATACTAAGGTGTAAAGGACTACTAGCCTGCTTCCCACTCTCCTCCTGGAAGTGTAGGTCTTTGTTTCCAAAGAGAACGTCAGAGAGTGTAATGGATGCCTTCCCCCCCGCCTCCCCCGGGATGAGAGCTAATGGTGGCCTGTCAGGCGGGTGTTTGGGTCACATTTGGGCCTCCTGCAGGCCTGGCCTCCCCGCTCTGTCCCCGCCATGCTTCCCTCGCTCAGCACCCCCAGGACGGGGCCTTCCGTGCCCGCACCTTGGCAAGCAGCAGCAGTGAGCGGCCGGTCTGGGGGTCGGCGTGCTGGTCCCGGAGGTCAAACAGCTTGGGGGTGAGGATGGCAGGTGCGAAGAATCGCAGGAAGAGAAAGCCGCTTATGGCCAGGTACTTGACGTCCTGCCGAGAAACAAAGCAGGTGAGAGCCCCACACCCCCACCCCAAACCCCTCCCCTCCCCTGTGGAAGCCGGGGACGTGAAGCGGGAGCTGGGTCAGAAGGCCATCCTGGTCCGCCCAGAAGGCTTCTCCTTTGGGGCCTCGGTGTGTTCCCTCTGGAGAATGACGCAATGATGCCAATTCTGCACGAGCAGACGCAGCCAACCATCCCGAGGCCACTGAGGGAGCGTCGTCATTATTCCCGTTTTACAGCCGAGGAAGCAGAAGCTCAGAGAGGCCAACTGGCTTGCCCAGGGTCACACAGCCGATGAGCAAAGGAGACAGGCCCCAATCCCAGATCTATGATTTATGACGGTGAATAGCAACAGGCCAGACCCTGTTTGTCTAACACGCACCCAGCTGGCGTTTCACCCCCCGTGTTACGGAGGAGGCAACAGAAGCCCAGAGAGGGACGGCTGCTTGCCCGAGACCTCACAGCAGGAAGTGGCAGAACCCTGTCTGGGCCCAGGCGGGATCTGAACTCCCATCTCTCCACCACACTCTCTTCCTGCATTCCACACTAGCTACAGCGGAGCGCTCCCTTAGTCGGGAACTGAGGCCGAACTATCGCATGTAATCCTCAAACATCCCACGGGGTGGGAACCATTCTCTCCTTTTTCTTTCTTTCTTTTTCTTTTTTTTTTTTTTAATATATTTTATTGATTTCTTTTACAGAGAGGAAGAGAAAGGGATAGAGAGTTAGAAACATCGATGAGAAAGAATCATCGATCAGCTGCCTCTTGCATAGCCCCTACTGGGGATGTGCCCGCAACCAAGGTACATGCCCTTGACCTGAATCGAACCGGGGACCTTTCAGCCTGCAGGCCGAGGCTCTATCCACTAAACAAAACCGGTTTCGGCTCTCCTTTTTTTTTTTTTTTTTTTTTTTTTTTTTTTTTTTTTTTTTTTTTTTTTTTTTTTTTTTAATCGGCTCTCCTTTTTTTAGATGAGGAAACTGAGGCTGTCTTGTGGGCACCCACAGCCCCAGCCTCTACTGTAAAGCGTGGCCTGTCCATGCAAACCCCGGGCCTGCCCCCAAGCTCCCCCCTCCCCCCGCCAGGTGAGGCTGGTTCCCCCAGCACAGCAGAGGGCATGTCTCCATCCTGGGTGCGTCTGGCTCCCCCCAAGCCTCTCCCCACTCGCCTCTCCTCCTTAGGCCGAGAGGGTTCCGGAGCTTATTTAGGGGCCGTGTTCACACAGGAGACAAGGCCCTCCCTGGTGGGTCCAACTCCCTGGCCACAGGGAGCCCTGCCAGGGGCTGGGGACCTGGAGCTGCCCCTCCCTCCCTCCTCTGGAACCCTGCACTGCCCCCGAGGGTAATTTTAGCCTTCAGCATCTGCACGTGACTTCCTCCTTTTTGAGAAGGAGGAACAGGTGTCAGGGAGGCAGAGCGAGGGGCTCCCCTGACCCCATCCAGACCTGCGGGCCTGAAAAAGTCCCTGCTCCCCGCCCACGGCCTTTCCCACTGCCGGGTGAGAACCCGGGACGCTGGGGTGTCACTGATCTTGGCTGCACCCACCCTCAAGGGTCAGACTTTCTGGGGAGCCCGCCTCCCTCCCTCGCTCCCTCCCTCCCGCCCCCCTGCCTGTGTCCCACTGAGCACCTCTGCCAAGCAAGGCGGGAAGCAAGCCGCGTCCCAGTCTGGAGGCCGCACCTCAGCTGGGACAGAGCGAGAGGACCGAGACGCCCCAGCCCAGCCGGGAGGCTAGAGGCCAAGGCCCTTTCCCCCTCTGGGCCTCAATTTCCCCATCCGTAAACAGGAAGTGGGGAGCAACGTGGCACAAGTCGAGAGCTCTGAGCCCGGGCTCCAGGGATGGGCCGCAGAGCGCTTGAGCGCGGCAGGCAGCCGGTTTCTGCCCGCCTGCCTCTGCCCCTAGCCGGCCTCTCCACGTGACCCTGCACACGCCGCTGCCCGCCCAGCCTCAGTCTCCCCGTCTGCCCCACGGGAGCGCCCGCCCGCCCGCCCGGCCCACCTTGTGCTCGTCCCGCGGGAAGCGCTCCTCCACGCGCCGGCGCAGCTGCTTGAAGGCGAGGCGCATGGCGGGCGGGCAGCGCCCCACGGAGCCCACAATGGCGTCCACGATGGGCCCCAGGTAGCCCATCAGCAGCCCCAGGCTGGCCTCCCGCACGTGCTCCTCCGAGGCCGAGCCCTTGAAGGAGAGCTTCCTGGGGGAGCAAACAGGGGGGCACGGCCTCAGAGCCCAGCCCCTGGCCACCCTCCACCGGCCCCCACTGGGCTCGGACAGCGCCCCCCTCCCCCCATCTCACCTCCCCCCATCCCACCTTCCCCTCTCCGCAGCCTCCCCTCCTCCCATTCCCACGGCTCCGTGCTGCTGCTTACACATTCTTGCCTGGAGCCTTTGTGCGTGCCGTTCCCTCTGCCTGGGACATCCTTGTCCCCACCGTCCACTTAGAGGTCACCTCCTCCAAGAGGCCACCCCCTTCCTCCCCCATCGCACATCCTCCCAGACCCTGAAAATGCATCTCAGCCTGGACACGCCAGGCGCCTGCTGCCACCCAGGGGCCTTTGCACTTGCGGTGCCCCTGCCTGCACGTGACTTTCTCCCTCCCCTCCGTCACGTGTTTGCTTTAATGCCCCCTTCTCTGCGAGGCTGTCCTGGCAGCCACCCCGACAGAACCCACAAAGCCTCTCCCCTGCTCCCGGCACTTCCCTCCACCCTCCCCGGCTTCCTTTTCCTCCATCGGCAGGAAGCTTCTTCTTCAGTTTGTGATCTGTCTCCCCCAGAAGAGGGGTCTGGGTCCATGTGTCCTCTGCTGTGAGCTGTGTTCAGACCAGGCCCGAACACAGTAGGTGCTCAGCGATGGTTTTGTGGAGCGGACGAGGGAGCAGCAGTTTTCCCTCTGCAGTGATGTTGCTCCTTCCTTTCCTGTTCCCCTCCAGGGGAAGGGTCTGTGTCACCCCCTCTCAGACTGTGGCCTCTGCAGAAGCCAGGCTGGGGGTTCCCTTCCCCCCACCGACCCCACCCCCACCCCCGCATCCTGGCCCTAGGGAGCGAATGCCTCTGACATGGTAGCATCTAATCCTCATGGCAACCGGATGGACGAAGCAGCCCATTTAACAGATGAGGAAACTGAGGCTCAGAGAGGTCTCCTTGCAAACTGGGCAGAGTCGAGATTAGAACTCAGGACTGCCCCCTCAGGCTTGGCTACGACCAGGTGCTGGATGCCCCTGCTGCATCCTCGCCAAGGTATGCCTGGAAACGTCTCTGCCTTGGGGTTTCATGGACGGACCCTGCCCTTGTGCTCAGGGCCTGGGTTCGAATCCCTGCTGTGCAACTTCCTTCCCACGGTGCAGCCCCGGGCAGGCGGCCTCCCCTCTCTGAGGCTGTTTCCTCACCTGGCAAAAGGGATCCTGGTGCCTGCCTCCAAGCTGTGGGCAGCACTTGCTGGGCAGGGCCCAGAATAACGGGTAAGGCTCTCTCCCGTGCTCACCATCATCCCCAATGGGCTGCCCAGCCACCAGCCTCACGGCCCGGGGGGAGCACACCGCCCATCCTGGCAGGAGCAGGGAAGCGTCCCGGAGAGAGAAGAGGAACCCACGGAGGCGTGGACTGACCCAGCCACTGCCCGGCATCCTCCAATCGCACCCAGTGCTCCGGGCCCGCCCTGCACGCAGGCCACGCAGGGCCCCGCCTCTGCACGCAGGGCCGGCAACGCTAGAAATCAGAGCCCCGTGTGCTCGGGGAGCGGCAGTGACCGCGGGGCTGTGCGTGCATAACTAAGCTCATCCTCACAGCCACGCAGGGCGAGGGGACTTGCACGCCTGTGGTGGCAGAGTGGGGGTTTGAACCCAGGGACCTCAGATTTCCAGTCCTGCCCGGAGCCACTACACCAGGCGGCGTGAGGACGGAGGTGCCACAGGGGAGACTTGGAGGTGGGAGGCAGAGCTGCGGGGAATGGGGGGGTGCGGTGAGGGGGGCAAAGGAGGCGGGGAGGGGTTAGCAAGGGGCACAGGCCCGGCCTGACAAGACTCGGGGACAAGAGGGCTGTTGGGGGTCAGGGTCCCCCCCTGCCCTCAGCTCTGCTCACTTGGTGCGGCCCAGGTCCATCTTGCTCGGGTCCAGCTCGATGTACTTCTTCTCCTCGAAGACGCGGCTGATCACCGGCTTCAGCACCTCGTGCAGGTAGGGCATGCCCACGAGCTGGGGGCGGGGGGCACCACACGGGGTGGGGCTGAGGGCGAGGCCAGGGCAGGCCCCTGAGCTGGGGGTAGGGGCCACCACGCAGGGAGGGAGAGGCTCAGAGCAAGGCCAAGGCATGCCCAAGGGCTGGGTGGGGGCACGACCGGGCTGCCACTCGGGGTGGGAGGCCAGGCACCTGCCGCCAGCTCCCCAGCTCAGCTGCCCACTGCCGCCTGCAGCCAGCCAAGCTCGGGGTAAACCCTGGAGGGAGGGGTGCCCCTGGGGAAGCTGCTGGGCCCCGCGGGCCTCCATCCACTCACCTTCATGAACTGCTCCATGGACTTGGACGCCAGGGAGTTGGAGCGGAAGAGGGTGTTGGGGTCGGCTGGGAGGGCAGAAGGAGGTGTTTTCTGGGATGGGGGGTGGGGGAGGAATGATCCGCCTCACCCCACCCACCCACCCAAGGCGGAGGTCAGGGTGCTTCCAACCTCAGGGATTGAGGAGACCCGCAACACCAGCTCCGTCCACAGCACGGAGTTCACAGCCCAGGGTGGTTAAGCAATCTGCCTGAGGCCACACAGCTCAAGAGTAACAAAACCACACATGTGCGCGCGCGCGCGCAAACACAAACACACACACCAACACACACACAAACACACACGCACACGCACACACATGCACACACAGGAGCCCTGTCCTCTGCTGGAGCACCCCTCTCCGTCCCCCAGAGACCCTCTGCAGACTCATCCCTGGGGGAGTGCTGTCCGGGGGTCTGTGGGCCACTCACTGGTCCGCGCCAACTCCCGCCGGGTGAGATAGTCCAGAAAGGGCCCGGCCAGGCCCTGGCCGAGAAAGAGCTTCGCCAGCTTGGTGGCCAGGTCCTGGCGGCAGTCCCCCGAAGTCAGCTCCTCCAGCACTGCCAGGGGGCTGGACACATCCTCCTGGAGGGACAGGCGGCAGGTGAGCTGGCCGGGGCCCGGGACTCCGGAGCAGCTCAGGCAGTTTTCCCTGAGGCAGGGCGGCTAGGGTCTAGGTCTTCCCACAGCCCCTCCCCCAGATCCACCCACAGCCCCTCCCCTAGATCGTCCCCAGCCCCTCCCCCAGGTCCTCCCGCAGCCCCTCCCCCAGGTCCTCCTCCAGATCCTCCCCCAGGTCCTCCTCCAGGTCCTCCTCCAAATCCTCCCCCAGCCCCTCCCCAGTCCCCCGAGTGCGTGCTGGTCTGACCGCCCACCTCTGCCGGCTGCAGCACGGACTCCATGAGCAGCTCCAGGAGTGGCCGGTAGCACCGGGAGGGCAGCACCCGGTCCTCCAGGAGGCGCACCTTCAGCCGCAGGGCACCCAGGCTCCCCCTGGCCGGTCAGAGCACACGTATGTACGGACAGAAGCACGGATGGGCCGGCGCAGTGATGGGCAGGTGGGAACACAGGTAAGGAGCATGGGTGTTTGCGAAGCAAGGTGCGTGTGGGTAGCTGTAAAGAGGCGTGGCACGTCTAAAGAGGTGTGAGCAATGCCCACAGGGTCTCAACGGGCCCGGACAAGCACAGACGGTGTGAACAGTGTGGCTGGCATAAACACGTTCACACAGGAATGGACAGTGTGAACAGTGAGCAGGCGTGGAAGAACCCAGGGTTCAAATCGCGTATCCACAAGGTGTGAACTGACATGTTCGCAGGTGGGTGAAAGGTGAGCGCGTTTGGGCACGCGTAAACACAGCTGGGAGGCATTCGCAGGCCATGTGTCGAATGAATGAACAGCGCGCCGTGGTGACGGTTTGTGGGCTGACGGGGGCGCCCATGAGGACCCGCCATGCGCTGAAGGTGGTACCCAGAGTGGTTGCGATGCTTACCCAGAATCCTCCTCCGCTCTGGGAAAGGGCAGGAGACGGAACCAGCCGTTGGGGGGGTTCTGCTGCAGAACCTTGGGGGGGAACTCCACCTGTGCGGGGACACAGAGCTTCGGGGAGCCCCGCCCAGCCCTGCCCCCAGAGAAGCACTCGGACTGCCCGCCCACGGTGGGGTGGCATAGCCTGCCAGGAGCCACGTCTTCCTCCCCCTCTGTGTCCCATCATCACAACAGCAGCGACACTCCCTCCCTGAGTCCTAAATGAGGAGCCCTGCCAGGGCACTGAGGCCTCCAGGGACGTTTATTTGAGGGAACTGAGGCTCAGAGAGGTGGAGTGACTTGCCCAAGGTCACACAGCGGCTGGAGACTGCATGTCAGACTGAGTGTGTTTTCAGCCCTGTTCGGGGACACCATTGCGTCTATCACAAAGCTTAAATGCCCCCGAGTCCCATCCCCTCTTTTAAATAACTTTATAGAGATATAATTGTGCCCCATAGATTTCACCTATTTCAGTGTATCACTCAGTGGCCTTTAGTAAAGTCAGACTTGCGCTAACATCACTGTGAACTTCAGAACATTTCCTATGAGCCCCCCCAAAACCCTATACCCATTAGCAGTCACTCCACAGCCCCTGACAGCCACTAGTCTATTTTGTCTTCATAGATATATTCATCAATTTCCTATCAGTGAAATCACATCGCATGTGGGGTTTTTTGAGACTGGTTTTTTTTCATTTAGCGTGTTTTGAAGATTCACCCATGTTGTAGCATCTGTCCGTACTTTCTTCCTTTTTTAAAACATTTTTAAAATTGATTTCAGAAAGGAGGGGAGAGGGATTGAGAGAGAGAACTATCATGGATGAGAGAGAATCCTCGATGGGATGCCTCCTGCACGCCCCCTACTGGGGATGGTGCTCTGACCAGGAATTGAACCATGACCTCCTGCTTCTTCATAGGTCAAAGCTGAACCACTGGGCCACACCAGCCGGGCGGTACTTTGGTCCTTTATGTGACCGAATGCTATTCTATTGTAGGCTATAGCACCTTTGTTTATGTATTCGGCTGCTGATAGATAGCTGGGTTGCTTCCGCTTTGGCTGTGATGAACAATGCTGCTGTGAACATTCAGGTACGAGCTTTTGTGTGGACATGTGTGTATTTGCATTTCTTGGGGACAGACTAAAGAGTGGAATCGCTGGGTCACGTGGTAACTCATTCTAGGCACTGCCAGCATTGCATGACCAAGCCTCCCTCTTATCTGCTCTAATCTTGGCTCCTTTTAAAAACGAGCGGCCCTGATATACCTGCACTGCTATCCAGAGGCAGGAACAAGCCACCCATTGTACAGATGGGGAAACTGAGGTTCCAAGAGAAAAACCTTGACCAACCCCAGTGCTTCCAGGAAGAGGAGGTAAAGGCTTAGATTCTGGAGTAAGAGAGGCCTGCACTCAGACCCCAGCTCTGCTGTTTCTTAGTCATGTGACCGAGGGAAAGCCACCAGCCTCCCTCGGTTTCCCCACCCCGGCCTTGTAGGGTGGCCTTGCGGGTCAGTGAGATTATGCTGGAGAATAATCTCAGCACGGGGCCAGCGCATGGCCATGCCAGGTGCCCTCATTGTAGAACTAGGATATGGGTGCACCCTTGACCTTGGCAGCTTCCTGCACCTTTGAGAGCCTTAGTCTCCCCAAATGTACAAGGGGCAATAGGACTCCATTTCCCTGGACTTGGGGAGGCAGCCTTCACGTCTACCCTCTGAGCCCCAGGGTCCCAGCCCACCTCCCCTTCCTTCTCCCTGGGAGGCAGGGGGAGCCGTGGAGGGGGCTGCAGGGGGCGGGGCGCTCACCATGCCCAGGAAGTCGTTCTTGCCCACCATGTCCCAGTCCCAGAGCTCCACCCGCAGCGGGGAGGGGCCGCCCGGCATCTCCCGCAGCTCCAGCACCTCGTCCCAGTGCGGGAAGCGCGTCTTCTTGATGGTCTGGGGGAGGCGGAGGGGGTGAAGAGAGCGCTGACTGGGACCCCACCCTCCGACGCCCCCCCTCTCTCCCAGCTCCCCTCTGCCACTCACCGAAGTCTCCAGGCTCTGGCTGCCCCAAAACACGCGTGCGAAGGGGTCTGATGTGCCGGAGATGTCTCGGGGGGCCAGGTCCCTGGGGGCAGAGGAAGACAGGAGTGGGGGCCGCAGGACCCTCAAGGACCAAAGCCCACACTGGACCTTGGAAAACAGAGTCAGGGCAGACCATTCGGGTGCCACTGGTTTAAACTGATAAACTGCTCCATGGTAGGGACCCGGCGGGGAGCACCCCTCACCAGGCCCGTCCTATTGACTAACGCTGCCCTATGGGGAGGCACTAGGAATGCCCCTATTTTCCAGATGAGCAAACTGAGGCACAGAGAGCTCAGGTCCTGCCTCATGGAGCCCAGCAGACGAAGTTGTCATGGGGCGGGGAAAAAGGAGCCGCTGGATGGGAGACCAGAGGCCAGGACCCAAAGCTTTGTTGTCTGGGCAACACAGGAATGAATAGCCACTCCCCTTCCCTCAGCTTCAGTTTCCTCATCTGGAAAACTCGAATAACAACAGACCGACCTCCGGGGACCAAGAGTAAAATGAGATAACACGGGCTCAGCCCTAGCAGCTGGCAGCTGGTGAGGGCTCAGATCAGTCATTCATTCAACAAACACCGTGCCCACACCATCCTGGGACCCAAGAAAAGGATGAGACAGAGACCCCTGCCTCTGGTTGTCATGACAACCCAAAAGTCTCACCCCAATGAGCCTCCCCCACCCCTCCTTCCTGAGGTCCCCCAAACCTAGAGACACCACCCCCCAACCAGAGGAGCCTCCTCCTGCTGCTCCTCTCCCACCCATGCTCAGCATCCAAAGCCGCCTTTGGTTTCCTAGGAGCCAGCCCAGTTGCTAAGCGACAGCAATCGGTCCCTTTCCTGTTGCAAGAATCCTGCACAGCCTTGTGGCTGGGGAGGAGGCCCTGGGCGAACAGCAGATAAGGAGCCCCTGTCCCATGCTGAGTCCTGCCTCCTGTCCCCTGCCTCTCCTTTCCCCACCCCCCACCCTACCCTCCGCCCCCAGTACTCCATCCAGACTCCAGGGATCCCCAGCAGGGGACAGAAATCTGGAGGT
Organism: Nyctalus aviator; assembly: GCA_036971965.1. Lineage (NCBI taxonomy): Eukaryota > Metazoa > Chordata > Mammalia > Chiroptera > Vespertilionidae > Nyctalus > Nyctalus aviator. The sequence continues at coordinate 17,657,784 of CM072939.1, forward strand.
GGTGGGAGAGACACAGAGAGGGCAAGAAAGGGCTTAAAGTCACACAGCAAACTAGAAATTGAGATGCTCCCCAACCTTGGCAAGAATCAGCCTAAAAGGGAAGGTTGGGGGATTAAGGTGTGTGTGTGTGGGGGGGGGAGGGAACAGAAAGATAAGATGGGAGATAATAGGGGAATAGGGGGTAGTTAAGGAAGCAGAATAATGGGGGAGCTCAGAGAGGGGCGGATTACAGAGTGATATGCAGGCAGGAGGAGTGAGGGCTACCCCATGAGCTGGTGGGTCACTGTGGGGTTTGCTGGTCCCGCATCTGTCTTCCTCCCCATGATTCCTCTGGCAGGACCTCCCCTCCTCACCCCCAGCCCAAATGATGTCTCCCTCCACTCCAGGAACGGGCTGTGACTCAGGTCCGACCGATCAGTCCGTGTAACTGACTCAGAGACAGGCATGTGCCCCAGACGGTGCTGGTAAGAAATGCTCCCAGAACACTGGCAGGAAATGGTGAGCGATGGAAGTTCCTTTTCAGCTGGGGCTGCCAGGGTGTTAGGATGGCAGCGGAGGCTACAGGGGCCAGGGTTGCCCCGCCCGGGGAAGGACTTAGAATGAAGCTAACACACAAGACAGCTCAGAAATCGGTGTGCACGCAGAGTCCCGATGTCACCCTTCGAGCACCTGGATCCAGCCATGCCTGAAGCCACATGTCATTCATATGAGATAGTCTGCTTATGTCCATGTGAACTGGGTGTCTACTGCGTACAGTCTGACGAACACACCTCCTTGCTCATGTCTGGCCTTTAGTGGCTGGTCCCTGCTCGTTCTCAGATCGCCACCGATACCCCACACCAATGGTCGGCAAACTGCGGTTCGTGAGCCACATGTGGCTCTTTGGCCCCTTGAGTTTTTAGCAAAGGCCAGCTTAGGAATACCCTAATCCTATCTAATAAAAGAGTAATATGCAGATTGACCATCCCTCCAACACGCAATATGGCTGCCCCCATGTGGTCAAAGATCCCGCCCCCATGTGGACACAAAATGTCCACCACAAGATGGCCAGCAGGGGAGGGCAGTTGGGAGGCACCAGGCCAGCAGAGGAGGGAAGTTGGAGGCAAACAGGCTGACAGGGGAGCAGTTAGACATCAATCAGGCTGGCATGGGAGTGGTTAGGGGGTGATCAGGCTAGCAGGCAGAAGCGGTTAGGGGCAATCAGGAAGGCAGGTAGATGAGCTGTTGGGAGGCAGCAATCCTGAATTGTGAGAGGGATGTCCAACTGCCCTCAAGGGGTCCCAGATTGGAGAGGGTGCTGCCAGCTAGGCTGAGGGACACACACACACCCCTGCCCCCGTGCACGAATTTCGTGCACCGGGCCTCTAGCTAAGTTAATAACAAAGTACCTACCTATATAGTTTAAGTTTAAAAAATTTGGCTCTTAAAAAAATTTCAATCATTGCACGGTTGACATTTGGCTCTGTTGACTAATGAGTTTGCCGACCACCTCGACCCTACCTGGCCTTGAGCACATGGCAGCGAAGACAGCGCCCCCGCACGTCTTCCAGCATCTGCACAGCCAGGTAGATCTCCCCCTGCACCTCAGCATCCGGGTCCACGGGGCTCAGGTTAATCCAGCTATCGATTCCTGGAGGGCACAGGCGTTAGCATTTGTTAGGCGCCTACCACGTACTCGGCGTTGTGTGTGCGATGATCTTTGATTTTGAATTCGTGTTTGTTTGATCCCTTTGTGGGACACGGAGCAGGAGGATGCTTATCCCTGGGGAGGAGAGGAGCTTCTCTCCTGGCCTCTTTCAGGGTCTCCCTCTTACGGGGAAGTCTTGGGGTCAGCACCACCTGCCTTCGCCCCGGCTCGGATTTAGCCTGTGGACTGCAGATGCGATCCTGACATTGACTTTCGGGGAGCTCCTTCCTTATTCCCTCGCTGTGGCTCCCCGCTCCCTGTTACGTTTTGCTGACGATCAGGGTGGGCTGGGAGGAGTATGCTGGGCAGTTTTCCTTCTTTACAGCAAGTCCAACAAAGTATTAGCATGTAATTCAGGAGCCCACTGGCACGAACAGGAGGGCCCTTCCGAAGAGGCAGTGCCCGGGCTACCGGAAATGCAAGTTCCACTTCGCCTCTGTCTCCACTCCAACCCCCAAGCGCGGGACGTGTCAGCTTCCTCTCGCTTGCTCATGGCACCGACTCCAAATGGATCTCTCAGCCCTCCTCCCGTCCCACTGTGCTCCAGCATCCACAGAGCAGCACGGAGACCTTCTGGAAATGTCTCTCATCTCTCTTGTCAGTCTGTCCTCCTCCGACATGGCTCCACTCTCTCTCTCCGCTGTCTTGCTCAGGGACTATCCATGGCTCCCCAGTACCTCCCAGAAAAGGCCCAGGCACCGAGGCCATCTCCAATCAACCCCCACACCATACTCCGTCTGGCCCCGCCCACAGCTGGCCCTAGAGGAGAACCCCTGGAGAGGGGCCTTCGCCTCTTTGCTAAAGCACCTTGAAGGCCCAGCTCCTGCCCCTTCCTCCAGGAAGCCTTCCTTGACCACCTGCCCACTCCTCCCCAGCACCGTCATAACAATAATGTTCCATACCCCGCCGCCCCCACATTCCTGTCCTGTTTAAAGACAGAAACTGAAATCGTTTCCCACGGAGGGCCCTGTGCTCTTCCTGACACTTGCTCTGCCCTTGCAGCGCCCACTCTGGGCACGGCCACCCCTCCCCCCTCTGCCGGCTGAGGGCCGGAGCCCCCCGCCCACCTCGGGGGTCCGCGGCGATGGCCTCCCTGCTCAGCGAGATCTTGCCGATGATGTCGTCATGCCTGTGGAGAGGGGGCGGGGAGGGCCCCCGGTCAGGAAAGGGGTGGACATCCAGGGTGGGCAGGAAGGCGGGGACTTTGCTTTGAGACAGACACCCCGGCTCGGGCCCTGGCGCACATACCCCACCGTGTCCTCGTCCAGCACGTAGAAGGCCAGGTGGTGGAAGTCCAGGGGCAGGTGCACCGTGTACTCCTCCCCCCAGAAAGGGCTCAGGCTCCGCCAGACGGTTGCCGTCCTGCAAAGGGGGGGGGGGGGTGTGGCACAGGGAGCTGCAGGGACTTGGGCCACACAAGCTGCAGACACCTGGGCACCCAGGTCACATGGGTGGCACACACACACACACACACACACACACACGTACACACACACTCCCACTGGAGTACACTGAAATAGACACTCATAGATACCACAAGGAAGCCAGAGACACAGACACTCATATGCAGCCTCAGAAACTTCTAGAAGTCTATGCGTTTCTACACACTGACACATGTAGACATGCACAAACAGACGCAGTCACACAAACCCACAGACACACTCACGTACGTACACAGCAGATACACATATAGAATCACACAAAAACAACACGCATGATTCCATCTATCCACCCATCCATCCACCCAACCATCCATCCATCCATCCATCCATTCACGGGGTGCCAAGGCATATGGGTTCTGGGGAATCAGAGGAAGAGACACCAAGGCCCATGCTCCCTCCGAGCCCCCTGAGCCGCCAGGCGCTCTCCTGAGCTCTGTGGCACAGTGCGAGTCCTGTGCTGTGGTTAGTGCCTGGTTGGGTGTGGGAGTGGGGGCTGGAGGGGTCCAGAAAGGCTTCCTGCAAGAGCTAGTCAGGCAAAGTGGGGAGAGAGGATGAGGACAAGCATCCCCCAAGGGCTGGGACAGCACGTGCAAAGGCCCTGCGGCAGGGGTGAGCGTGGTCCTTTTGAGGAACAGGATGGTGCTGGTTGGAAAGGGAGGGGGAGTGTGAGGGGCCAGAAGACTGAGTCAGCAGGAGCCAGAGCACTCAGTAAGCAAGGGGGAACCACCGCAGGGTTAGGGACCAAGACAGGCTCAGGCACAGGCACACACATGGAGCATCTTCATCCCGGCACCCCTGCAGACCCACTTCCCTTTACCCAACAGAGAACAAAGAGCCTCCGTGCTCGGTGAGACACACCCACGTGTATGGCTGCGAAACCTGGCTCGTACACCTGCCACTCCCATGCTTCCTTTTGCACACTCTTCCCCCAACAGAGAGCGTGAGTGTGCGCACACACACATACACACACACACACACGCACCACGCTCTGCCCCCTAGCCCAGGCACCACCATCCGTTGGACACTTCTCCCTAGCCCTGCCTTTCCCCACTGGAAGCCCCTCCCCAGCCCCTGAGGTGGGATGCTCCTCCGAGCCCAGAGTGGGGGGACAGCAGCCTGCTGTGACCCGAAACATCAGCCTGTGGGCTTGTGGGGAAGGGGGCACCGTGAGCACAGAGAGAATGAGGGAGGGGGTCAGCTGGCTGGTATAGGCTGACCTTCCCCCAGATGGGCTCCCTGCCCCCAGCTCCCAGTCCATCTGGACCGGAACCACGCCAGCAGCATCCTGAATCCCGCTGTCTCCATAGGAACCGAGGCCTCAGCCATCCACCCACCCACACCCCTCAGGCCTGCGGGGGCTGAGAGCTGTCCCTTGGCCGGCCTGCGGGGGTGGGGACCAAGCATGACCCAGCCCCATGTCCCCCCCCCCACACCCAGACTCGCTCACACACCAAACACCCTCACACCCTCGCGTGTGTTCACATGGTGCCTATGGACCCAATTAAGCAGGTGCACACATGTGTGCAGGGCAGGCCACGGGCGGGCCACACATGCACACGGACCACACACAGGGGACACGGACATCTGGACACCAGCCCCCCGACACCCCCATGGACACACGGGCAGGCCCGCTGGGCGCAGGCACACACACACACACACCCTGGTGCCCGCAGCACCCAGCAGGCAGGCCTGGAACCAGCCAGCCCAGCCAAGCGTGAGATGCCCGCCCCCGGGTGAGGCCACCATGGGAGGCACGGGCTGGCGGCCGCTGAGTCAGCCCCAGGAGCCGGCAGGGACATGGTCAAGTCCAGGGGGAAGGTGCGGGCCCGCTGGGGCTGGGTGGGGAGGGGAGCTGGCATGAGCGTCACCCTCCCCGGTCGGTGCCCCTTTTCCTGGCGGGTTCTTGTGTCTGGACTCCCCAGGGCTAGAAGGAGCCCCTCCCCGGCCCCTGCCCTGCTCGCCTCGCCCTCCCACCGGCCTCCACGCCTCACCTGGCCACCACCTCGTCGTCCACCTTCACGATGCAGTAGGGGTCACTGCTCCCAGACCTGCAGGAGGAGGAGGGGGAGAGGGCAGTCATGGGCGGGGACCCCAACCCACACCTTCCTGTCACAGGAGGGTGCCATGGAGGCCCAGAGAGGGGAGGGGACCTGTCCAGGGAGGATCACGCGGCAAGTCCAGCTCCGAGGCTGGGGACCAGCAGGATGTCCTAGCTGCTCGGCCTGCCCACGGCGACTCGCAGAAATAGAACACGGAGGCCCCGGGCGAGGAAGTGCAGAGGCCCTGTCCCAGGAAGGCCGAAGCCAGCGCGTGCAGGGGCGTCACACCTGCTTCCCCACCTGCCGGCTGGGGGGCCCCGGCCGGCCCCCACACCCCCGTGAGGCCCTGGCTCCTCTGCCTGAATCAGGAAGAACATTAACATGCACCCCCTGGGGCAGAGGGGGAACTAAGGCGCCCGCGGGGCAGGTAGACCAGGTGCCCCCGGAGCCTCGGCCATGAGCTTGGCCTCGCTGGCCTTTGGTGGCAGCGGGGTCTCCTGGGCAGGGCACACACGCTGCTCAGCTGCCAGCAGGGATGGACCTCAGCATCTCTCAGGACAGACAGGTCAGGGCACCCCCACCTCCAGCCCCCACCAGCCTGCCTGGCCGGCAGGATCCAAGCCCAGGCCCAGAGGGCTCAGTGCACAAGCTCTGGGCCAAGGCTGCCTCCAGCCCAAATGGCCCTCCCTCCACAGCCGGCCCCCTCCCTCCCTCTCTGCCACCTCCTCTCAGTCCCCTGGTCCCCGATCCACACGTGCTTCAGGAGTTCCAAGGAGCAGGGACATGAGTATCGGGAGCTGGCTCCAACCCGAGGCTTGTCTGCCTTCTGAGCGCCCTCCCTCCACCCCGCGCCTCAGTCTCCTCTCGGGATTCCTCCCTCGGCCCCCTTTGCTGGGCGCTCCAGTGGTTCACTGCTCCATCGGGTCCCCGCCCTGCCCCTCTCAGCCTGGCCTGTGTCTCCCAGTTCCTCTCTAGGCCCTCCCCTCGTATCTCCCTCCCCTGGAGTGCCTCCGTTTCCCCTCCTAGCTCCCCGAATGCCCGAGGCTGGGTAACCCCCTCCCTACATCTCGTTTCTCTACTCTCTGGGCTCTCTAACCCTGAGCTTCTTTCAAGCACGCTCCCGTTCCTCAGTTTCCCCAACTACGGATGTGGGCTGGATTCTCGCCAGCAAAGGGCTGGGAGACACGCCCCCTCCCGTGAACCCCGCCTGACCCCGGGCCCTCATGGGAGCCGAGCTCACATGTCAGCTGCAGGGCGCTGACGCACGCATGAGGGCCTTATCGGGCTCCTATCAGGTAGGGGCCAGGGCGGGAGGGGGCTGCCGCGCTGACCCGCCGTCTCTCCGGAGCCTGCCCTCTCCCACGGCCGCTGCCCCTGCCCAGCGGGAAAGCAGGCCCCGCAGCCCTGGCCTGCCGGGCCTGGGGTGTGCGTGGGAGCGGTCAGGCTCCGCGTCCCGGCTGCGTGACCGCAGGCAAGCGAAGTTGCCACGCTGGGCCTCCGTTTCCCCATTTGTAAACCAGAAGGGCTAACAGGAGTACAGGAAACGCCAAGGGCAGGACCTGGTCCCTCGTCCGCCCGCCCTCGGTGACTTACAGCTACGGCTCCTGTTATTTTTGCTGTTGTTGGTCACCCTCGCCCGAGGGTGTTTTTCCCATTGATGTTTAGAAAGAGTGGAAGGGAGGGAGGGAGGGAGGGGGAGAGAGAGAGAAACATTGATGTGAGAGGGACACACTGACTGATTTGCTTCCCCACAGGTGCCCGGACTGTGGCCGGTGGGGGGGAGAGGGTGGGGGTCGAACCTGCAACCCTGTGCCCTGGACCAGGAGTCAAACCCTCGACCCTTCAGTGCACAGGTCGGTGCTCTAACCACTGAGCAACCGGCCAGGGCACAGCTGCTATTGTCAATGATTGTAGTCGCTCTAAAGTCATCCGCTGAGTCTTCCTTGTACGCCCTGACATCTGCGGAGGATACAGGAAGAATCCAGCCTTTTCCTTAGGAGAGGGGCGAGAGAGCACGCCCTGGCTGCGTCCCCACAGGCAGGGAGATCCCAGCATGCTCTGAGGAGAGTGCCCATGAAGAAGGGAGCCAGCCAACAGCCAGGGAAACTGAGGCAGGGTGGCCAGATCCCCAGCTGGGGCTCAGTGACTCCCTACCCTTGCCCGAGGGCGTGGCCGTGGCCCAGGATCACGGGGAGGAGGGTGGCACAGGAGCCACGCGTGACTCAGCTCCCTCCCAGGCGGGCAGATGGCGCTCCCTCCAGGCCCTCGCCAGCCTCCATCAGCCTCCACGCCCCCCTCCTGGCTTCCCTGCCCCAGCACTTCCGGGGTCTCTCTCCCCGAAGTGGGGGGGAGGGGGTGCGCCTCAGGGAGGACATCTCAGAGAGAGGGAGCCGGGGCTTGTCCAGGTGCTGCATTCGCACAGCGAGCCCTCGGCCTCTGTGGGGTGCAGGGCGGTGCTGGTTGGGGGTGGCTGGGGAGGATGGAGGAGCTCTAAGCAGCACCCCCCTGGGCACGCCACAGTGTTGGGTAGGCGGCAGGTGGTGGAATGGAAGGCGGGGTGCTCCTTGCTTGGGGCCCGCCGCTGGGGGAGACGGGCAGAGCCAAGGCTTTCAGAACCCAGGTCCCAGCTCACCTTGGCTGTGGGGTCAGTCCTAGCTGGCCCTCCACCCTCCCTGGTCAGGGCTCCCATTGCACAGATGGGAGATGGAGACTCAGGGAGAACCAGGTTCAAGGTCAAACAGCCCAAGTCCTGCCAAGGATCCCAGCCCGACTCCAGATGCTGACACCCTCAGAACCCTCTCTGAGCTCCAGGCCAAGCAGGAGGGGGACCCCTCCCACCGTCCTGCTGACCCGGCACCTGCTGGCCCAGCCCAGGGAAGCCCAGCCAGGACCGGGTATGAGGGGGCTCACAGGCTCTCCAGACCCAGCACACCTGGTGGGGAGGGGGTGGCAGGGGGGAGGGGGAGGGTGTAGCTCCTCAAGCCGCTCAGCATGCAGGGAGGGCCCACACTGGCTGGGAGCTACTGGCTGGGAGCCTGGGGCTGTGGGTCAAAAGCACCCCAGTTTCCCCCAAGGCTGGTGGGTGGGCTGGCCATCTGGTGACACTCTGCAAATCCACACCCCAGATGCACACCGAGGCAAGCTGGGCCACCTGCACACACACCCCCTCCCCCAGCCTTTTGTTGATAGGAGCCTACCCAAGCCTGCAGGGACATCTCCCCATCCCCTCCTCCTCCCCCTCCCCCTCCCTTTCACCCTCCCCTCATTCCCATCCCCATCCCCATCCCCCTCACTCTTTCCCCATTCCCATCCCCATCCTCATCCTATTCTCCAATCCCATCCCCATCCCCCTCTCTCTCCCCCTTCCTTCCCCCCCTCCCCCTGCCCCCCTCCCTCCCCCCCTTCCTATCCCACTCCCCCTCCCCCTCCCCATCCTCATCCCCATTCCCCAATCCCAACCCCATCCCCATCCGCGACAGAATCCGCTCCCATCGCCAGCTGACGCCCTGTAAGACCCTTCAGTACATCCCAGGATCAAAGCCCTTGGGGAGGGGAGGGGCAGGGCGGGCATCTGGGCACGGGGCAGCCATGGGCATGGGGCCTCTCCCCCATGAATGTGTATCTGCCTCCACACATGGTCTTCCCATCTCAGACAGGAACCCGTGCCTCGTTCCCCGACACCACCCCCCTGGCACGCGGCATGGGCGGCCCCCACCCACCCCACCCCGCGCCAGGGCCGCCCCTCGCGCCGCCGGGGGTACTCACACGTCCTTGGCGGGCAGCGCCCGGCCCTCCACCACGCGGACGTTCAGGGAGCTGATCTTGGCCATGGCGCCCAGCCCCAAACTTTCAGGGCGGGAGGGAGGGCGCCCAGGTTCCTCCGAGGCCGGACGGCGGGGCACGGGGTGGGGGGTGGCGGCGAAGAGAAGAATCTACATGTCACCACCAGCTGCACGCCTGGCTCCCTGTCCCGGGGTCCCGGCGTCCCTGTCCGGGACGCGGGTAGCTGCTGGGCGGGAGGCGTTCGGAGGAGGAGGAGGAGGGGGATCGGTGTCCTCGGAGGGGGCGCCCTCCCTCCCCGCTCCCCCGCGGAGGATCCACAGGTAGGATCCGCGTGCGGAGCAGGTGGGGCGCGCAGGGAGCGCCGCCGCCGCCGCCGCCACCGCCGGCTTTTGCCTCCGAGTCTGCAGCTCCTGGTGGGCGGGCAGGGCGGAAGGGGGCGGCCCCGGGCCCTCCCCGCAATCCCGCCTCCCTCCGGCTTCCCCCGCCCGCAGGCCCCAGGGCCCCGCCGCGCGCTCTTTGCTGGCGCCCCAGCCAAACGCACCGGAGCGCACCAGCCGCGCAGACCCGGGCGCACCGGGACCGGGACCGCCAGGGGGCGTGGCCTCCGGCCGTGGTGGGCGTGGCCAGGGGTTCCTGGTGAGTTGGCATCAGGCTCAGAAAACGTGGTGTGGCCCCTGCCTGTCCTCCCTGCAGCACCTTCACGTCTCCTCGGCCCGCCCCTCCCTCCTACCATACCGGCGCCGCCTCCCGGTCCACCCACCCCCCTCCCCACCTTCCCACCCCGCCCTGTCTGGAGGAGCATCCGCCTCTCCCTCCCGGAGGGTTCGCCAGAGAGAGTAGTGGCACGTTCCCTGGGGGGTCCGTTAGATTCCAGGGAGGGGCTTCCGTGTTCCCTGCGATCTCTCCGTTTCCAATGAAACCCAGACGGTGCGAGCCGCCGCGCCCACGTCACCGGCCGGCGCTGCGGGGGAAGGCGCGCGGCCGGGGGAGGGGCGCAGCCGCTGCATCCAGGAGGATAAAAGTCGTTTACGATGTTTGAACACCTCCCTGTGCCAGGCACTGCCCTCAGCCTGGCGGGCTTAGCCCATCTTCATCTTTACAATCGCTCTCTGGGCTGCAGAGGGTTGTCCCGTTATCCCCACTTTGTGGGCAAAGAAACGGAGGTTCAGCCGAAACCGGTTTGGCTCAGTGGATAGAACATCGGTCTGCAGACTGAAAGGTCCCAGGTTCGATTCTGGTCAAGGGCATGTACCTTGGTTGTGGGCACATCCCCAGTAGGAGGTGTGCAAAAGGCAGCTGATCGATGATTCTCTCTCTTCGATGTTTCTAACTATTCCTCTCTCTTCCTTTCGGTAAAAAAGTCAATAAAATATATTTTTTAAAAAGGAAAAAAGAAAGAAACGGAGGTTCAGAGGAATGGAAGAGCTGCAGGCAGGTGTCAGTCAGCAGACAGTTTGCCTTTCTGGATAGGAATTCTGGTCGCTCTGTGGGGTTGGGCAAGTGAGCCTGTCCGTGCCTTCGTTTGGTTTTCTCACCTGTTCCGAGGGGGAACACGCAGCTCGCCCGCAGGGTTTGGGGAGGATTCGGTGAGATAAAGCGGATGCAGGTCTCAGAACAGGGTTGTCGGGAGCTTGGGAAGCTTAAAAAGGTGTTTGGTATTACTATGTTTGTTCTTCAAGGCATAGATCCAATGTCACCTCTCCTGGGGTGTCCTCCAGGATTTCCTCAACAGGCAGAGATTTTTTTTTCTTCTTCTTCCCTTTCTCTCTGCTCCTGCAGCTCCGCGTTTGTACATGTATTCAGGTTTTAAATCAGATAAGCAGATGGGGAAGGACCTGTCCCAGGGCAGGTACTTACACACACTCTTTCTCCCCGTGAGTTTCATTGTTTACCTGCTTAAGGGCTCTTAGCAGGGCTGGTGCCCAGCCTGAGTCACTGGGGTCAGCCCAGGGCTGGGCACCAATGGGAAGTGCCCTGCTGAATGAATGAGTGTGGGCACAGCCAGACCGGCGGGACTGGGAGGGCTGCCCAGCCAGTGATCGGCCTCCCAGTCTCCCTTTTCGACTCCCACCCAGCCCCTCTCATTAGGGGTTCAGGTCCCTGGAATTTTCTCCCCAGTGAGCCACTGCCTGGCGAGTCCTCCAGCTTCCAAAGTCTGGGCCTCAGTTACCCCATCTGGGAAATGGGTCTAGCAGGGCTGGCCCCAAGCCTCAGACATGTTGCAATGTCCTTCAGGTAGGGGGTGAGGGGTGATCCAGGGTTGGATTCAGAACAGTAGTAGCTCCAGGGGAGTAGGTAAAGCACCCCCCTAATCGTGACCAGTCACCCCAGATCCTCACCAGGGGAAATCTGTCCTGGCTTCAAGGGGTTCAGGCCTTCCATCCCCAACCTACGTGGGAGCTTTCGGCTGGGCCTTTGTCTTTGGAGACCTTGCAAGAGCCCTGGCCCTTGGTGACCCCGGTGGCACCCGAGGGCCTCGTTCCTGGGCCCCCTGGGAAGCCAGCCAAGCTGCCAGCAGCCATGAGCGCCTGCCTTCCGGAGCTGAGCAGGAAGTCACGTTCCTGGGCACCCCTCCCCGCCCCCGCCCCGCCCCCGCCCCCGCCGAGGGGAGGGGTTTATAAAGGTCATGGATGCAGCCAGGCCTCTGGGGAGTCAGCTCTGTCACCTGCCCAATAGCTGGCGTCTGACCCTGCCGTTCCCCTGGGGCTTTTGTTTCCAAATGGCCCCACCACTTCCTGTTGTTGTGAGAAGCTTTGGCCCCAAACTGGCAGAGGGTTTCAGGTCTCCCGGAACAGCCTCCGTCAGGGGACCCAAAGGGGAGAGGTGGCCCGTGCGGGCATGGGGCCTGCTGGAGGCCACCCAGCGAGGAGGACGGAGGGCAGGGCTGGCACGTGGGAAGGGTTCGCCTTCCTTGGGGGATGTTGGTGAGAAGGAATTAGGACGGTGGTGTAAGGTACACCACCTGGCTTCCTTCCTGGCACACAGGAGCTGCTCAAGAAATGGTTAACGTCCTCCCATTCCTCTTCTGCTCAGTTCCGTAAAGACAAAACCATGGTCCCTGCCAACGCCACTCACCATCCGGCACCAGGCAGAGCACACAGCCGGTGCTACGTAAAACCTTCCTCAGGCCCTAACCGGTGTGGCTCAGTGTATAGAGCGTCGGCCTGCGGACTGAAAGGTCCCAGGTTCAATTCCGGTCAAGAGCATGTACCTTGGTTGCGGGCACATCCCTAGTAGGGAGTGTGCAGGAGGCAGCTGATCGATGTTTCTCTCTCATCGATGTTTCTAACTCTCTATCCCTCTCCCTTCCTCAATAAAATATATTTTAAGAAAAGAAAAACCTTACTCAGGAGGCGAGGCTCAGCTTGAGGTCTAAGAGCAGAGGTTTTAGCATCCAGCCAGCCTAGGACCGAATCCTGGCACCTACACTTGAGAGCTGGGTGTTCTTAGGCAAGTGAGTTATCCTCTCCGTGCCTCAGTTTCCTCATCTGTAAATGTGGCGCCCACCGCATAGGCTGGGCGTGAGGATGCGATGGAATAAATGTCAGACGTTGAACAGAGCCTGGCATACAGGAGGTGCTCAGTAAGTGTCGTGGCCATTGTGTGATGTCCTGAACCCACCGCTGTGCCTGATACGGAGCCCCCCTCGGTGGCTGAGCTCTGCGGCTGGGCAGAACGCCCGCCCCCAGCCCCGAATTCCAGGGGCGGATGGGGCAGCCACACTCCAGTGGCTGGGGCGGCTCCGGATTGCTGAGCTGGGGGAATCTGTGAGTTTGCACTCAGCTGAGAAATCTGATAGGCAGATCCCAAGATAGGGTTCCTGCCGCCCTAATGGGCCCACTGCCCAGGGCTGGGCCCTCCCCTTCGACGGAGATGCTGGGCCTGGGGCCCCGGGAGCTCACAGACATGGAGCGGAGACGGCTTCTCATCCCAGAGCAGGGACCGGGCAGGGCTGCGCTGAGCCACTCCTGGGCCCGTGAGAGCTGTCTGGCCCCTGCCTCGCAACTCCACGTTGAGCAGTGCTATCTTGGGGACTAACCATCAACCATAGTGGGAGAATTTACACCGTGGACATTGGCAAGTGCCACAGATGCATATTTGGAGAGTTAGTTTAATAGCACGCCACTGGCCGAAACCGGTTTGGCTCAGCAGATAGAGCATCGGTCTGAGGGCTGAAAGGCCCCAGGTTCGATTCCGGTCAGGGACATGTACGTTGGTTGCGGGCACATCCCCGATAAGGGGTGTGCAAGAGGCAGGTGGTCGATGTTTCTCTCTCATCGATGTTTCTAGCTCTCTATCTCTCTCCCTTCCTCTCAGTAAAAAAATAAATAAAATATTTATTTAAAAAAAAATAGCACGCCACTGGGCACAGGGTTTCCTGCCACATGGCCCACTAGACACCACTTCTGCATTCAACACCCTTCAGATTTCCCTCAGCTCCCCACACCTATGAGTTCCTTCTGTCAGAAAAGCCTTCCCATTCCTTTTCCTCCTATTTCCTTGTTTAAGTCCTGCAGACATAACTGAATAAAGACCAAGAAGAATGGCGTGAAAGAAAGTAAAAATGATGCAATAGCAAGGTAATGGAATACTATACAGCTGTCAAAAAGGATGTTCTTAAAGACTAATGACAGGGGAAATGCAAAAAAAAAAAAAAAAAAAAAGTACAAATGCCATGTAAGTAGTGGGAAATAACAGAACATACAGCCATCGGCATGCCCTGATCCGATGCATGTGTATATTTATATATAAAATATTATTTCTTATTCACCAAATATGTTTTTAAAAAAAATATATTTATTGATTGCTTTCAGAGAGGAAGGGAGAGGGATAGAAAGCTGGAAACATCAATGAGAGAGAATCATCGACCAGTTGCTTCCTGCACACCCCCCACTGGGGATGTGCCCGCAACCAATGTACATGCCCTTGACCGGAATCGAACCCGGGACCTTTCAGTCCACAGACTGACGCTCTATCCACTGAGCCAAACCGGTTTCGGCCAATATGTGGGTTTTTTTTTTTGTTTTTTTTTAATATATTGATTGATTTCAGATAGGAAGGGAGAGGGAGAGAGAGAAACATCAGTGATGAGAGAGAAGCATGGATCGCCCTCCTGCACGCCCCCTCCTGGGGATCGAGCTGCAACCCAGGCATGTGCCCTGACCGGGAATCGAACCTGGGACCCTTCAGTCTGCAGACGACAGATGCTCTATCCACTGAGCGAAGCCAGCCAGGACACCAAGTGTGTTTTGAGCACCTACTCTGAGTTAGGCAGCGGGGCTCAGTGAGGCGGAGGGGGGGTGGGGCGCAGGAAAGGAGCACTCAGCAGGAAGCAGGAGGTGGTGTGGGGATGCAGGGCTGGTGCTCGGACACCATGGCGCGTGCTTCTTTTAAAATCCAAGCGTGCCTGTGGCTCCCTCTGGTTTCTGAAGGCGCTCGGCTCTCGCCTTGTCGCCGGGCTCCCAGCCGCCGGGAAGGCCTGGCTGGTGGCTGGGAAGGCGGTGCCGATCGCCCCCACCCCCTGCCCACGGGCAGCCCCGCTTGGCGACCTTGGCCTCCCCCGTCCCCTTGCTTCCGCGGTGATCTACACGCTCGTCTTATCTCCTAAATGTCAGGGACAAAGTCTGATTCACACCGTGCCTCCCACACCGCCTGGCACCCAGGGAAGACTCGGCACACGCTCCGCGGCCGACGGGCACCCAGTCCCCTCGAGGGCTGGCATCGGGGCTGGGACAGGAGTCGTGTTGTTTTTACTTCCTCCCTTTCCCCCCCACGGTGGATGCCTAGGATGGCGGCTCCGTCATGGCCAACCCGCCACGGCCCCTCTCCACCTTCACCCCCAAACCAGAAGGCCGACTCCCGCCCCCATCCTCCCCCCCCCCCCCCGACTCCACGGACCCGTTCCTCTCCAGGCCTCAGTTTCCCCTCCTGGGAAGCGGCCTGGATGGGAGCGAGGCAGACAGGCCCCGGGCCAGGTCGGGGTAAGAAGCGTGCCCTTTGTCCTGGGGACACAAAGCCCCGTTTGTGATCGCAGGGCACGGAGCTGGGCAGGGAGCCACGTGGAGGGAGGGGTGGGCAGGATCTCCAAATCCCCCTCCCGCGGGCGGGCGGGCGGGCTGCCACGCTGCCAGGGAGCAGGCAGCAGAGCCCCTCCTCCCCCCCCCCACCCCCCCCCCCCGCGGCCGGCCCGCCTGGAACAAGGTGTCTGTCCCTCCCCGCCCTGCTTCCTCCTTCCTCAGCCCCAGGTTCCCCGCCCGCCTCTGCACACACACGCACCCCTGCCTTGGAATGGAGAAGCAGGAAGGGGGAAGGCAGCGAAGCCTGAGACGTGGGGGCGGGGGTGGGGAGCGTGGATATTTCCAGAGCAAGCCTGTGGGTTTGCGGCCAAGGGCAAGGCCCATGGAGCCCTGTCCTCCTGTCACTGAGCGGCCCCACCCAGCCCGTTCCCGGGGACGACGGGAGCACAGAGACAGGCGGGAGGCCGGGGCCTCGGCCTCCGCCATGTGGCAGAGGAGCACCTACAGGACTTGGGAGTGGCACCCCATTTATTTTCTATTTTTTAAATATTTTTTATTGATTTTTTTTTTTTTTTTTTTTTTTTTACAGAGAGGAAGAGAGGGATAGAGAGTTAGAAACATCGACGAGAGAGAATCATCGATCAGCTGCCTCTTGCACACCCTCCGCTGGGGATGTGCCCGCAACCAAGGTACATGCCCTTGACCGGAATTGAACCCGGGACCTTTCAGTCCGCAGGCCGACGCTCTATCCACTGAGCCAAACCGGTTTCGGCATGCCCACCCCCCCCAACCATTGAACAGGGAGGGATGCTGAGGCTGAGGGTGGAGTGGCTGGCCCCAGGGACCGTCCCTCCTTCCCTCTGTGCTGTGAATGGGTCCTGAGCAGGGGTGGGGGAGGGATGACCTCCATAGGAACCAGTGCCAGGGTCCATCCCTTCTCAGCTCCCTATCCTTGGAGGCGTCGCCTGCCTCCCTCGCTGGCCATGTGCAGCACAGGCGTGGCCACTCCTGGGCCCTCTCCAGGCCTGACCCGCCCCATCCTCCAGGAATTCTGCACACCAACCCGCACACCTTTATTCTCTCTCTCTCTCTAGGAGGGCCCCGTCCTCCTGCCTCAGGGCCTTTGCACGTGCTGTTTCCTCGACTTGGAATACTGCCCCTCTCCTCTGGTCATCCCTCCTCCTCCTTCAGGTCTGGGTTGATGTGTCGCTTCCCCAGGAGGCCTCCCTGCCCCCTCCTCATACCCTGGACCTCCCCTCACCCTATCAGAGTGCGATGACACCTTTGCAAGACTCTTGGATTCCTTTGGCCTGCAAGCCCCATGGTGGCGGGTCTTGTCTTATCCGCGACTACATCCTCACAGAGTTCGGCACCATCATGATAGATTAAATAGAGAAGATAGCCGGAGACCAAGATGGCAGGACACACACAGGCTTTTTTGGAGGGAAGGGTACCCCTGCCGGCTGCTTCCACCAGAGGGGCGGAAGACAGCGAGCACGGGGGGTGTGTGGGGGGGGTGTGTGGGGATTTACAAGGACCTTTAAGGATAGGGGGGCAGGGCTTAGGGCACTCAACACACGCTGATTGGTGATTAGGGACCTAGGGACTTAGGAAGAGCTCAGGAATGTCTGGCCGCAGATGGGGTTTATGTCTGTCCATCAACTGGAGGAAGGGAGGATCTATCACATAGTAGCTGCTCAATAAACAAATATTCACCTCTAAAACAATAGACGTTGGCCGGCAAACTCATCAGTCGACAGAGCCAAAGATCAACAGCACAATGACTGAAATTTCTTTGGAGAGCCACATTTTTAAAACTTAAACTTCCTCTAACTCCACTTCTTCAACATAGACTAGCCCTGGCCGTGGTATTTTGTGGGAGAGCCACACTCAAGGGGCCAAAGAGCCGCATGGGGCTCGCGAGCCCCAGTTTGCCGACCACGGCCCAAGAGCATCCCCGCTGGGTCTTCTGGGAAATGCATGTTTGCTTTTTGTTTTGTTTTGTTGTTTTTAAAGAAACTGCATATTTTATATCCCAACCAGCCATGTGTGAGTGATTTAGTTTTTCTACATCCTCACCGTTACCCCCTTTTTTTTTAGACATTCTGACAGATGTGTTGTGGTATTTCATTTCTCTAATGGCCAGTGATGATGAACACCGTGTCAGATGCTTATTTGCCATCCGTCTAGCCTCCTCAGCCAAACACCTGTCCGTGCCCGACGCTTGTGCGCTAAGGGGCTTGTTCTCTCTCCCGCTGTTGAGTGCCTGACCGCTCCCTGCATGCGAGATCTGCGTCTCTGTGCTCCAGGTGAGCCTCTGTCCCACAGTCTCCCCCACAACCCCTGCCACCCCACCCCGAGGCTGGAGCCTCTCTCTTCATCCTCTTCCAGGATCTTTTACAAAACAACGTGTTCCATTTTGATGAGGTGCAACTGGCCACCGTTTCCTTTACAGATCCGGCTTTTGGTCTCCAATCCAAGATGGGATTTGAACTCGGGCCGCCTGGACGTAGAGTCACCTTCTTCACCACAACCCTGCAGATACAGGTGAGCCCTTCTTGGGTCTTTCCTTCCTCAGGTCCATTCCTTCTCCCCTTCCCCCACCAAGACGCCATCATCTTGAAGCCAGGATGCATCCTTCCTTTCTCAACATCTATTGTGTTTAGAGGTGAATATGTACAACAGTGTTTATTGAGCAGCTACTATGTGCCAGATGCTCTGTGAGGATGCAGTCTCGGATAAGATGAGACCCGCCTGCATGGGCTTGCAGGCTCATGGGGAGGCCAAGGGAACCCAAGAGTCTTGCAAAGGTGTCATCGCACTCCGATAGGGTGAGGGGAGGTCTAGGGTAGGAGGAGGGGGCAGGGAGGCCTCCCGGGGAAGGGGCACGTCAGCCCAGACCTGAAGGAGGAGGAGGGGTGGCCAGAGGAGAGGGGCAGTTTGATTCCCGGTCAGGGCACATGTTGCGCCCCGTCCGCGCCATGCAGCGCCTTGTCCAGGCGTTGTAGCACCTGGTCCATGTGGTGTCGGGCCTCGGCCACGCGGTGTCGCGCCTCGGCCATGCGGTGTCGCGCCTCAGCCATGCCTGGTAGCGCCTGGTCCAGGTGTTGTAGCGCCTCGGCCACCCTCTGCATCGCGCGGCTCCATGGGGCCTCGGCGACCTGGGGGGAGGGAAGGACAGGAGGCCAGGACCTTCAGGCAGCGTTTTCCCAAACTTTTGACATATGTGCGCCCCTTCTATAATTTCCGTAACGCCGAGTACCCCTCGTCCTCATGAGAACGTAGAATTACTACGCCCAGCTAAGCACGGTGCAGTGCACATCCCCACCAAACTCCGGTGCAACGCGTACCCCCACCAAACTCTCCCCGTGCCCCTGGGGGGACGCGTACCACACTTTGGGGAACACTGCTCAGGGCTGGGGCGCCTGCAGAGCTCGCCCCCCGCGTTCATGAGATGTGCAGCCACGGGTGCACACAGATGGCCCGCGAGCCCATCGCAGCCACAATCTGATCTTGGTCCCTCACTCCTCCCCCAAGGTTTTTCAAAAACGTGAATGCTTCTTCAGTTTCCCCACCACCCCCCTTTGGGTGATGAGTGACACCAATTTTAAAATTTTTTAAAGTTAATTTCAGAGAGGCAGGCAGAGGGAGAGAGAGAAACATCAATGACGAGAGAGGATTGGCCACACAGCAAGGAGCTGATCTCCCCTGTCCCCTTCCCCCACCCAGCCTTCTTCCATCAGCAGCACCCTCCCAGGTCAAGGTTCACCTTGAACTCCTTTCTTTTTATTGCCCCCTCCTGGGGATGGAGCCTGCAACCTGGGCATGTGCCCTGATTAGGAATCGAACCATGACCTCCTGGTTCAGAGGTCCATGCTCAGTCACGAAGCCACGCCAGCCGGGCTGGTACACCCATTAAAAAATAATAATAATAATTAGCACATAAAAGTTTATTAAACATTCTATATATTGACATATTAAATTTATAGAATGGTTTTTGGAGAATGCCAGCATTAAAATGACGACTCTTGCCTAAACCAGTTTGGCTCAGTGGATAGAGCCTTGGCCTGTGGACTGAAGGGTCCCAGGTTTGATTCCTGCCAAGGGCGCATGCCCGAGTTGCAGGCTTAATCCCCAGGAGGGGACGTGCAGGAGGCAGCCATCGGTGATTCTCTCTCATCACTGATGTTTCTCTCTCTCTCCCTCACCCTTTCCTTCCCTGCAGGCCCAGAAGGAGGTGAACCCCCACTGTACTCCTTTTATTGAAATCAATAAAAATACACTGAGTGGCCAGATTATGATGTTATCTCTCTCTATATATATTAAAGGCCTGGTGCATGAATTCATGCACAGGCTGGGACAGCGGGAGGAGACATGGGCAGTTGGCTGGCCTGCCTGCTGGTCAAACTCCTGATGGAGGGGACAGTTTGCATATTAGGCTTTTATTCTATAGGATATACACTGAATGGTCAGATTATTATGCGTTCAGAGATCATCATCATCTGGCCACTCAGTGTATATTTAAAAAAAAAAAAATAGAAAGAAAGGAGTTCAAGGTGAACCTAGGACTAAGAGCTGGGAGGGTGCTGCTGATGGATGAAGGCTGGGTGGGGGAGGCGGGAGGGGAGATCATCTCCTTGCTGTGGCCAAGCTGAAATCGAAGACACCTGTTAGGCCTCCGGGGCGGGGTCCAGCAGGCAGCCCCATAGGGTCGGCTGTGTAGGGAGCAGGAGGGATACACGGACTCCATTCGGCAAGTCTATCCCAGCCCCGGTCCAGGGCAAACGCTGCCATTTTCAGATTCTGAGACTGCGGCTGGGACCCTCAGTCACTCCACTGAACACAACGCAGGCCTGGGGCGGGCTTCCTTTGCTCTACCTTTAAATATGCCATTTGCAGGCACTGGGGGCAAACGTTCATAGAGTCATTCCTTCCCACCTGGGCTCACACCATTCCATCTCAGCTGGATGCCAGCTGGGGTGGGAACCCAGGGCAGGTCAGAGCTCTGCTCTAACCAGCCCCGAGCCCTCAGGGGAGTCCCTACCTCTTCCTGGGCCTCAGTGGTTTTCCTCTGTGAAATGGGGGCAATGATCTCGCACCGTGAACAGGCTGTGGGAGCCAGGATCCGGGGCTTGGGAGAGAATGAGCCACCCACTCCCTCCTGCCCTCCTCCTTCCTGCCCTCCCGGCCACCCCGAGCCACTCACATAGGCAGCTTGTTTTGCAAGGCCTGTCGGGGATATTTCTCCCAGGACGCGGCCATTCTCCCGGCGATTGCTGGGCTTTCTTTCCACCTGGGGGGCTTCTGATGGAGGATGGTGCCACAGCGTGTTCCCTGTTCCCTGCTCCCAGAAGGCAGCCGCCACGCAGGCCCGGGTTGCCCAGGCAACCATCAACGCAACATTCCATTGCCCTGCCCAGGCCCTGGAAATCCAGCCCCTGGGGGAGAGGGAGGGGCTGCCGGGAGGGCCGCAGCCTGTGCCCCTTGTGGGGGCACTAACTCCCATCTAAACTGGGGTGCCAGAGGAGAGGATGTGGGTCCCGTGGCCACGAGCGTACCCTCTTGGTGACCCATGTCTGGCCAGGCCTCTTCCTGGCTGGGTGGGATGGGATCTTGCGAACGTGGCTCTGTGCTCAGATGTCTGCTCTGATTGGGCACCCACTGTTTGCCAGGTCACGGGAGAGGGGGGGTGTCACCTTGCTCCCCGGCGCCGTGAGGGCCCGCTTCCTCCCTTATTTTTATTCTTTAAATATATTTTATTGATTTTTTTACAGAGAGGGAGGAAGAGGGATAGAGAGTTAGAAACGTTGATGAGAGAGAATCATCGATCTGCTGCCTCTTGCACACCCCCTATTAGGGATGTGCCTGCAACCAACATACATGGCCTTGACCGGAATCGAACCTGGGACCTTTCAGTCCGCAGGCCGACGCTCTATCCACTGAGCCAAACCAGTTTCAGCTGGCACCCCAGTTTAGATGGGAGTTAGTGCCCCCACAAGGGGCACAGGCTGCGGGCCTCCCGGCAGCCCCTCCCTCTCCCCCAGGGGCTGGATTTCCAGGGCCTGGGCAGGGCAATGGAATGTTGCGTTGATGGTTGCCTGGGCAACCAGGGCCTGCGTGGCGGCTGCCTTCTGGGAGCAGGGAACAGGGAACACGCTGTGGCACCATCCTCCATCAGAAGCCCCCCAGGTGGAAAGAAAGCCCAGCAATCGCCGGGAGAATGGCCGCGTCCTGGGAGAAATATCCCCGACGGGCCTTGCAAGACAAGCTGCCTACGTGAGTGGCTTGGGGTGGCCGGGAGGGCAGGAAGGAGGAGGGCAGGAGGGAGTGGGTGACTCATTCTCTCCCAAGCCCCGGATCCTGGCTCCCACAGCCTGTTCACGGTGCGAGATCATTGCCCCCATTTCACAGAGGAAAACCACTGAGGCCCAGGAAGAGGTAGGGACTCCCCTGAGGGCTCGGGGCTGGTTAGAGCAGAGCTGGGCCAGTAGCCCAGGGCTCTGACCTGCCCTGGGTTCCCACCCCAGCTGGCATCCAGCTGAGATGGAATGGTGTGAGCCCAGGTGGAAAGGAATGATTCTATGAACGTTTGCCCCTGGTGCCTGCAAATGGCATATTTTTTTTATTTATTTATTTATTTATTTATTTATTTATAAATACATTTTATTGATTTTCTTATAGAGAGGAAGGGAGAGGGATAGAGAGTTTGAAACACTAATGAGAGAGAAACATCAATCAGCTGCCTCCTCCACACCCCCTCCTGGGGATGTGCCCATAACCAAGGTACATGCCCTTGACCGGAATCGAACCTGGGACCCTTGAGTCCATAGGCTGACTCTCTATCCACTGAGCCAAACCAGTTAGGGCGCAAATGGCATATTTAAAGGGAGAGCAAAGGAAGCCCGCCCCAGGCCTGCGTTGTGTTCAGTGGAGTGACTGAGGGTCCCAGCCGCAGTCTCAGAATCTGAAAAGGGGCTGCCTGCTGGACCCCGCCCCGGAGGCCTAACAGGTGTCTTCGATTTCAGCTTGGCCACAGCAAGGAGCTGATCTCCCCTCCCCCCTCCCCCACCCAGCCTTCATCCATCAGCAGCACCCTCCCCGCTCTTAGTCCTAGGTCCACCTTGAACTCCTTTCTTTCTATTTTTTTAAGATTTTTTTTTTTTATAGATTTCAATAAAAGGACTACACTGGGGGCTGACCTCCTTCTGTGCCCGCAGGGAGGGAAAAGGGAAGGGGAAAGGAGAGAGAGAGAGAGAGAGAGAGAGAGAGAGAGAGAGAGAGAGAGAAACATCAATGATGAGAGAGACTCATTGATCTGCTGCCTCCTACACCCCCCCCCCACTGGGGATTGAGCCTGCAACGTGGGCATGTGCCCTTGACAGGAATCGAACCTGGAACCCTTCAGTCCACAGGCCAAGGCTCTATCACATGAGCCAAACTGTAGCTTGCAAGCCACAGGATGCTCTTTGGCCCCTTGAGTGTTCTAACGCCACTTCTTCAAAATACACTCGCTCAGGCCAAAAAACCGACTTCTGTGCATGGGGCATGAAGTTTCAATCGCACTGTATGTGCACGCCCACACGTGGTATTTTGTGGAAGAGCCACACTCAAGGGGCCAGAGAGCCGCATGTGGCTCGTGAGCCGCGGTTTGCCGACCATGGGGCTTGGGCATGGACTCCTTTCTCACCTCCCACATCGCTCCATCAGCTCAGCTCTCCAACTGCATCCAGAACGGACCCCTCCTCCCCTCTGCACTACACCCACCCAATCAGAACCACATCATGTCACCCCATCACCTGGTCCCTGGTCTCCTGCGGCTCTCCTGCCCCTCCTATTGCCTTTGTCCCCCACAGCGGCCAGGGGGACCCCTCCTCCGCTCAGAAGCCCCCCCTGCTGCCCACTTCACTCACAGTCAAAGTCAAAGTCCTCCCTCTGGCCCCCACAGCTTCTCTGATTGTAATTCCCATCTCTCGCCTTTCTTCCATCCTCCCCTTCCGCTCACCAAGGTCCTGGCCCTGGGGACTGGGCAGTGGCTGTCCCTCAGCCTAGAACCTGTCCCCTTCGACCCCTGCTCAGCTGTCACTCCTCAGAGAGACTCCTTGGCCTCCTTGGACGTAATGGCATGGCATGATAGGTGCCAAGGTGCCAAATCCTCCGCATTGAAGGATTTGGCACCTTGGCACCTATCATGCCATGCCATTACGTCTTCTTCGTTGTTAGCTTTATCTCCTGTGTGTATGCCAGCTCCCCCAGGGCCGCTTTCTGTCTGGCTGTCTTGTCCCCAGCGGGGGCCCCAAATGCTGGGCATTTGCTAGGTGCTCAATACAATTCCTTGAATGAATAAAGAATTCCAGTCGAAACCGGTTTGGGTCAGTGGATAGAGCGTCGGCCTGCGGATTGAAGGGTCCCAGGATCACTTCCGGTCAAGGGCATGTACCTTGGTTGCAGGCACATCCCCAGTGGGGGGTGTGCAGGAGGCAGCTGACCGATGTTTCTCTTTCATCAGTGTTTCTAACTTTCTATCCTTCTCCCTTCTTCTCTGTGAAAAAATCAATAAAATAAAATTAAAAAATCCCACAGCCAGCAGGTGGCTATTGGGGGCATTTCGGGCCCTAGTGGGGAGTTTGGGGGCCCTGAACTCCCACCTCATCCGTGAGCCACTCCAGGAAGATCCCGGAGCAGAATCCCAGCCGCTCCCTGCCGGTGCTGTGTCTCCTGCAGAAGAGGCAGGAGCTGATGGATGTGGACCAGGGCCTGCGGGCCCAGAAGGAGGTGAGCTCCCCTGTAGTCCTGAGACCAAAAGAAATGGTGGTGAGCAGGGGAATGGGAAATCCTGGAGCCATCTTATTAGCTCCAAGGGCTGAGACAAGTCATGTCACCACTCTGAGCCTTGGTTTCCTCACCTGTCAAATGGGGATCAAAGGAGATCAGTTGTTGGTACAAATTAATGTGCGCTGAGCACCTATGTGCAAGGTGGTCGCTGGGATCTAGGGGTGTCACCATGGCCTCTGTCCTCAGAGGCCTCACAGTCTAGAGAAGACACCAACCGTATCCAACTGGTGACTGCTAGGAGGGGACGCACTGAGAAGGGCTGTAAGAGCCCAGAGAAAGCCCCCGTTTCCACATGTGGCTGATCAGGGAGGGCTTCCTGGAGGAAGCGGTGTCTTAGGGATTGCTGAAAGGCACGTTGGCTTATCCATCCGAGGGGGACAGTGTGGGAAGGAAGAACCAAAGAGGAAACAGCATCTACAAAGACTGGAAGGCCAGGATGAAGCACAGGTGGCCACGTGGCCAGAAGACAGAGTGTCAGAGGGGAGGGGTGAGATGAGGCCTGAGGGAGGGTAGGGACTGGGACATGGACATTCGGGAGCTGCAGGAGGGCACCTGGGCTTCCTTGTGGCTGGCAGAGCCGTGGGTGGATTTGAGGAGGGGTGCAGCGACCCGATCAGGGACCCCAGGTGAGAGGAGGTAAGTGTGAGCTTAAAGGAGCTGGATGACTTGAACCCCCAATCACACACACACCCTCGTTTGCACCCCAGGCGTTCCAGACCAGGATGGCGGTCCTGGTGCAGCGCCGGGAGCAGTTGGAACAGAAGAAGCAGGAGCTGAAGGGGGCGTTCCTCCGCTTTGACAAGTTCTTGCAGGTGGGTGGGGCCTGCCGGGGAGGCAGGTCATAGGGTCACAAAGTCACCATCCTGAGGGGCCAGGCATGTCACAGAAATGTTTTAAAATTGGTGTACTCCTTTTGGCTAAATCCAAATTCATGAATGATAAGAGTCGTCATTATATATATATATATATATATATATATATATATATATATATATTTTTTTTTTTTTTACAGAGAGGAAGAGAGACAGATAGAGAGTTAGAAACATCTATGAGAGAGAATCATCGATCAGCTGCCTCTTGCACACCCCTTACTAGGAATGTGCCCGCAATCAAGGTACTTTCCCTTGACCAGAATTGAACCTGAGACCTTTCAGTCTGCAGGCCGACGCTCCATCCACTGAGCCAAACCCGTTTCGGCAAGAGCCGTCATTATAATGCTGCCAATTTTCCAAAAACCATTCTATAAATTTAATACATCAATAGAATGTTTAATAAACTTTTATGTGCTAATTATTATTATTTTTTTTAATGGGTGTACTAGCCCGGCTGGCGTGGCTCCGTGACTGAGCATGGACCTCTGAACCAGGAGGTCATGGTTCGACTCCTAGTCAGGGCACATGCCCAGGTTGCAGGCTCCATCCCCAGGAGGGGGCAATAAAAAGAAAGGAGTTCAAGGTGAACCTTGACCTGGGAGGGTGCTGCTGATGGAAGAAGGCTGGGTGGAGGAAGGGGACAGGGGAGATCAGCTCCTTGCTGTGGCCAATCCTCTCTCATCATTGATGTTTCTCTCTCTCCCTCTGCCTGCCTCTCTGAAATTAACTTTAAAAAATTTAAAAATTGGTGTCACTCATTCAAAGAGGAGTGGTGGGGAAACTGAAGAAGCATTCACGTTTTTGAAAAACCTTGGGGGAGGAGTGAGGGACCAAAGTCAGATTGTGGCTGCGATGGGCCCGCGGGTCATCTGTGTGCACTCCGAGGCTGCGTGAACGCGGGGGCGAGGGAAGGCCGAGCTCCGCAGGCGCCCCAGCCCTGAAGGTCCCTGGCCTTCCGTCCATCTCTGTCCCCAGGACGCCGAGGCCCGACGGAGCCGCGCGGCGCAGAGGGCGGCGGAGGCGCGACACGGCGCGGGCCGCCAGGAGGCAGAGGCGCAGCGGCTGCGGGCGCAGCTGGAGGCTCTGCGGCGGGAGCGCGCGCGGCTGCGGCGCCGGCTGGAGCGCCTGGGGCCGGGCGCGCGCCTGCTGGAGCGGGTGCTGGGGCAGCTGCCGGAGGTGAGGGCCCCGCGGAAGGTCTGGGGCTCAGAGTCACCGTGTACAGCGCGGGGGGGGCCTTAGGGGCGCCTTTAAAAGGGTGCACTGCTGGGGCGCCGACTGTATGCCGGGAATCAGCACTTACTGAACACCGACTGTATGCCTGCCGGGGGCACGTTTTGTGCTGGAATCCTCCCCAAGGCCAGCGAAGTGGGTCTTGTTATTGTCAGCCCCATGTTACAGATGGGTAAACCGAGATTCAGAAAGGACACCCCGGCTGAAACCGGTTTGGCTCAGGAGATAGAGCGTCAGCCTGTGGACTAAAAGGTCCCGGGTTCGATTCCGGTCAAGGGCATGTACATTGGTTGCGGGCACATCCCCAGTACGGGGTGTGCAGGAGGCAGCTGATCGATGGTTCTCTCTCATCGATGTTTCTAACTCTCTATCCCTCTCCTTTCCTCTCTGTAAAAAAAATCAATAAAAAATATTTTTATAAGAAAGAAAAGACACCCAGGCAGGCGCGGGAGGGGGCGGACCCAGGCGCTCAAAATGGATATTGGCCGCAGGCAGGGAGCTTAGCCAGGCTTAATAGAGGGCGGAGCAACCTCCGCTTAAGGGGCAGCGGCTGTGGGACGCCCCCATGTCACAGGTGGGCTGGGGAGGGCGGGAGCTGCAGGCCCGGTGAGCCCCCTCCGGGCCCCGTTCCAGTTCCAGGAGGTGCCCGAGCTGGTGGCGCGCTTCGACACCCTGGCGGACACGCTGGCGGCGCTGCGGCTGCGGGAGCGCGGGCTGCGGGCGCAGGTGGAGGAGAAGCGCGCGCGGCTGCGGCGGCTGCGGGACGCCCGGCGGGACGAGCTGCTCCGGCGGAGCCAGCAGCGCGCGCAGCTGCTGGGGCGCCTGGAGGCGGCGCGGGAGCACGCGCTGCACTGGGTACGGGTCGGAGGGCGCAGGGACCGCCGCCTCCCCACCGGGACCCCCTCCTCCCGCCGGGACCCCCGCCCCCCACTGGGACCCCCGCCTCCCCCCGCGGGGTAGAGCGCCGGGGGTGGAGATAAGAGCAGGTGGGGAGATGCTTAGGGCCGCGGGGCAGCGGAACGGATGCTGCGCAGGTTTGGCATCAGAAAGCACGTTAGGGCGGGACGCCTCTGGGTACCTGACCCCTCACCTGCCCTCCTCTCCCCGGGAGCGCTCCCGGGTGGGTGGCTGGCGGGAAGACACTGGCCGCGGGGCCCAGCCCTCCTGCAGCCATCACACCTGAACGTCCTCCAGGAATCCCAGTGGGCTCAGATCCAGAACACGGCGGCCGAGAAGACGCTGCTCCTGGGCCGGGTGAGGATGGCGGCGCTCAACCTGTACCAGTTAGTGTGCCAGCACCAGAGGCAGCCGCCTGCCCTGGCCATGAAGGACACCGAGGGGCAGCTGGAGCAGGTGAGAGCCCTGTTGTCACCTCCAGACCCCCACCTTCGGTACATCATCTGGCCTGAAACCCTGCCTCTCCGGGTTAAGCTTGGCCCTCTGTGACCAGAGGCACCACAGATAGGGGCTCAACCCCCCCAGGTAGGTGCCCCCAGGTGGGTGCTGGTTCTGACAGTCACCTTGGATGTCAGTGTCCTGCTTAGGCGGGAGGGCCAGGGTGCAGGGTGACGGACTCCGTACATTGATTTATGCCATGAGTCAGACACGAGACTCAATGAAAGCCAGGAGATTGAGACTTACTTTTTAAAAATATGTTTTATTGCCAGAACCGGTTTGGCTCAGTGGATAGAGCATCAGTTTCCGGACTGCAGGGTCCCAGGTTCGATTCCGGTCAAGGGCATGTACATTGGTTGCGAGCACATCCCCGGTAGGGAGTGTGCGAGAGGCAGCTGATCGATGACTCTCTCCCTTCAACTCTCTATCCCTCTCTCTTCCTCTAACTCTCTATCCCTCTCTCTTCCTCTCTGTAAAAAATCAATAAAATATATTTTAAAAATATATATTTTTATTGATTTCAGAGAGGAAGGGGAAGGGAGAGATAGAAACATCAGTGATGAGAATCATTCATCGGCTGTGGGGATCGGCAACCTGGGGATGTGCCCTGCCTGGGAATCAAGCCACCGTGACCTCCCGATTCAGAGGCTGATGCCCAACCACTGAGCCACACCAGCCGGGCGAGGTTCACTTGGCACTCATCGGACGGGCCTTGCTTCCCTGTGGAGGGCGAGGGTGGGGTGGAGCAGTGGTCTCCGCACCGGGGCCTCACAGGGGTCACGGTGGACCGGCACACCGTTTTTCTATCAGGTTTGTAAGGTTGACAGCCAGAGGAGGGGCTTCTGACTTTGGAGACATTGTTTCTGGCGGTTCCCAAAGCATGACCCCCTCAAGGAGTGGGGGAAACAGAGGCACTCTCTTCCCCACCACCCCACCCCTGCCCTGCCCCCAATGGCCAGGTTTCCAACAAAATGGCAAGAACTGGGGCCCCGGGGCCCACTTTGTGCCACGTCCTGTGTTGGGTGGGTTTTTGTGGGCCACTGCTCTCCCTGGTGTGGCTCAGGTACCAAGGTCCACACCCAGGTGATGCTAGGAGGGACAGAGGCTCAGCATGCAGTGACAGCAAAAGCTGGTCCCTTTTCTATATATATATTGACTTTTTACAGAGAGGAAGAGAGAGGGATAGAGTTAGAAACATCGATGAGAGCGAATCATCAATCAGCTGCCTCTTGCACACCTCCTACTGAGGATGTGCCCACAACCAAGGTACATGCCCTTCACTGGAATCAACCCGGGACCTTTCAGTCCACAGGCTGATGCTCTATCCACTGAGCCAAACCGGTTTTGGCATAAAGCCGGTCCCTTTTCAACCAACACGGGGCCACTAGGCCTTCACTCCCTGGTGGGGGGCCTCGGACTCACCCGGTCAGCCACAGCGACTGGCCAAACGTGGTAACAGTTTTGTTTTCATTGGAGCTGTTTTTCGTTACTCCTACTTAAGGGCGACTTAACCTTCCCCATCTTTGCTGGAATAGAGTTTCCTCCTCAGACGTTGGTTTCAGGGGAGCAGGTGCAGGGAGCGCCCAAGGGAAGGTCCGCATGGGGTCCGGCTCTGGACGGCCGGGCCAGGCGGTGCTCATTAAGTCCGTGTCAGTAAGTGAATTAACTCAGAGCAGAGGAGGGCTGCCCACGGAGAAAGCAGGCCAGACGCCAACCAGTATGACTGATCCGATTAAAGGGAGAAAATAAATGGATGGAAGTGAGGATGTGGATTTAATTATAATGCAGGTGGTAGCCCACTGTGAAGGCATCTGCTAAGGAGTCGTTTGGAGGGATGACTGGGCCTTTAAGAACTGGGACCCACCCATACCGCTGTCTTTCAGAGGGTCTCAACCCCGCCCTGACCCAATCCAACCCCAGTCTGCAGCATGGAGGGTGGGCACGGGGCCCGGGCTGGGATGTGACTGTGGCTTGCTGGGGACCCGCAGGTGAAGCTGTTCCTCCTGGACCGCTCTGCCTTGCTGGCCAGCCTCCTCCGGAGTGAGCCCGAGACCCCGGCCCCTTAGCCCAACCCTGGTGAGTAGTGCCCCCCCCCCCCCCAGGGGCTTCTCCTCCCAGGGAGAAGGTGCACATTTCCTGCGGGTGGGGCGGAATGGCTCTCCCCTGGAGACGGGAGGGCCGTGCCCACTCAGATGGCGGTGGGACAACGTGAGGGGCACACAGCAAGCACTCAGAACACGTGGCCGACGGGGGGCACCCACCCACACCCAGCACCTGGCCTGGGGCCGGGTTCTTTCTCCAGAGCCGTTGGGGGCATTAAACAAGCAGGTTTTGTCAGGTGCAGGTCACGGGGCCAGGTGCAAATGCTGGTAAATTCCAGGCGTGTTGGGTTAAGTCAAGTAAAATCAATAGGACCGGCAAGAGGGTCTCAGGAGCCGAAACCCACTCCCAGACACCTGCTCCCAAGGCCCCTCCCCCGGCTTGATGTGCTGGAGGCTGCCGGGACCTTCCCAGGACCCCGCAGGGCCGAGCACAGGTCTCGGGCAGGACAGACCTGGCCAGGGTTGGTGTGGAGGGGCAGGGTTAACCCCTGCACGGTCAGAGGAGCAGCTGTGCCCCTGCCCACGCCCTGCATCCTGTTGTGTCACCTCCCCCACTCCCCCATCCACTGCCAGCTGCGAGGCTGCCCAGCAGGAGGAAGGGGACCGACAGTCAGCTTTGGGGTTCCCCCACCTTAGGCAACCGACTCATCCTCTGAGCCTCATTTTCCTCATCTGCAAACTGGGGACACCCACTGTACCCAACCTCGGGACTTGCCCACACGCCCTCAACTAACCTGGTGTGCTGGCAGGGATTTCAGTGCCTGGGTCTGTCCCTTCCAACTCCGAGAGTGGACTGCACTCCTGGCCCGAGAGAGGTGCTCAAGAAAGCTTTATTTCCTTAAAAATACATCACTTTGCCTTCGGCACTCACGGCTCAGACCTGTGTGACCACCGCCTCTGAACCAGAGCACACGGAAGCAGTAGGGGCCGAGTTGCCAATTCAGGGCGCAAACTCCTACGCACCCTTCAAAACCTTGCTCAAATGTCCCTGTCTCAAGCAGAGGCAGCTGCCGCCCCTCCGTGGCCATACAGCACTCCTTCTCGTGGGCGACGGCTCTGCAGGGAGCTCCCCAAACGCCCTGTATGGGGCCAGGCACATAGCGGCACACGAGGAGCGCTGGCTGACGTTCACACTTGGAGCACGTGAGCGGCCGGGGGCTGGGTCATCTCCGTTACATCCTCTTCCTCATCTTGCCCTTCTTGGCGTGGGTGCCCCGGCCGAAGGCGCCCCGCTGCAGCTCCCGGGCGTGGCGCCGGTTGCGGGCCGAGAGCTGCTTGAGGCCCCCACTCTGCAGGAAGCGCATCTTCTGGGCTCGGCGCCTCTGCTTCAGGATCTGCTGCTTGGTCTTCAGCTCGGAGCGCACGCGGCCTGCGGGGAGACCCGGGGGGCGCAGCTGGGAGGCACCTGCAAGACAAGGATCCAGGGAGCTCAGCCTCTGGGTTGGTTCCCAATGTCTCCCCCTCCCAGAAGCTTCCGGACTGCTCCCCTGTTCCCCCATCCCATCCTGTGTCCACTGCTGTGGCCCAGCCTCTGGCACACAGTAGGTGCTTAACAGGGCTGACGTAGTCTACAGTTTAGGTCTGAAACCTCAAGCCAGGACTTCCGGGGTTCAAATCCCAGCTGTGGCCTCTGAGGCCTGGGCAAGTCTCTTAATTTCTCTGTGCCTCAGTTTCCCCCTCTGTAAATGATGAATAATAGCACCTCCCTCCCTCATGGGTCCTAACGAGTCAACGATTTGATATGTGTGCAATGCTCGGAACCAGGCCTCGCCCTTAGTGAGGGCCTCCTGGCCATAATTATTTTAATAAAATCAATCAATTAATTGATTATTAATACTCATCAAAGCTTGAATGAGCGCCTCTCTGTGCCAGACACTGGGGACCGCAGTGACTGAGAGCCCAGGATATAGAGCCAGGCTCCCCTCTCCCCAGGGGAGGTGGCAGGCAGCTGGGGAGCCCCGGGCCAGTCACTGCTCCTGACCCACTTCAGCATCACTGCCTGGAAGGCGGGCATTCTCAGTCTTCGTGCCCTGGGCCCTGCGTGGCGAGTGTCTGGCAGAGCCTGTCTCCACACAGCGAGCGGAGCCCTCTCTGACGGAAGGCTTGGGGGAACGGGACAGGCTCGCCCCTCCTTCAGAGCCCCGAGGGGCAGCCCGGGGTCCCGGCACGCAGGGCGGCTGGCCCAGGGTGCCGTCACGGAGCGCGGGCTCTGGCAGACGGCGCGGTAGGAAGTCCCTCGGCCTGTCACCAGCTGAGGGGTCGGAGGACCACGTTCCCGGGGGACCAGGGGGACCAGTTGGCAACGTGCGGGCTGAGGAGCGTCCTACCTCGGCCTCGGCCCCGCTTCCAGCCTCTCCGCTCCGGGCCTCGCCGGTCCGAGGCCCCTTCCTCCTCCGAGTCACGGTCGTCGATCTTCTGTTTCTGCTTCCACTTCTGATAGCTGGGAGGCGTGTTAAGGAGGCGGCGGGTGGATCCCGAACCCCCGGAACCCCTGAGCTGGGAGAAGGCCCCGCCCCCTCCAGCAGAGAGAGGCCCCGCCTATAGGGGGCGCCCCTCGGCCCAGCCCCTCAGGATACAGGTCGCGCTTGTAGGAGCTGCTGATGTAGCGACCGCTTTCTGTCTTGATCTTCTTCTTGTCCTCCTGTCCTGACTGTCCCACAAACCGCTTCTTCTTCCGGTCCCTGAGGAGAGAGGTTGGGGGCTGTTGTGGGCGGAGGGGGCCTGGAGCGGCCTGCTCCCTCCCTGACCCTCAGTGGGATGCTGGAGGACTGCAGAAAAGCAGCGTGGCCGTGGCTGGCATGCAGTAGGTGCTCCATGAAGGCCTGTCCCCGGCCCCTCCTCACCTTTCCCTGGTAGCCCAGGTCTCAAAGGCCGTGTGTGGGGAGTCCCTGGGAACTGGGGGGGCCCCGGTCAGGCCATTTCTAGGCTCTGAACGGGGGTGGGGTAGGGTTCACCATCCTCATTGTGTGATGCCATGGGGACCAGATGAGGGAATCACAGATGGTAATTCGTGTTGTGCGGGATCAATGAAGGGGTGGGGTCAAAGGGGAGTCAGGACAGGCCGGGGACACGTGCCAGTGTGTGGGGACCACGTGGCAGACAGGCGGGCATGGAAGGGCTGCACCGGCGAGCTCACTCACCACTTGAGCTGCTGGCGGCCCCGGGTCAGGTTCTGGGCCTCGTCCCCCATCAGGTCCAGTACGGCGCCCGCCACCTGTTGCTCAAAGACGCCCCCGTCCCCACCAACGCTCAGGCTGCAGAGGGGAGAGGGCAGACACACAGGGTTGGTCCCACCTGCCACTCACACACACACACGCACATTTATATACCACACATACACAGGCACGCACATATATACACCACACACACAGACATGCACATATATACACCACATACATATAGCACATAAACACCCCAGCTGGCTGCTCAACCCCGCTCACTGGCACATATATACCACATATACAAAACACACACCCCCCAGCTGGCCGCTCACCCCCGCTCACTGGCACATATATACCACATATACAAAACACACACACACACATCCCAGCTGGCTGCTCATCCCCGCTCACTGGCACATATATACCACATATACAAAACACACACACACACCCCAGCTGCCTGCTCACCTCCGCTCACTGGCACATATATACCACATATACAAAACACACACACACACCCCAGCTGGCCGCTCACCCCCGCTCGCTGGCACATATATACCACATATACAAAACACACACACACACGCCCCAGCTGGCCACTCACCCCCGCTCGCTGTCGAAGTCCTTGGGCCGATAGGGGACGTAGAAGTCCTGGTCCCGCTGCCGGGCCTCCTCCTTCCGCCTCTTGGCTCCCCGCTCAGGGCCTGGCTGCTGCCGCTTCCGGCCCACGACCTCCGTGAAGACGTCCTGCAGACAAAGCCCAGTCACCCTGCAGCCCCGGGGCCCACTGCCCCCAGCCCCCGTCTGGCCTGGGGCCGCCATTTCCTCCTCTGCACGTGCAGCTCACCCACCTCGGGCACCAGCACGGTCAGGACAGAGCGGGGTTGGGGGGCTGAGGCGCCAACCAAGGAGGGACCCACGTTCCATCCCAGCTTAACCCCCCAGGCTGTGTGACCGGCAAGGCCCTGCCCTTCTGGGCCTGACCCTCTCTGTGTGTTAGGGACTAGTCCAGGGGTTTTCAGCCGTTAGGTTTTGTCTACCGAATCCCCATCCAAATCCAATGTAAGCGGGATGCATGAGCAGGCCCAGGGCCCGCTCCCCAGGGGAACAGGACGCCTCTGCGGCCCCCCCGGCCCTGCCCCTGGCACGGAGGCCCCGCTTCTGAGCCAGCCCAGACCCCGGGTCCGGGTGGGGGTGTACCTCCACGCTCTCTGCCGCTGCCTCTTCCTCCTCCTCCCCAGGCTGCTCCGCCTGCCGCACCGGGCAGCTCCGGGCTGTGGCGGCAAGGCCCTCCTGCCGCTCCTGCCGCCCCTGCTGGAAGCTGGCGATGGCCTTGCAGTCCTTCTGCCGCTTGGCCCGCATCACCTGGCTGCTCAGGTCCCGGCTGGAGGCGTTGATCTCAAAGATGGTCTGTGGAGGGGACCCCCGAGTCCTTCACCCACTGGCCTCTCCTCCCCGCAACTCCTCCCTCACCGCCTGGTGGGCTCCCTATGGCATTCCCCCCAAGTCCTTCCAGCCCTTCCGGCTGGGCGCTCGTTATCAGGGAGCCCAGAGAGGGCAAGTAACCTGCCCAAGGTCACACAGCTGGGACGAGCCCGAGCTGGGATTTCAGCCCAGGCCCAGCTGGCTCTGAAACCAGTGCTCTCAACCATGACCCTCCGGACCCCTCTCTCTCAGGCTGGCTGCCTGGCAGGCTTATAACCCTTGGTACAAAATGGGGTGCTCAGAGGGAGTCCAGAGATGAAAGGTGATGGAAAGTCAGCTCCTCAGGCCTCTACCAGGCCTAGGGCAAAGTCACTCCTGTGACTTCCATCAGCAAGTGGAAGGGAATGGCTGCCACACGGGAACCTGCTGTGGACCAGCAGGGATGGTTCTAGAGGAAGGGGCGTCTCTAGAGATGCTGACGGAGCTAGAGATACAGTTTCAGAAGCTTTGAGCTCAGAGGAATCCCTGCTGGGCCAGGCGCTCCATCGCTCCCGCCCTCGCTCACCGCCCGCGAGCGGTACTGCTTGATGCTGTCCACCAGCCTCAGCCGCTGCAGCTCCTCCTCCTGGAAGCGCGAGCCTGGCAGGGAGGGAGGCGTGAGGCCAGGGCCGGCTCTGCAGGGCCTGCCCACCCCCCCACCACCCCCCCGCCCTGCCCCGCGCGGGGACTCACTGAAGAGGGGGTGCAGGCCCAGCCCCGCGAGGTCCAGCTCCTTGGCCCGCTTGATGGACTCGGGCGAGGGCGCGGGCCGCGAGCGCACGTACTGCTGCTGCGCGTTGTCGGCCACGCGGCCCAGGCCCCGCAACTCCAGCGACGCCTCCAGGCTGCTCCGCAGGCCGCAGTCCTCGTCGTCCACCACGCTCTGGGGCACGCGGCCCAGCACGCCGTCCACGCCGACCGCACCTGCCGCCCCACGCGGAGCCCCATCACAGGCTGCCGCCGGGCCCCCTGCCCGCGCAGCCCGGCCTCCACGCTGGCCCCGAGTCACGGTTACCCCCGTGGAGGCCGGCGTGCTACATGGTTGGGCCCAGGACGGTTGCCTCTGTACTAAACGCGTACAGAACTTTGTCGCCGTTCCTTAAGCCAGACGGTGTAACACCTATTTACGTAGCGTTCACATTATGCTACTGTACGTGATCTAGGAATTGACTTAGTGTTAGGGAGGATGCGTGTAGGATATATGCAAGTATGTCATTGACTATAAGGAACGTAAGCATCGTGGAGTATTGTATCTGAGGGGTCCTGGAACCAATCCACCGTGGGTACCGAGGGATGACGTACGGGGATCTCCTCCTGGGCTCAGATCCAGCCCCACCCCTCCTACCAAAGGGGACGGCTTTGCCCCTCACCCACATGAAAAGCTCCACGGAGGACCTCAGTCCCGCCCGGGCTCCACTCACCCGAGGGCTCCTCGTGGGGGCGGGCGAGGGTGAGGGCGCGGCCCAGGAACAGGTGCAGGTCCAGCAGGTAGGGGACCTCGTCTGGGGCCACCAAGGAGTAGGCCGTGCCGCTCCGACCAGCCCGGGCCACACGACCTGCGGGACGAGGTGGTCAAGCTTCAGCAAAGGATAGTCCCCACAGCCCAGCACACTCCCACCGCCCACCCTGGGGGTGCACAGGGCCTGGGAGAGGAGCCCGCGGGGCAGCGTTACCGGGAGGACTTCGGGGAGGAGGGGGCTGAGGGGCCACGTCATCCGGGAGCATGACAGAGTCCAGAGTAATCGTGCCGGCCCACCCCCACCAGGCCCTCACGTACAGGTAAAGCCCTGGGCCGGTTTCCCCACCTGCAGGGCGGGAGTCGGGGCTCCTTACCCACGCGGTGCAGGAAGAGCTTGCCCTTGGCCGGGAAGCTGAAGTTGATGACGTTGTCCAGCAGCGGGATGTCCAGGCCCCGGGCCGCCAGGTCCGTCACGATGAGGGCGGAGCACTTGCCGTGGATGAACTTGGCCAGGTTGATCTTGCGGGCCGTCTGGTCCAGGGCGCTGTAAATGTGAGCGCAGCTCACCCGCTGGGCTGTCAGCAGCTGCTCGGAGCCGGGACAGGAGGGGAGGAGAGGGAGGAGGGATGAGACTGGTGGCAGGAGAGGAGTCCGGGCCACGGCGGGATACCCTGACCTGGTGAAAGCCTCATCCCGACTCTCCCACTAACAAGCTGCGTGACCTTGGGCAAGGGCCGTGCCTTTGTTTTCCTATCTATAGAATGGGGAGAATCGTTCCTTCTCTGTTATAAGGATTAAATGAGTTGGTATGGTGCTGAGAACGCGGCCCAGAACACAGGAAGCACCGTGAGAGTGTGAACTGCTCTGTGACAGTTACTGTTTCAGTCTCTTTCGTCAGGGACCCCAGCAGCTGCAGGCGAGGAGGAAGCTGTTAAATGTCTGACAAGTTAATGAAACCCAGTGAAGTGTGTCCTTCCAGGTGTGGCTGACCAAGGAAGGGGCCCAGCAGCCTCTGGGGCACAGGACCTCCATGCTTTCATATAGAAAAACTCATCACGTTGCTCATGTAAACTTAGGGCACCTTACATAGCTCACTGCACGCAGGCTACGCCTCATTTTTAAAAAATGAAACTTATGGGAAAATTTATACAAAAGGGATAGCACCACTGGGGAAATACTTCAAAATAACCTGGTTGGAGGGGGCAGTAACAGATGAGTCAAGACTGGCCACGAGTTGGTAACTGAGTACCTGGCAGTTCATTCAAGTATTAAGGCCTGGCCAGGCCCGTGTCCTGCTCTGGTGCTGCCCTCTGGTGTCTGTACGTGGAACTGCATCCCCATGCTAAGGAAGGTGCAGGTCCCAGGAGGTGTCTTCCTCACCAGCCAGGCCTCACCTCACTGAGGTACTCCGCGTGGTGTTTCGTGGCCACAAACACCACCGTCTGGTCCTGGGGCCGCACCACGTTGCGCAGCAGGTGGAGGAGCACGGCGGCCTTGGTGTCCTCCCGCACGAGGAAGAAGGAGGTCTGCAGGGAGAGGGGCCGTGAGGGTGTGGCTCTCAGGGCCCCGGACAGGCCAGGGGAACAGGCAGACCCTCACCTTGAGCTGCTCGTTGAGTTTGGCGTCCACATCTAGCCGAATGAGCACGGGCTCCGTGAGGCCTGGGTGGGCACAGGGGGGAGTGGGCCGTTGAGTCACTGAAGGATGAGGCCCGGCCCAGGCCCCCCTCCGAGCTCACTCACCGGCCCGGGCGAACTCCACCAGCATTTTGGGCAGCGTGGCAGAGAACAGGAGCGTCTGGTGGCCCCCCGGGAGGCGGCTGATGATTTCCTGCAGCTGCTCTGCAAACCCCATTTCAAAGAGCCTGGGAGGGCGGAGGGCAGAGGAGGGCAGGAGAGGGGCTTCCTCCAGTGAATTCCCAACTTCAGCCATCCTTACCCCTACCACACCCTCCCGTGGTCGGTGTTTGCCTCGAGTTTTCTCTATCTGACAACTTCATGCTAAGCAATAATGACCTTGAAATCTTCGGTCTGATCTGTTCTGTTTCCTACAAACTTGCATTGAAATAAAGGACTGCAGCCCTCGCTCTGGGTCAGGCGCCGTCTGAGTGCTTTACAAAGATCAGCCCCTGCGTCCTCACGGCATTCTGGGAGGCCCGTGCTATTTTATCCCCACGCTGCGGGCCCCCGAGACCCTCAGGGATGTGTCCAAGGTCACGGAGCTGGGATTTGGTCCCGCCCGTGTGCTACTTTTCCTAATTCTGGTCCGGTGCACAGGTCTCTCCTGGCGGAGCCCGTTCTCCCAGGCAGCCCACCTCCCTCTGGTCTCCCAGCCCCGAGCCGCCCCCGGACGCCGCGGGGGGTGCACCGGCAGCCTCACCTGTCGGCCTCGTCAAACACCACGTACTCCACACTCTGCAGCTTCAGGTTCATCTCCACGGCCACGTGCATCAGGCGGCCAGGGGTGGCGATGATGCTGGAAGGGGCATGCAGGCAGGTCACCCAGGGCCCCCTGCAGAGCTCCCCCTCACTCCCCAGACGCTGGCCTCCTGGGAGGGGACCCCAGAGCATTATCCCCAACGCAGACTCACATGTCAGGGTTCTCGTGCAGGGCTGAAAACTGGTCCTCCATCCTAGGGGGAAGGGGAGGTGTCAGCGCGACAGAGCAGGTCTCTGTCTAGCCCCTGTCTGCTCCCAGGCCAAATACCTGGTGTGTCCCACTCCCTAACCCCGGACTTGCAACTGGGGAAAGGCTATTGCTGACATCCGAGGCAAAGG
Source organism: Nyctalus aviator (assembly GCA_036971965.1). NCBI lineage: Eukaryota > Metazoa > Chordata > Mammalia > Chiroptera > Vespertilionidae > Nyctalus > Nyctalus aviator. Next base: position 17,696,044 of record CM072939.1, read on the forward strand.
CATTGCCCTCACAAGAGGTACAAGTTCAAACGTACAAAAGGACTGAGACAACAAAGAGATCCCCGCAGGGTGGGCTCAGCCTCTGGACCCACCTCACTCTCTAGCTCCAGAGGCAACCAAGGTGCCTTTCACCCACAGCCACCCGGCAACTAACCAGCTGCACCTCGAGTCCAGTTTCTGGGATCTCTCTGTCCTTAGTCTTAAACCTTTTGAGCACACACATCCCTACCTACAGTCTTCCTCTGAAACACCCTTGGGACACTTGTAGGTGCCAGAATTCTAGGTCAGGCCTCGCCTGGGAGCATTGCTCACAATCACTAACTAGAGATGACATATTATAATAGACAGCAAAACACGCAGAACTGAGTGGCTGGGATAGGGACACTGGGAATGAGGAAGGGGCTGCCCCGTGAGGGAGGATGTGGAACGGGGAGGGGGTGCAGCGGTTCTATCAGACCAAGGCACGGCTCTGGGCCATTACCTCCTCACGTGCTCCCCTGTCAGAAGGATGGTGCCAGCACATCAGGAAGAATACATTTTGCAAATCTGAGCTATCACAAACACGCTCTGATTTCTGCAGATTCTGCGTTAAACAGCCCACACTTCCCCACATCACACACACACTGAGCTGCCGTGTGGGTGACCGATGCCGCCAGCTGTCTCTCAGGAGCGCTGGGACCTTTGTGGTGCTCGTGTGGGATATTCCTTCTCGCATTTTACTGCGTGTTTCCCCTATTCTTCCCAAATATCGGTCTTATTTTCCAGAACGTGCCAAGAACCTGCTGTTGCTAAGAAGCCACCCAGGCTCCCTCCCTCTGACACCCCGGAGGCACGGGGCGGGGCGTGCACAGGGATAGGGGTGGGGGTGACCGTGGCCGGGGCAAGAGGGTTCTTACTTGTCTCCACCCAGGATCAGGGCAGTCTTGAGGCCGGTGAACTTGCCCAGCTGTGGGGAGAGACAAAGAGAGATTGGGAGAGGGTAAAGGGGAGGTGACTCCGCCCACTCAGGCCTCCCTGCTGGTCCCAGCTCAGCCTGCCTCTCCCTGCCCACCCCCCGCCTCCCCCTCCCCAACCCCGACACACCTCCTTGGTGAACTTCATGGTCTGCAGGGCCAGCTCCCGGGTGGGCGAGAGGATGAGGGCCCGGGCCCCCGTCTGGGCGCTGCGGGCCTTGAGCCGCTCGAACATGGGGATAAGGAAGCAGGCTGTCTTGCCACTGCCCGTCCGGGCCATGGCCACCATGTCTTTGCCATCCAGGATCACCGGGATGGTCTGGAGATGAATGGGTGAGGGAGGAGAGAGGAGGGGTCAGCTTCCACACCAGAACTTCGGGTTCCCAGTGGAATTAGGGGACCTCAGTGAGTGGAAGGGGCCTGGCGCCCAGCCCTGATCCCATTTTTTTGACAAAACTTGTTTGCACACCTCCGGGGACGGGCAGCTCACCACTCCCAGTTCACCACGGTGTGAACATCCTTCTCAGATTAAGCCAGGCTCTACCCTCCCTGACTGCTGTGCCTCACTGCACAGCCTCAGCAGGGAACAGCCTTAAATGGCAAAGAGGCACGGGGTCATGTCTCCTCTCTGCTGGGCCCAATTTCCCCGACCTGTGACACGGGCAGCTTGTGGGGCTTCAGAACGAGAGGGACGGTGGATGTGACAGCTGGGACAAGGGGTGTCCATCAAGAGGCTGAGAGAAGGCCATGTCCCTCATCCCCTCCTTCCAACCCTGCCGGCCCTGCCCGCCGCGTACCTTCCTCTGGATGGGTGTTGGCACCTTGTAGCCTTTCTTCATGATGCCTTTGAACACGGGGTAGCTCAGGCCTGGGAGAGACACGGGAGTGACGGGGTGGGGGGACTCTCCCCCTCTGCTCTAAAATGCTACTGCCGTTCAGGCCCTGACTGGCTCCGAGACAGTATCTGCTGCCTCAGTTTGCCTAATACCTACCACAGTGCTGGGCCCAGAGCAGAGCTCAGGGGGCGTGGTGACCCCCTGCTGCTACCCACCACCCACCCACTTCCCCAGATGCCTGGAGCACCCACCCATGGACTGGAAGCCTCCCGACTTCTTCTTCTTCTTGTTCTGGGCTCGCACCATCTCCCGCGTGTCCGGCTCCACGTCCGAGGTGCATTCCGAGGTGGGGAAGGTGGGCAGGGGTCTGCCAGGGCCCGGCTGGAGGGAGGAGCAGAGAGGCAGCATCACTCCGAGTGCCATCAGACCCCTGGGCCACGGAGGGGGGCTGTCCTGTAGCCGGTCTGCACCCCATTCTAGTCAACGACTCCCCTGCCAGATCATGAGACGTCCCTGCTGCAGGGCTCCCCTGTGACCGGGCCAGGACAGGGCGGAGGGGCGGAGCGCGGGCTCTGCAGACACACAGCCTGGTTTCAATCCCAACTCTGTCTCTCAGCAGCTGGGAGACCTCACACGGGGACTTAATCTTCCCGGAGGCCGTGCTCCCACATCTGGGAAGCAAGTGGCGAGAACGTAAGCCTCACAGGGTGTTGTGAAGACTAAGCAGGTGAGTGCCAAGCTCAGAACAGTGCGCCATCACAGAGATGGTGATGGTGTCATCCTCCTCTTCCTCCTTCTCCTTTCCCTCCCTCCTCTTCCTCCTGGCCTGTCATTCTCAGCCCCGGAAATTAACTCTAGAGAGCCCATCGCAAGTAGACTTTTCCGAGCTGCCCTGCCCTCCTCTCCTTAATCCCCTTTCTGACCCATCACCCTTACCCAACTCTGGTCTCTCTTGTGCCTGCCTCCTCTCTGCCCATCAAGACCCCTTAGTCTCAACACAGCTAACCCGGATGCCTCCTCTGGGGAGGCCTCTCAGATGACAGGACTGCCCTTTCCTCTAAGAAATATCAGTATGGACCGCTGATTCACTATAATGATTAGAGCTCACATGGCTCCTACTCGAAGCCAGGTGCTGCTGCATTCCCGTAAGTTAGCCCACTTAATCCTATGACAACCTCAGGAAGTGGGTACTATTACTTTGTCATCTTGCACAGAAGGAAACCGAGGCACCGAGGGGTGACATGACCTGCCCAGATCACACAGACAGCAAGTGGGGGGTTGGAGTCTGTGTTCTTCCCACTGCGGCCCTCTATGGTCCCTGCACCATCCAGGCAGGGCTGCAGCCTGTCTATATAGTCTGTGAGCTAAAAATGGTCACGCACATTTCAAAAAAAAAAATCAAACAAAAAAGACAGTGACCTTATAGGGCCTCACAAAGCCCAAAATATATACCAGGTGGTCCCTGGAGGGAAAGTTTGCCAATCCCTGTTCTAGGCACATAACTAAGTCCTGGAACACCTCAGAGCCCAGCATTCTACGGCACGACAGAGCACATAAACATGTCTTCCAATCCTTCCCACGGTCTGTGAGGCACAAGTGGAAACTTCTGTCTTTTACCGATGTGGCTCAGAGAGGCTAAGCAACTTCTTCATTGTCGCACAGCCTGTACAGGGTTGGGCCAGATGGCGAACACAGGACTGAGCCAGGCAGAGCCCTAGTCTGAACCAACATGTGTGGGGTCCTCTTTGGCACTTAGTACTCTGACTTCCTGTTCATTACCTTTAGCAGTGTCTCCACATTTATAGAGCACCTACTGTGTGCCAGGCATTAGCTAGGCTGGGGAAACAGTGGGATAAAAATCTGGTCCCTGCCTTGGAGAAGTGTAGGCCTCTCTTCCCATACACACTCACTCATCTACTTACCCAAAGCTATTCTGTGCCAGGCACCGGCTGGGCACAGTGCTGTGGGAAATAATGAGCTACTGCCCGCCCTTCCCATTTGCAATACTGCTGGCATTCAGCAGTGGAAACAGCACAGGCTCTGAAACCAGACAGTCCCGGGGTTTGAATCCCGGCTCTCCCACTCACTAACTGCGAGGTTTTGGCCGAGTTATTTTACCAATCTAGGCCTCGGTTTCCTCTTCTGGAAAGCGGGATGACAATACACAGCTCACGGGGTGGTGAGATGACTAAATGACAAGGCTGGTAAAGCTCTTAGCACGGCGCCTGGCACATAGTAGGCGGTCAACAAACCCAAGTTTAATTTATGACTATTAATTTCCCAGAGGTTTGGGGTGATCACTGTGCCCCGGGCCGCCCCTTCATTCAACCTCTCCAGAATCCCCTACACTCTCCAAGTCAGAGCTTCAGCACCTACACTTTTCATTGGACGAATGGGAACTAGGGCCCGCCCCCTGAGTAGGAAATAGCCAATGAGAAACGGGCAAACAAAAAAGCCGACCTGGCAGGCCCGCAGGCCGCAGCCTTCGGAACGCGGAGGCTCGGGCCGTCAGGACCCAGGTCCGACCGGCGGCCCTGACCCCCGATCTCCGGCCAGCAGACCTCTCCCCACCCTCGGTGGTGCCCACTCCTCAGCTGGGGGAACCTGCGGCCGCGGGGCGCCCACGGGGCCGGGTGTCAGGCTCCAGCGTGGATCCCAGCCCCGCGCTCCCACCTTTTGCGCCCGGGTGTCATCTTCCGCCTGGACCTCGAACTCGCCGTCCTCCGAGTCGCTGCTGCGGGCGTGGGAGGCCGCGTCCCGGCGCTTCCGGAGCCCCTTCTTCTTCCTCCGTTGGGCCATGGCAGGTCGGGACCGCGGTCGGGCCGCCGGGCGCGTCCCAGCAGCCATGCGGACCCGGCGCCGGAGAACGGAAGGGGCGGAGCCAGCGGGAACGTACCACTGCGCGGCGGGGGCGGGGGTGGAGGCGGGGAACGGGGCACGGGGTCTGCCCGGCACGGGCCGCGCCACCCCCGTGCCGCAGCCCCAGAGGCTGGGCGCTCCCACAGTACTCCCCTGCCCCGCGCGAGAGGTCCCCCCCTCCAAGGCTGTGGGGAACCCGGGGCGTCCGGACCTGGGCGCCCTCCCTGGGCGCGAATGGTTCCGGCCGCCGTACGCCGGCTGGTTGCTGCGGGTGGGCGCGCGCGGAGCGCACGTCGCCAGGGCCCGGCGGTCCCCGGGAGTCTGTCTGCGCGGTGCCCGGGGCGGGGATCCGGGGCGACCTAAGCGGCTGGGGTTCCAGGATTCCGGGCCCCGGATAAACGGATCCCGAATGCGCCGCGCGCCGCGGGTGCCCGGGCGCCCCCACAGAAGAGTCCAGCCCATGGAGAGGGGGCGCCGATGGTTGTAGCCGACCTCCAGGAGCCAAGATACTCGGTAAGAAATAACTCAAAAATGCAGGGTCGCCTAACCCCTGACACAGACAATAGTGCGGTAAAGGCCGTGGGGTGGGGCAGAGTAGAGGGGACAATGCGGGGGGTGTGGGGGGTAAATATTGTAATACTTTCCACAATAATGCTAAACTTAAAAAATTAAAAGAATGCAGGATCCTCGGACATTAATTTGGAGATGGGGCATATGGGGCAGTGGGGTGTGTGTGTGTGTGTGTGTGTGACCCCCCTGTAGTAGAATGGTTAAGTGCACAAGCCCTGGACTCCTGCCAGGTTCACATTTTGCTTCCTCTGTTTTGGCTTTCTAGGTGTGACTGACACATGTGACGTCACCGTGTGAAGCTCCAGCTTTGTCATCTGTAGACATAAACCTGCTTCACGGAACTGATGAGAGGGCTCAGGGAGACGGTGCTTCTGAAGCTGTTTGCAGGAGGTAGGCATGAGAGTGAAACTGGGTATTTCCTGCCCGGTAAATACATATACAGGACTCAGAGGCCTGGCCTGCCTTCCCCGCCCACCACAGTTTGTTTTGTGGTTGGTGCCAAAATGGACACAAGCCCCATCATCCCTCCTTCATCCCTCCAGCATTCTGTAAATATTTATCCAGTACACACTGTATGCTAGGAATGCATATTCACTCAAAATGTGCCTGCAGCACCCCTCTCCCCATCAAAAAAGTCCAACACATTTCCGAAATGTCCCCCGGGGTTGACAGTCCCCCTTTGAGGAGGACTGCTCGACCCTTTTGCCCTTGGGATGGGGACTTAAAAGACTGCCAGTCTTTCTCCGGTGGCACTGCCGGTGACAGAGGGATGGCACCCTGACCCCCTTTCTCAGGAAGCTCTGGAGGCATGGCCTGCTGGGCAGCGCATGCCTGCGGTCACCCGGGACCACGGGCAGCATGAGGACCCCGGTGGGATGCAGACCCTCCACCGTCAGCACCGCTGCCGGGGCGGCTATCAGGTCAAGGCCAGGGCGTCGTACGTGGACGAGACCTTGTTTGGCAGCCCTTTGGGCACCCGGCCCGCACCGCCAGACTTTGACCCACCCTGGGTGGAGAAGGCCGACAGGACCAAAGGAGTGGGCAGAGCGGCTCCACGGGCTTCGGGGGCCAATGGGAGCTGTGGGACCCCCTCCTCCAGGGGCAGCACCCCGACCCTCACGCCAAGGAAGAAGAACAAATACAGGTAACGGCACGGGGGAGACGCACTCCTGCACTCGGCATTGCCACCGAGGTTCCACACATGCTGTGTGACCCTGGGCAAGCCCCTTGCCCTCTCTGAGCTATAATTTCCTCCTGTGGAAAGTGGATTTAGTGGTTTTACCGAGAGGATTAAATGAGATGAGGTGTGTACTGTGCTGGGCACAGTAACCTGACCCTTAAGGAAGCTCTTGGTAAATAATAGTGAGGCTGGCATCAGAGGCCCAGAGAGGTGGGGATTGGCCCAAGAGTTACAGAGCAGTTTGCATAACATTATTGGTGTGGTTGATCCATGAAATGACCGAGATTTGCTGGTTTCAGATTTCATTTTGAAAAGATTTTCTTGCTGCATATTCATGAACAAGTTAGAAAACCAGGAGCTGATGCTACTGGTTATTATCAGATTAGAGTTAGGTTACTGGGATTATTTCAGATTAATGTCATCCGGAAGGAGGTATCAAGTAGTGGACCTCAGGGTTCCTTCGTGTGTTTGGACAAAGACACAAGGAGACTGGTGTTGTGTTTTGATTATGGCTGCCATAACAAAATACCATAGACTTACGGGGCTTACATAACCGGGGCTCAAACTATCGTTGGGATTCTGTCTTCATCTTAGTGCAGCTTTCCCTCACACGTTACAGGTAAGATGCCACCACCTGCTTTGCCCTTGCATCCACCAGCTTTTCAAGGTCAGGAGGCAGAAAAACATCTTTCCTGGTAGTTTCAGCAAAGGTCTTAAGGCAGACTCTGATTGGACAGAATGGACCAGATGGCCATTCCTGAGCCAATCAGAGTGGCCAGAGGAGTGAAATATGCAAATTGACGAGGCCTGGGGCACATCCCAAGGAATAGGGGGACTGGATGCTAGGTAGAGGCGACATAGCAGAGATGGAGGTAGCGGTACATGAAGGGGCTGTGGCCTCACTGGGTGCCAGGCTGGGAGACAGGGACTTCCGAGGATCTACTGGCAACCCTCTCTACTGCTGCAGGTGCCTGGTGGTGGGGGGGGTGGCGTGGGGTGGGTGGGTGTTCAGGTTGTAAGGTTTATTCACTCCGTTTCTCTTCCCTTTGCCAGACTGATCAGCCACACTCCTTCTTACTGTGATGAGTCACTATTTGGCTCCCGACCCGTGGGCGCCTGCTGGGAGGCCCCGTGGATGGTGAAGGGGGGTGCTTCAAAACTCGACACGCTCTTCTGGACACCCCCGGCCACCCCGAGGGGCCACCCGCCCCACCCCAGGGAGACCCCAGAGCGCACCGTTCACCCGTCCGCTCCCACGAAGACAGAGCCCAGGGAGGGGTCCGAGGCTGAGAAGGTGTCCACGGGTGGCTTAGACCCTCCACGCTCTCCGAGGCGGGAGCGTGCCCATTCCCTCACCCACCTGAGTGCCCCCAGCACTGGCCGCCCACCCACCGCTGGCCCCCATGCGAGTGGGCCTCGGGTTCCCAGGCCTTCCCCATCGGGGGTGACCTTCCGGAGCCCGCTGGTGACTCCCCGGGCTCGGGCAGTCAGCGCTTCAGTGCCAGCGACGTGCCAGCGAGGGGGTGCCACCCCGAGACCAAAGCCCCCTTGGAAATGAGGTTCCCGGTCCTTTCATCAGGTTTGCCCTTGGGGTCACAGCGAGGGGAGGAGTTTCAGAGGATGGCACGGGGGCGGGGGGAGGCTTCTGGGGAGACCCCCAGGCGTCAGCGAGGCACTCAAGGTGGCAGGCATGGAGGGTGGTCAGGGACGCCCTCTGTCCTGACAACGCTTCCCTGCTGCCCCCACAACGTGGACTTGAGGGCCACCCCTTGAGATACCTGTTCTAGTCCCGTCAGAGTCACGTGCAGGATCAGTGCCAACCCAGGGATGCCCCCCACATCACTCCCACCACACGTTGTGTTGCCGCCAAGTATGAATAAATGGTGTGGTCGCCAATCTGGAGGGTTCTCCCCTCCACCCCACCCCCAACCTCCCTTCAAGCCAGACTTCCTGCTCAGGATGTTTCCAGCCGAGTCTGGAGGCCTCCGAGTTTTCCCTGGCACCGTGTCTGGGTGCTATGAGGGTGGGCTTTTTATTTTAATGATCATGTATTTATTTTCACGTATTAAATGTGTCAGTAGCTCACCAAAGCCGTGGCTTAATAAGTTTTTTTTTCCCTTAGGGGAAAAGCCGGTGTTAGGCCTGCGTTGGGTTAAATAACGATTCTGACACAGCAAGGGAAGCCGCAGAAATTGTGACAGGCGAGTGGGGGCCTGAAGTCCCGGAACCCAGGCCTCCAGCCACACTGGGGCCTCCTCCCGTCAGCTTCAGCTGCTGCCACTAACCAGGGGGAGCTGCAGCTCAGCTCAGCTGGGGAAGAGCCCTGGGAATCTGGTTGGTGAGATTTTTCCAGAAAAGGCGGGAAGCTGGATTTGTGTGTGAGGGTCCCCGATTTTTTTTTTTAAAATACCTTCAATACCAGCAGTGAATCTTAAAAAGATACATCGTCCAACTACCGGGGCACCGCATAAAGCCTGTGGCGGCTGCTGGCCTGTGATCTTGGGGCTCTGAGCTCACACAGCGCTGATGCGGGAGAGGCTGTGGGCCAGTGGGCAGTCCCAGAGCGGGGCTGAGGGCAGGGAAGCCGGTGCTGCTGGAGCGCTGCCTGCCCTCACCCTCCCCTCCGTGGGCAGCCCTGGACACCACGTGTCCATCGTGGCCTTGGCAGCTTCCGGTCTGGGACCAAAGAGGAATGGTTAGTGCTGACACCCTGCACGCTCCCCTCTTGGGGACGGCATTTACAGGCAGGGACACGCACGGCCAACCACTCTGGGTCAAAGGCTTATTCACAGGAAGTGGTTTGAAATGGCTTTTAATTCTGAAAAAGGTATGAAAGCCCTGATCTCGGGGCTTCCTGGTCCCAGGGCCTCCTGGCTGGCTCTCTGGGAAGGGGAGATGGGGGGGCAGAGGATCAGAGCAGGGCCATGGGCAGGGCTCATTTCTTGCCCTTGCCCTTGCCCTTGCCCTTCTCGCCCTTGCCCTTGCCCTTGCCCCGTTTCTTCCTCTTGGACCGGAGCAGGGAGCGGACCAGGTAGCCCTTCCACACGGCCTGGATGAGCGTGGCCGCCTTCACCATGCGCATCATGTCCTGCTCGGCCTCCATCCTCTTCTTGGAGTTGATCTCCCGCTCCTCCCGGATCTGGGAGAACTCCTCCACCAGCACCTCGTACCGCTTCTGCAGCTCCTCCAGCTGGATCTTCTCCTCCTTGTGGATGATGTCCAGCTCCTCGTACTCCTCCTGCGGAGGGAGGGCCAGTCAGTGGGCTTCCCTGGCATCGGGCCTGCCTGCCCCGCCCTCGGCACGCACCCCACCCTTCGCGCGGGGGCTTCCGGGCCAGCAAGGCCTCCTGCACGAGGCTTTCTGCCTCCGAGGCCCGGGAGAGAGTGCGAGGGGTGTGAGGTCCGTCCTGGTGCGAGGTGGGACCCGGGAAAGATCACCGCTTGGGGTTGGCCAGACTGAGTCCAAATCCCAGCTCAGCCACACCGTCCAAGCCTTCGTTTTTCCTCGTCCGAAACACGGTGACAATTGCAAACGCAGGAGGGGGTAGGTGGGAGCCGTTTCCGGGATTAAGTGACACAGGACGACAAGACACAATTGCTGGATGCGGTGCCAGGCACGCGTGGGGACGGAAAAAATGCAAGCGGCTGCCTCTGAGGCCGTCCGTGTCGCAAAGCTTGAGTGGGACTTCCTCAGGGCACTCAGTCCCACAGCTCTTCCTTATGTCTAACTCCAGCCTCTCCTGCTGTAGCTCACCCCTCCCTCCCTCCCTCCCTCTCACATTTGCCAGCCTCCCCAGGGTCCCCTCCCCGGAGCTCTCATGGTCGGACAGCCAGGCCCCGATTTGCCCTTCCCTGAGCAGCACGCTCCAGTGCCCACCAGGTTTCCTGGCCCCACAGCCAGGGCCGTGGGCCACCAAGGTTACCACGGAGCTGGTGGGGGGCTTGAGGGCTCCCCAAATCGTAGGCACATCCTGCAGGCCGGACCCAGTGCGGGACACAAGCTTTGGCGACAGTGGTGCCTCACTGGCTGCGCGCTGCCCGACCTGGGGATGACGATCCCGCTGATCGCGCAGAAATGGGCCCGGGAAGGCCACGCCCACAGCTTAGGGCCCACAGCCTGTGAGTGACAGCGGAGAACCTCCAAGTGGCCACAGGCCTTTCTCACTGCCGGGTCCCAGCGGCGGGCATGCAGAAGGAGCTTTCTGCGTGGCACAGGGACGTGGTGGAGGCAAGCTCACGCCCCAGTCCACTGGGGATGCGCCCTGGCTGGGTGCCGGCAGGAGCAGAGAGTACGGGATGTGGACGCTAGAGGGAGCCAGGGTCACTGGGCTGGTGGAGAGGCTCACAGCTTCTGGGTCCGTCCCTTCCCAACCCTCGGTGCCCCAGGCCAGACAAACCCTGGCGCCCAGGGAAGGAGCAGGGAGGCCCGGAACTTGGCCAAGACCACAGACCATCCTGGGGCCTCTCTTCCCATCCCCACTCCTAGAGGATTGTGGGAAATACACTTGAGAGAGGTTTATGCAGCAACAAATACCTGCTTTTCGGTCATCTCCGTGTCGTATTTCTGGATCCAGTTCTCGATTTCCGTCTCCACTTTATATTTCTTCTAAAAAAAAAAAAGAAAAAATCCAGCTAGTATTTACAACAAACAATGCCAAGCAGGCTCCGCACCAGCCGGCCCTGTGGTGGGTGCCTTCCATGCCTTGCCTATGGATCCACACGAGGTGGGTCCTCCATTTCACAGATGGGTAAACTGAGGGTCAGCCGTGCTCGCTCCCTTGCTCAAGGACATAGAGCTGGTGAGTGTTGGAGCTCCGTTTGAGGCCAGCAGTCTGGCTCCAGAACATTCTAAGCAGAGGGAGCTGCAGATGCAAAGACCCCGGGATGGGAGCAAGCTTGTGGTGTTTCTAGAGCAGAGGTCAAGCCAGTGTGGCTGGAATGGAGGGCCCCGGAGCGTGGTCCCTGGGAGTGGCAGCAGGGGGCAGAACTTGGGTTCTAGTGTAAGGAGGAGGGAGGGGAAGCTATTGGGTGGGTTTAGATGGGGTAGAGCAGCGTTTCCCAAACTTTTGACATATGTGTACCCCTTCTATAATTTCCGTAACGCTGAGTACCCCTCGTACTCATGAGAACGCAGAATTAGGCACAGCTAAGCACGGTGCAGTGCATATCCCCACCGCACTCCGGTGCAACGCGTACCCCACCAAACTCTTCCCATACCCCTAGGGGGACGCGTACCACACTTTGGGAAACACTGCAGTGGAGGGTCATTTTACTTTTAAAAGAGATCTAATTTTGCTTTTAAAAGAGATCAGCTCCGCCCTAGCTGGTTTGGCTCAGTGGATAGAGCATCAGCGTGAAGACTGAAGAGTCCCAGGTTCGATTCTGGTCAAGGGCACATGCCTGGGTCTCTAGGGGACGTGCAGGAGGCGGCCAATTAATGAATGATTCTCTCTCATCGTTGATGTTTCTATCTCTCTTTCCCTCTCCCTTCCTCTCTGAAATCAATAAAGATTTTTTTTTTTAATAAAAAATAAATAGCCGAAACCGGTTTGGCTCAGTGGATAGAGCGTCGGCTTGGGGACTGAAGGGTCCCGGGTTCGATTCCGGTCAAGGGCATGTACCCTGGCTGTGGGCATATCCCCAGTAGGGGGTGTGCAAGAGGCAGCTGATCAATGACTCTCTCTCATCGATGTTTCTAGCTCTCTCTCTCTCCCTTCCTCTTTGTACAAAATCAATAAAAGATATATTTATAAATAAATAAATAAATAAATAAAAGAGATCAGCTCCCATCCATACAATGGAACGTTATTCAGCCATAAAAAGGAATGAAGTACTGTTACATGTTACATCATGGATGAACCTTGAAAACATGATGCTGAGTGGAAGGAGCCAGACAAGAAAGGCCACAGGTTTTATGATTCTTTTTGTATGAAATGCCCAGAATAGGCAAGTCCCTAGAGACAGAGAGGAGGTGAGTGGTTTTAGGGTGGGAAGGAGTGGGAGAGACTGTGTAATGGGTGTGGGGTTTTATTTTGGAGCGATGGGTGTGGGGGTTTATTTTGGAGCCATGGAAATGTCTGGAACGAGACCGAGGCGGTGGCTGCACAGCACTGTGAGTGTGTTAAATGCCACTGAGCCGTTCGTTTGCTTTAAAATGATGAATTCCATGCTATGTGAATTTCACCTCAGTTTAAAAATAATAACAAACCAGCTCCCTAACCCTACAGAGCAAGAATTCTTAACTGGGCAGCATAGAGGGGCCTGTGTCCCCCAAGGGTTGCCCACCAGTGTGGATTTGATGGGGGAGAGGCCCGGGGCTTCCGTCAGGTGCTCAGGAGAGTGGTGACACTAAAGTGAAACCGGGAACAAGTATCGGAAAGGGTGCGCTTCGTCAGGAGAGAGACTTTGAAACCCACACGCGAATACAAAGTGGGCCTGGGGCCTGGCTGAGACGATGGAGAAGGCACGGGGGAATGGTATGTATGGAGCACGGATTCTGCACCAGCCCTCTGCCTGTCATCTCATTTAATTCTTGTTAAGACTGAGTCGATCACGTTCATTTTAAAGATGTGAAAACAGGCTCGGTAACTGGCCTGAGGCTCACGTGCTCCTTGGGTTCCCTTGCCCGGTATTGACAGGTGGGTTCCATCATCCCCTCCGGGCTCAGGAGGAGTGGGGGGGGGACGAGGGAACCCGGCTGAGATCTCGGAGGGGGCGTGTGGCAGCGGGATGGGTGCCGTCGCTGCCCCCTGGCCCTGTGCTGCACCCTCCTGCCTCCCAGGGGGCACCGGCTCCACCCTGGGCTTCCTGGTGGCTGGGGCAGCCCTGCCCTCCATGCCGGACCCCCTCCACCCTGTCCCCCGCCCGGTGCCCCCCCAGGGCACCTTCCGGAGCGTCTGCTCGGCCTCCCGGTTCTCCATGATCAGGCTGTGGAACTGCGATCGCAGCTGCAGGATGTCCTGCTGGATCCTGGCCACGCGGGACTGCGAGGCCCGGTAGTCGGCCTTCTGCTGCTTCTCTGCCTCCTGCTTGGTGCGCGTCAGGCTGTTCTCCGAGAACTTGAGCACCTGGTGCAGGTGGTTCTTCAGCTCCTGGATCACAAAGTTCTCCTTCTCCACCTGGGCCCGGGAGAGGAGAGGCCGCGTCAGAACCCACGTGACCACGGCTCAGCGCAGACGCCAGCCATTGCCGTGCCATCGCCTCGCCGAGTCCTGCCCCAGCGCCGGTGGGCACAGGGACAGCCTGATGCCAGATGAGGAAACTGAGGCTGAAGGGGCCAACTCATCTGTCCAGGGTGGTGCAGCTGAGCTGGCATTCGAAGCCAGGTCTGTCTGACCCGGAGCCCGGGTTCTTGGCCACCCCCTTTATTTCCTGGCATGAATGGAGGGCAGGGGAGAGGGCTGGGACAGGGGGACACTCCTGTTGGGGGAACAGTGGGGGTGCCCAGTCGGCAGAGACACAGATGCAGGAAGGTGTGATAGACACGCCCCATAGGACAGCCACCTGCTTCCCCTGTGGGCCTGGCTTGTCCCTGCCTTCAGTTGGTTCAAAAACAGGGACAGCCCTGGCCTTTTGGCTCAGTGGATAGAGCATCGGCCTGTGGACTGAAGGTTCCCGGTTTGATTCCGGCCAAGGGCACATGCCCGGGTTGTGGGCTGGATCCCCAGTAGGGGGCATGCAGGAGGCAGCCGATCAATGATTCTCAGCATCATTGACGTTTCTATCTCTCCCTCTCCCTTCCTCTCTGAAATCAATATATTTTTAAAAAATAGGGATGGGGTGGAGGACTGGGCTGTTTTATATATAAACTCGAAAGGCTGATCATTAACCAATAATGCAGTTGGTTAACACATATTTTTCCTGTCATCTGTGTTACATACTATATTCTTACAAGAGAATAAGCTAGACAGGAGGCAATGTGGTTAAGAAAATCCTAAGGAAAGAAAACCCACGCATAAGTGGGCGTGTGCAGCTTCAAGCTGTGTTGTACATGGGCCAACTGCATTAACATGGGACCTATGGTTATTATTAGGTCCAGATCGTTTCCTTCCTTTTTTTTTTTTTTTAAAATCTTTATTGTTGAAAGTATTACATATGTCTGTAGAGAGCGCCTGGGGAGACACGTGGGCTTTCTTTAATTATTGTCAGCTGAACCCAGTGGCCTTGGCAAAGCCACACCCTGGAAACACGCTTTGCCAAAAGGCAAGGGTGTTGTCAGCTTGACCTTCATTTTGATATGTAAATCCATTCGTTTCCGGCTCGAAGGACCAATAAAAAAATAAAAAATAAAAGATATGTAAATCCAGTCTAGCACTGGGAATGCTCGGCCCACCGGAGCTCCTTTATCTTAAGTTTTGGTGAAACTTCCTGGTTTGTGGGGGGTAAAATGAACAGGCTGCCTAGGCTCTGGGTCACTGTCTCTCCACCAGAAGAGGGCAGCGGTCCCACTGGTCCCAGCCTTTTCCTTCCATTTTGTGTCTTGCTTTTTCTTTCATATTTCTCAATCCCCAGCCCCTCTACTCGAAGAACTGGATCATTCTCTTTCCATGCCAGACTCGGAAAAGAGAGGCCCTGCCATATATGGCCCCTTGTTGCCCCATTGACCCCTCTACTCTCGGGGTCAAGACCCCAGGCCTTCACCGCCCTATGGTCTGTGTCCATGGGTTATGCATATGTGCCTACAAGTTCTTCAGTTGATCTCTTCCCACCCACCCACCCGTTTTCCCTCTTAAACATTTTATTAGCGCTTTCACCCCTCCCACCTGGCCCTTGCCCCGAGGACAAAGACCACATCCCTTGATTAGGCCTCAAACCCCAACCCCGAGTGATCCGCCCCCTGCTCCTCTTGCCTCTTCCCTTCGGCTCACTGGCAGTTTTGGGTTCCTAGGTACACCCCCCCCCCCCACACACACACACCCACACACACCCTGGGACAGGGGTCTGCAAACAAAGACTCCCAGGCCAAATTGGGCTGCCTGCCTGTATTTGTAAATAAAGTTTTATTGGAACATAGGCCATTCATTTATGGATTGCTTATGGCTGCTTTTACACTAGGGAGTCAGTTGAGTTCAGCAGTTGCAACGGAGACTGGCCCTCCAAACACAAAGTGTTGACTGCGCAGCCCTTTGTGGAAAGTTTGCCTGCCCCTGGCCAGGAAGGCCGTTCCTGCCTCACCTGTCTGCCTCACTCTCGTTCTTCCGGTCTTGGTTTCACCATCCTGTACCCTTTGGGTGTGAGTTCAGCTCTCCTATAACCCTCTCTTACAGCACCTCAGTCCTACCCTTCATTGCATGTCTCCCAACTGTAATTAGCCTGGCTGGCGCGCCTCAGGGGTTGAGCGTGGACCTATGAACCAGGAGGTCAGGGTTCGATTCCCAGTCAGGGCACAATCCTGGGCTGTGAGCTCGGTCCCCTGCAGGAGGCAGCAGATCCATGATTCTCATCCTTGATGTTTCTATCTCTCTCTCCTCCTCTCCCTTCCTCTCTGAAATCAATTTAAAAATATATTTTTAAAAACCTGTAATTAAATCAGCTCTTTAAGTCCTATCTTCCTTACTGTCAACTCCATGAGGCTGGGACCATATGGGCTTAATGATAAAACCTGGCCCTTCATAAGTACTCAAAACCATATTCATGGAATAAATGAACGAAAGCATCTACTTAAATCCCCGTGGGGGGGAGGGGAACCCAAGCCAGGAGGTCGGGGCTCCCGGTGGGGTTCCTTCCAGAACCCGCCCCGCACGGGAAGCGGTACCTCCGCGGCCCTGTTCCTCATCCTCTCCGCCAGCTCGTTCTCCAGCGCATCGATGACCTCCTGGTTCCGCATGTTCCGCTTGGTGATGTCCTGGATGAACTGGCCCTTGTCCCGGGCCTCCATGGGGCTGGTGAGCAGCTTCTCAAACAGGAAGCCGCGGAGCTCCACCAGGCTGTCGATGAAGCCCTGGGCTCCCGGGCTCCGGACCGCCGCCTGCGCCCGCAGGAGCTGGGCCGCCTGCGGGTTGCCGAGCAGGAGCCGCAGGTTGTTCTTGGTGGAGTCCCGGATCTGCCCCATGAGGGGCAGGAGGTTGGACTTCTGCAGCTCGATGGACAGGAGGAGGTCTCGGAACCAGGCCTCCTCCTCGAACTCCTCCTCGGCCTGCAGCTGCAGCTCCTCCTCCTGCAGGTAGCGGACCTTGTCCATGAGCACCTGGCACAGGTCCTCGTGCTCCCGCACCGCCCGGCTCAGCTCCTCGCCCAGCAGGCCCTCCAGCTCCTCCATGTTGGCTGCCACGGAGGACAGCAGCGTCACCAGCTCCACCTTTTGGATGGTCTCGTCCAGCACGGACATGATCCTCTTGGTCTCGATGGTGGTGAGCTTGGTCTTCAAGGGGGTGAAGGGTTTTGCTGTGGAAGTTCCCTTTTTTGGCGACTCTGCCATCACCCTCATTTTGCTGACGTCCGGGCTCTGGTAGAGGGCGCCCACGGCCAGGATGTCTAGCGCCATGATGCACGCAGCCTTCTCGGTCTCTGTGGGCCCTGGGAGACTTCGACAGACTGGACAGGTCTCCTGCCTCTGTTTTCCTGAAAAAGGAAGGGGCGCGCCGTTAGGAGAGCTGTGCAGAGGTCAACCATAAACTTGGCCTTGAGGGTTCACCGTAGGCGCTCTGCAGCTTGTGCACGGAACCCTCACCGACAGCGGTTGGTAGCTTTGTGACAGCGCCAGGGCCACAGGGGTAGGAGGGCCACAGGGGTAGGAGGTGGGGCTTGGGCACAGGTGTCAGGCAAGGACCAACCAGGGATGTGGACAACATTCTGAGTATTTAAGGACAGAAAACTGGTAACACAGGTGATGGAGGAGCTAAGGGGTCAACCAGGGCAAGGGGAAGTCGCCCCTAGCCAGCCCCCCAGCAGCAATGGTTAAATTGTTGGTGGCATGCCAAAACCGGTTTGGCTCAGTGGATAGAGGATTGGCCTGCGGACTGAGAGGTCCCAGGTTCGATTCCGGTAAAGGGCATGTACGGTGGTTGCGAGCACATCCCCAGTAGGGGGTGTGCAGCTGGTCGATGTTTCTCTCTCATTGATGTTTCTAGCTCTCTATCCCTCTCCCTTCCTCTCTGTAAAAAATCAATAAAATATATTTTAATAATAATAATAATAATAATAATAAAAATTGTTGGTGGCGGGAAGCCACCCCAGGAGGAGGTGGGGAGCTTAGGGATTGGGGTCAGCCAGCGGGGGGCAGAACCCCAGCCGTTTCCTCTCCGGGAGAGGCTGCAGTTCCAGAGGGCCTGTAGCCACTGCCACCAACAGCCCAAAGCAAAGAGGGAGAAGTACTCTGGCTTCTCCCTTCATCCCGCCCTCCAGTCCAACACCAGTGCCTCCCATTGGTCAAGCCCAGTGAGGAACCAGCTGACAAGGGAGCCTGGGCAAGGCAGCCTGCTTGGGGGGGGGGGGGGAGGATAGAGGAGAACAGCCTAAGACACAGAGCAGAACACAGCCCATCTTATGCTGGCTGGGTTTTTTTTTGTTTTTTTAAATATATTTTATTGATTTTCCACAGAGAGGAAGAGAGAGGGATAGAGAGCTAGAAATGTCGATGAGAGAGAAACATCGACCAGCTGCTTCCTGCACACCCCCCACTGGGGATGTGCCCGCAATCAATGTACATGCCCTTGACCGGAATCGAACCCGGGACCTTTCAGTCCGCAGACCGACGCTCTATCCACTGAGCCAAACCGGTCTCAGCGCGCTGGCTGGGTTTTTAAGTCAGGGTGGGATAGACAATGACTTTGAAATGTATTGTTTTTTCTAAAAAAAAATTTAAAAAAAATGGCTTTGCCACATGCAACCCTGGATCCCGGACTGAATTCTGAAAGGGAAACAAGGACATTAGTAAGAAAACTGGTGAAATCCAACTCAAGTGGACACTTCGGTCAATAGCACTGCATCAGTGTTAGCGTCTTAGCTTGGGCAAACATAACACGCTTACGTAAGATGTTAACAGTAGGGGGAGCCAGTGGAGGGCGGACGGGAATTTCTGTATTATCTTTGCAAGTTTTCTGGAAAAGCTACAGCTGTTGCAGAATAAAACGCCTATTTATAAGACCGCTTCAGGGGAAAAAAAAAAAATCTACGGGGGCAACCAGAAATCAATAACTGACATCGCTGCATGGCGTGATGACTAAGAGCTCTCTCTGCTGCAGCCCCGTGTAGGTTCAGGTCCTTGCTGGCGGACCCTGGGCTTTTATCTAATTCCCCTAAGCCCCAGCTTCATTGGCCATAAGACAGGGATCTTCAGCTTCTGGGGGATGTTTCTGGCACGGGGCCTGGACATTGGGAGTGCTCAATAAATAATAACTAATATTATTAGCCCAGGGAAACCAACAGAAACCCCAAGTCCAGGACCGCGATGATTTCCCAGTTAGAAGTCTCAGCCCCGATGGAGATCCAGAAGTCTCTGATGAACCTGGGCTCCCAGCATAAAGCACCTAAGACAGATCTCCCCACTCCCAACCCCCGCCACGTGCCCATCCCTCACCCTGCTCCTTTTTTTCTTTTTTGTAAAATATATTTTATTGATTTTTTTTACTGAGAGGAAGGGAGAGGTATAGAGAGTCAGAAACATTGATGAGAGAGAAACATCCATCAGCTGCCTCTTGCACACCCTCCACTGGGGATGTACCCTCAACCAAGGTATATGCCCTTGACTAGAATCGAACCTGGGGCCCTTCAGTCCACAGGCTGACGCTCTATCCACTGAGCCAAACCGGCTTCGGCACCCTGCTCCTTCTTTATCCCTTGTCCTGATGATCAGCCATCCTAGTTGCTCCAGTCAGAAACCTGAGTGCCTCCCCCCCCCCCCACTCTTCCTTCCCCACACACCCGATCTGCCCCCACTTCCATCAGTGATCTCTCCTCAACAGCTCCCTCTTCCACATCCTCCCTTTCAGCAGCCGCTCTGCCACCAGGGGCCTTATGATCTCTGGCTTAGATGATGAAAGAGCTGCTCAGCTGGTCGGCTCACATCTGCTGCTGCCCCCTGCAATAAAGATCATCCGTGTAGAGATCTAGTCTGGTCTTGACTGAGCCCCTGGGGACATGAAGGCGATGCCAAGCTCTGTCCTGCCAGAGCTTATGACCTAGTGTGGGAGCTGAAACATGCATGCATGAAGGCCAACAACTAGAGGAGGAAGAGAATAGAGGTGCGGTCACAGAATAGGATGGGATCACGCCTGCCTTCGACACCAGACTTGATCTGGCAGGACTTTGGGATCCATTTTGATGGCAGGAAACGTGACAGGATAAAATCAGGGGGTTTTTTTTGAGAGAGACCTGTTGTATGGATGATTTATAGGGAAAGGACTGGTGGCCAGCTGGTAAGTTGAGATACTATAAACCTCCCACCTCAGGGCCTTTGCACATGCTGTTCCTTTTTCTTGCAATGCACCCCCCCCCCCCCTTGCCAAGTTAATTCCTTATTCTCAGTTCCTGTGTCACTTCTTCAGCGAAGCCTCTCCCCGGCTTCCAGCCTTGATTGAATTCTCATTTCAGGTTATCTCAGTGCCGAGCCCCTGGTAGCAGGCTTGCTCGCCTATACCGTGCAGGCCGGAAACACTGCCCTCCTTCTCGGCCTCCCTCACAGCGAGGGGTGACTGGGGACACAGTTCACGCCCATGACAATCAGAAGAAGGAACCGACAGGGCTTGAGGAGCCAAAGGCAGCTCCGGTTTTGGGTGACGGGGAGAGAATTTCGGGGCCCTTGAGTCACTAGGGAAGCTGGGAGAGGCCATTTAAACTCCTCGAGTTCCAGCGGCCACAACCAGCGCAGACCGTGGACAGGACGTCCTGGCCTTCCTGTGATCGTTTCCTCTTTGTCAGGCGACAGCCCCGTTTCCCTTTCAGGACTCAGATCCTCTGTTCCGCTGGGTGCAGTCCCGGTGGGGCTGCTGATCAGAGAGCCCTGCTTTCTTCCTCCGGGGAATTCCGAGGACCACGCGGGTGGGTGGGTGGGAGACGGTAAGGGCTGATGCCGGCGATGGGTTCTGAGGACCCTGCCGCCAAGGTCCCCAGAACCCCCGTGGCCGCCGTCCCCTCGGACCCTGGTTCTCCAGCTTTTCCGTCACCGTTCACCGTTTGCTTAGCCGGGGCCAGTTTCTGTGGCTTGTGACCAAAGGACCCTAGCTGACAACGTGGTCTAGGCCACTGACTGCACAGGATGGAGTGGGCTCCGGGGATGTAAAGGCAAAGGAGAAGGAAGAGTAAACAGAGAGCAGGGGTGGGGATCAGAGAAAGCCGGAAATGACGAAAACAAGGATCAAGGTGGCCAGTTCAGCCGAACCGGTTTGGCTCAGTAGATAAGAGCGTCGGCCTGCGGACTGAAGGGTCCCGGGTTTGATTCTGGGCAAGGGCATGTGCCTTGGTTGCGGGCACATCCCCGGTGGGGGATGTGCAGGAGGCAGCTGATTGATGTTTTCTCTTTTTTTTTTTTTTTAATTTTTTAAAATTATTATCTGTGTACATATATATATCTTACCATTGCCCCCCACATACATACCGACGTTTCTCATTGATGTTTCTAATTCTCTATCCCTCCCCCCTCCTCTCTGTAAAAAAAAAAAAAAAAAAAAATCAATAAAATATATATTTTTTAAAAAAGGTAGCCAGTTCGGGTGCTGAGGCCGGGCCAGAGGGATCCCAGAAGCCTCAGGGAGCTGAGGACCGAATGGAGGAGAAAGTAAATTATATAAATTTCATCCCCACCCACTTCCTGCTTTTCCTTCAATGTCCTGAGTTCCTCTAAGGCTGTTCCTGAGGATAACTTTTTTTTTTTTTTTTTAATATATTTTATTGATTTTTTTTTTTTTTTTTAAAGAGAGGAAGGGAGAGAGAGAGAGCTAGAAACATTCATGAGAGAGAGTCATCGATCAGCTGCCTCTTGCACGCCTCCTACTGGGGATGTGCCCGCAACCAAGGTACATGCCCTTGACCGGAATCAAACCTGGGACCCTAGAGTCCGCAGGGCCACGCTCTATCCACTGAGCCAAACCGGTTTCGGCCTGAGGATAACCTTCTAAGGACAGCCAGGGACTGTCCTCTCGGGGGATGGAGGCTCTGTGGCCCTCAGCCACAGGATGAATGGGACCAAAACGGTTAATGAACGCACTTCTTCCCCCTCTTGCCCCCCGCCCCTCTTTCCTCCCTCTCCTCCCATCCCCCAAAACCTGCAGGCATAAATCAAAACGCCCAAATTCTTCGGGGATGGCGGCTAGAAATGCAACATTACATGAAATGTTTCCAATTTGCTTTCAGCCAAATTACCTCTTTTGCTTTAAAGGGCAAACTTGTTTTCTTTGATTATGATGACGCCCATCAGTTCCTGACAGCTCATTTGGGCGAACAAGAAAAAGCCCACGGAGCTGGGATGGGGGGGAAGCGCGTCTGACTGCGATGACAAGAATCACCAGAGAATCTCTTTTCCTCGAATTCTAATATGACTGTTCCGTGTCCTTTTTTTTTTTAATGCCACCAACCTTAATATTGAAATAATTTCCTACTTCGGCCTCTCCTTTGGAAATTCCTGCCCCGAGAGTTGAAGCGAGATTGCTAATGGGTGGGGAACTTTAATTGGATCTTCCCTTTATTTGTCATTAATTCTGCTGATGAACTTTATAAATGGAAATATATCTTTATCATGCAAATGAAACCTCGGCTTCATTCAATAGGGGCTGGTTAGATATTTTATTACTCTCACTCTCAGAACGTTTTGAAAGGGAAAAAAAAAGGTTTTGAGGTAAATTATATATATTTTTCCCCTCAGGAGGAAAAGGGGAAGAAAATTTAACCTTACAACTGCCCCACAGATTTAACACTGGTTTGTGGAGAAGTCAGAGGGTGATAAAAAATAAAATAAAATCTGGAAGCTCAGTGGTTGAGCATCAACCTATGAACCAGGAGATCACAGTTCGATTCCCAGTCAGAAGGCAAGCGAGGGACTAAATTATTGAAGCTTCGAATCATCTCTCATTGATTTTTATAATGTGCGTCAATCATTTGTATATTTGGAACTTTTTAAAATATATATATATTATTGATTTTTCACAGGGAGGAAGAGAGAGGGATAGAGAGTTAGAAACATCGATCAGCTGCCTCTTGCACTACTGGGGATGTGCCCACAACCAAGGTACATGCCATTGACTGGAATCGAACCTGGGACCCTTCAGTCTGCAGGCCGACACTGTATCTACTGAGCCAAACCAGCTTGGGCTACTTTGAAACTTATTCTCAACTAATTACCAAGACACACCTTATAACTGATCACACGACAGGCCTCGCAGGGCAGCGTGGATGTCCCACCACGTGGGTCAGGTAACAGGCCCTCATCAGTTCTAGCACAGCGTTGCCCAAATCTCTCTCCATAGCAGGCCGCCTTTGGATGTCTGCCAAATCTATAGGCCACGTTGTACTATCAGCAACTTAATTTTTTAAAAGTATACTTTTGTTCTTAAGTACTTGTCATTAAAAAGAAAACTTGATATCTCCTCTGCAACTGGGAAATCTGTATCACTTCCTTAAGGAGAAGATAATGTCTACATCTTGATATTCACTCTAGCTAGAAACAGAATAATGAGTCCAGACCAGATCTCTTGTCAAAAAGCAAGGCTAGCACTGGCCAGTGTTGGTTGAGCATCGTCTCATGCGCTGAAAGGTCACTGGTTCAATTTCTGGTCAGGGCACATACCTAGGTTTTGCAGGTTCAATACCTGGCCGGGGCATGGACAGGAGGCAACTGATCAAAGTTTCTCTCTCACATCAATGTTTCTCTCTCTGTCTCTCTCTGTCTCTCATCAATAAAAACAGCCCAGCCAGAGGAGAATTAGTTTAGATCCACTAAACTAGTCATCATTTTCCAGTTTCCTCCTCCTCATAAATTAATTCATCGTGCTTTTTATTTATTTTTATTTATTTATTTTTTAAAATATATTTTATTGATTTTGTACAGAGAGGAAGGGAGAGAGATAGAGAGTTAGAAACATCGATGAGAGAGAGTCATCCATCAGCTGCCTCTTGCATACCCCCTACTGGGGATATGCCTGCAACCAAGGTACATGCCCTTGACCGGAATCAAACCCGGGACCCTTCAGTCCCCAAGCCGACGCTCTATCCATTGAGCCAAACCGGTCTCGGCGTGATTTTTATTTTTTTTTTATTTTATTTATTTATTTTTAAAATATATTTTATTGATTTTGTACAGAGAGGAAGGGAGAGATATTGAGAGCTAGAAACATCGATGAGAGAAAGTCATCGATCAGCTGCCTCTTGCACACCCCCCACTAGGGATATGCCCGCAACCAAGGTACATGCCCTTGTCCGGAATCGAACTCGGGTCCCCTCAGTCCCCAAGCCGACACTCTATCCATTGAGGCAAACCAGTTTCGGCTCATCGTGATTTTTAATCCCTCTTTTGATGAAAGTGTAGTTTTAGGAATGTTTATTTCCAGTTACATCCAACTGTGGATAGGTACATTTTGGGTGTTGCAGACAGAAGGAATAATTTCCTAGTAAAGAGTTTAGAACCCTTCTAAAATAAACTTCTCCTACTTAAAAAAAATATTTAAATTATAACCTTATAAAATGCAAAACACTGGGCTTTTCCTGGCTGACAGATTATGTTGAAGAAGTGTCTTTTTTAAACCAAGGGTTGTGCCCCTTTAGTGAGTGAAATCAATTCACTAAAAGTAAATGAAAGACGTCCAAGCTGATTTGGCTCAGTGGATAGAGTGTCAACCTGTGGACTAAAGGGTCCCAGGTTCGATTCCGGCCAAGGGCACATGCCCAGGTTGCTGGCTCGCCAGTGGGGAGGGTGTAGGAAGCAGCCAATCAATGATTCTCTCTCATCATTGATGTTTCTATCTCTCCCTTCCTCTCTGAAATATATATATATGAGTAAATACTCATTTGTAATTAAACATATCTGCTGAGTCAGGAAGGAGAATGTATTTCTTTGATTTGTGGATTTGTGGTTAAAAAGAAAAACCTGTGCTGGAAAGCCCTTGTGTTAAAGGCACTGGATTGGCTGTTAGGATATAACCTGCTGCTATTGTATGAGAGCACATCCCTGACCACCACCTACTCCGTGCCAGTAGCACTACCTCCCACGGCCAGTTTCTGACCAATAGGAGACAGTGTCTGCAGATATTACCAAATGCCCCTGCGGGCGGAGTGTGGCGTGGGGGTGCTCCCGGTGGAGGACCACAAAGGCCTTGCTCTGCTGTAAACCCCCAGCCTCCCGTCATAGGTCTGGTGCTCCGTCCAGGCTCAGAGGAAGTCTGTCCTAGCTCTGTCTGACAAGCTGACACCTGTGCCGTCCTGAGCCCCATCAGGGCCCTGGCCGGTTTGGCTCGGTGGATCGAGTGCTGGCCTGCAGACAAAAGGGTCCCAGGTTCCATTCTGGTCCAGGGCACGTGCCAAGGTTGCAGGCTCGATCCCCAGCCCTGGTTGGGGCTTGTGTGGGAGCCAACCAATCGGTGTGTCTCTCTCACATCGATGTTTCTCTCTGCGTCTCTCCCTCTCCCTTCCACTTTCTCTAGAAAGTCAATCGGAAAATATTCTTGAGTGAAGATTAACAACAACAAAAAAATAAAATTTTTTTTAAAAAAATAAAATTAATAAAATAAAGCCACCACAAGTTACAGAGTCACAAACTGGTATTAGGAGACCTGGGTGCAAAACTCAAACCTATCAGAGACTCTGGGAATAAGTCTGGGCGAGTCAGAGTCCCTTATCTGTCTGGCTCCTGGGGATACACCTGTCCCAGCCACATCAAAGGGAGCTAGCTGGTGGAGGGGGATGGTGTGGCACCTGGGAAAGCCCTTTGGGGAGTTAAAAGCCCTCTTCAAAGGGAAGTGTTGTAATAAACTCAGGCATGAGTCAGGTGCTACATGGGCCTCATTGCCCCAGGGTCTTCTCTCTTGGGGGGAAAAAGGGAAGTGTGGGGGCACCTAGCAATGGAGCAGGCAGGGAAGACTCGCCCCTTTAATCCCGTCTTCCACTGCAAGTGAACACGCCAAGCTAAAACTCTGGCATTTATGTCGGGCCACAGGTGCCTGGGACCCGTTCTGGACCGACAGCTGGCCCAGAGCCAGGGCAGAGATCTGTCTGGGATGCCCTGGGCAGCCCATCCAGCTCGGGGGTGGGGAGGTTGATGCTAGGACCCCGAAGCCTCTGTTACAGCTGCATTCTTCCCTATTGGGGGCTTTCTAAGTGGTGTGTGACGTCTTGCTTTCTACTAGCAAAGTCTCTATATTAGAATGCACTGCTTATCACTCTCCACTCTCCCACCACGTTCAGTCCTTGGGCGTTTGCCCTGGCCTGGCCTGGTTATGGTTCTCACTTCCTCTCGGTCACCTTACAGGGGGAATAGGGAACAAGAAAGTCTCTCTGATCCGATTGGATCTCTCTCCCTCTCCCTTATTTATTGAGTTTAGATAGAGAAAGAGGGGAGAAAGAGAGAGACATCAATTTGTTGTTCCACTTATGTATGCATTCATTGCTTGCTTCGTGTATGGGCCTTGACTGGGGATTGAACCTGCAACCTTGGTGTATGAGGAGGATGCTCTAACCAACTGAGCAACCGGGTCAAGGCGGGGAATTACGTTTTCAAGTTAGCACAAAAGGCAAAAATGGGCATAATCAAAATGACCTAATATAAACACATTGAGATGCATTGCATTATATGCTTACCCTGAAATATATGGACCTTGCGTAGAATGGTAGGGGACTTATAAACTACTCTCTCGCCCCCAGCACTTGAAATTAGTTAACTACGATGTGATTCCACGTTTAAGAGATGAGAAAACAGGACCATGGAGACGATAAGCGGAGGGACAGAGTACAGGCAGGGTCACGGAAGATGTCAAGGGCTGGAGAGCAGGGACCTGGGGCGGGGATGGGATCGCGATGAGGGTTCCTGATCCCTCAGAGAGCCAAAGGCTAGCAGGCTAGCCGCCTTTCCTCATTTCCCTTTCCTTCCCAGCCCTTCCCCACCTGGTCACTCACCTGCTCTGAGGGCTCCAGGTTTTCTACCTGACGTTACCTGCGCAGGTACCTGCGTTGCTAGGTTACCCGCCAATCTCAGAGGGCGGGACTCGGAGCCTGATTGACTTTCCTTTTCACCACGCAATTCCGCTCAGTGCCACCCACCTCCGGGGCCTGACCAATCAGAGGCACCGTCTCGCTGACCCTCCACCAATCGGAAGGCACGGACTGCCTCTGAGGTGGGCTGAACGAGTTAGAGAGGAGGAGAGGGGAAAGGGGCGGAGCTTCTCAGTCCCGCCCCTTCTCTAGGAGACGAGCAGGGGGTCCTGCGTCGGTAGTGGGCGAGAACAGGGGAAGGACTTGAGGATTGGCCAATTAGGATTCATCACAGCAGCCTATCTAGCGAATGGGCCGCGGCTAAGGAGGAAGGGGGCGGGGCCGGCGGGGTGGAGGGTAGGCGGCGGATGAGAGAGCTGGCGCAGCTGCTGTGGTGGCAGCGGCCAAAGTGGCGGCGGCGGCGGCTGCAACAACTCCGCGCTCGGGGCTGTGGCGGCGGCGGCGGCGGCGGCGGCGCCAGCAGGCTGGGCTGCACGGTGCCGAGCCCGGCGCGCGGTCCGGGCTGCTGGGGCGGCGCGTGTAAGAATTCGAGGGGAGCGGGGGATGGCCGAGGAGAGGGCAGGGGGCAGGGGTCAGAGGGCGCCGGCTGACGGGTTGCAGCTGGACGCCTGAGTGCGGGCGGCGGGCCGGGCGGGCGGAGGGACTGCGGGGAAGTTTTCGCGCGCTTCTCCGTCCGGCCCAGGCTGGGGCTTTGCACCCTGTCTCCTGGTCCCCGACTTCCTGGGGCGACCCCCGCTCTGGGGGGCCCTCCCGATCAGGGCTGAGAGCACGTGGAGCTGGAGCCCGCATTCCTCCTTCCTCCCCCCTCCCCTGGTCCTCGTCCCTAAGGGGACCCGCAAGAGACTCCGGCCGGGTCAGGGAGCAGGAGCAGACGGCTGCTGGCCCTCTCCTGGGACCTGTTCCCGAGGGTGACCCTTCCTTCTGTGTCCTCCCTAGAGCGAGAGGCCAAGCCCGCAGAAGGAGCCCTGGGCTAAGTCCCTTCCCCGCTCCGGGCCTCCCTTTTCCCCCTTAAAATGACGGGCTTGAGTGAGTTCCAATAGCAGGACTGGTTCCAGGAGGGGATGTCCCTATAGTCAGGCTGCCTGGGTGGGAAACTGGTCTCTGCACTCACTTCTTTGCTGTTGACTTAGAAGAGGCGGTTGAGTTAATGCCTGTAAGCCTCAGTTTCGTCATCTGTGAAATGGGTATTTCTCAACAACCACAGCACGATCTGAGGGCAGAATGTTTTCCATTGTCAAACCTGAGTGCAAGCTACAGGGACGTTCATTACCATGCTCTCTCTCCTTTGAGTATGTTTGAAAATATTCGTGGTAAAAAAAAAAAAAAAAAAAAAAAAAAAAGTTGAACCAAAAGGAAAATAAATAAAATTCTTAAGATAGTCCAATAGTAGTGTCTTGTTTGGGATTTCCTCTTCCGTCCAATACTGAGATTTTAAAAGCAAAAGAAATCCCCAGATCCGGAGGACACAGCCACAGGAATCTCACAGGGAGTTTGCCGGACAGACTGAGAGCTACAGGCTTAGCAGCAGCCAGGAGAGCGGTGCTTGCTTTCGCTGCTTTGTCTTAAGAAGATGTGGGTGCCCGGGACCTGCTGGAGGTGGTCCTGATGGTCTGTGAGAGAAGCCAGGTGCGGGGTTGCCATTCGGTGGGTTAGTCTGGAGCCCAAGCTGACAGAGCCCGGGAGGCCACCGCCTGAGGAAGGAACCTGCTGCTGTTTTCCAGTTCAAAGGTCTGCCGTCAGATCTGCTGAGTCGGGGCTTTGCGTCTGGTCCTCCCCAGCGGAACTGGGAATGTGTATAAACAGGAACGGTAGCAGGCTGGTTCTGAGTGTCTTAAACTGGGAACTTGGGATGAGGGGCTTTTGCTGTGTGACTTGGGATATCACTGAAAAAAATGCCCGGGTCCTCTTTCCCTTCTTCCTCAAGCACCTACGTCTAGGCCAGTGGTCGGCAAACTCATGAGTCAACAGAGCCAAATAGCAACAGGACAACGATTGAAATTTCCTTTGAGAGCCAAACGTTTGAAACTTAAACTTCTTCTAACGCCACTTCTTCAAAATGGACTCTCCCGGGCCGTGGTATTTTGTGGAAGAGCCACACTCAAGGGGCCAAAGAGCCGCATGTGGCTCGTGAGCCGCAGTTTGCCTGCCACTGGTCTAGGATAATAATGCCTGTATAAGAGTGCCACGGCCCCGGCTGTTTCCTCAGTGGTTAGAACATCGGCCTGTGGACCAAAGGGTCTCGGGTTCGAGTCCCAGTGAAGAATGCATACCTTGGTTGCAGGTTCCCCAGCCCTGGTGGGGAACATGCAGGAGGCAACCAATCAATGGTTTTTTCTCTCCCCTCCCCCCTTCCTTTCCACTTTCTCTAAAAATCAATGGAGAAAATATTCTCGGGTGAGGATTTAAAAAAAAAAAAAAAGAAAGAATACTATGGGCAAGTGTAAGTGACCTGGCATACTAACTTTTTCCAGGTCATTGGAGCTAAGTGCTGCCTAAATACCAGGGCTTGGACTTGGGGGAATTGTAGTTAGTGGTTAGGAGCATAGGGCTGGAGTCCAACTACGTAGTTCAAAGCTGTGTGTTCTTGGACAAGTTACTTAACCTCTCTGAGCCTAAAGTCTCTCCCTTTGTTATGGAGGATAGTAATTCTATCTATCTCTCATGGAGTTTCAATCCGCTTTACCTAAAAATTGCTAGGAGAGTCCCTGATACGTAGTAAGTACTCATCTAGTACGGTATTAACTACAATTACTTTAATGGTTACATATTTTTTAAGTCTTCAAAATCTTTATAAAACTGACACACAAACAAGAACCAAAAGGGTGCAGGTGGAATATATTAGTCATAATCTTAATCTCCAGACATAATTACCATTAACTGCGATATTTGTTCTTGCAGAATTTCCCTCTCATTTAAAAAAAAAATACATTTTTATTGGTTTCAGAGAGGAAGGGAGAGGGAGAGAAAGATAGAATCATCAATGATGTGGGAGAAACACCTGCACACCTCTTACTGGGGATCGAGCCCACAACCCAGGCATGTGCCCTTGACCAGAATCGAACCCAGGACTCTTTGCAGGCTGACTATCCACTGAGCCAGACCAGTTAAGGCTCCTCTCATTAAAAAAAAAAAAAAAAAAAAAAAAAGTATTTTATTGATTTTCTACAGGGAGGAAGGGAGAGGGATAGAGAGCTAGAAATACCAATGAGAGACAAACATTGATCAGCTGCCTCCCGCACAACCCCCACTGGGGATGTGCCCGCAACCAAGGTACATGCGCTTGATCGAAATTGAACCTGGAATCTTTCAGTCCGCAGACCAACACTCTATCCACTGAGACAAACCGGTTAGGGCGGGCTCCTCTCATTTTTAATGCTATTTTATATTGCAGTACTCCATCATTTTAAAGGGTACCATCCAGTGGTTTTTAGTGTTTTCCCAAGATTAAGCAACCATCATCACTATCTAACTGCAGAACATTTTCATCCGTAGTGGTTGCATTTTATTTTATTTATTTAAAAAATATATTTTATTGATTTTTTACAGAGAGGAAGGGAGAGAGATGAGAGTTAGGAACATCGAATAGAGAGAGACATCGATCAGCCGCCTCTTGCACACCCCCACCGGAGATGTGCCCGCAACCAAGGTACATGCCCTTGACCGGAATCGAACCCGGGACCTCCCAGTCCGCAGGCCTACGACGCTCTATCCACTGAGCCAAACCTGTTTCGGCAGTAGTGGTTGTATTTTAATGGTTTTTTTTTTTTTTTTTTTAATTCCCCAACCTCTAGATGATGCCTCAAATGGAGGAGTCTCTGAGAATCATCTCTGGGCCAGAGGCTTTGAAAGGGAGCGCAGAGCAGAGACTCTTTACAGCCCTGGACATCACATCCTGAGGCCCGGCAGGAGAGAAGACCATGGCCATGAACTTGGATGACGACGTCCCCCTCATCCTGACCTTGGAGGAGGGCGGCAGCACCCCACTGGCTCCTTCCAAGGGCTTGGGACAGGAGGAGCTGCCGGACAGAAGTAAGATGGTGGGGTGGACTGGGGGCGGGGGGGCCACTTCAGGGTGTGAGTTGTGGGCTTGATGGTCTGATTGTAGACATGGTACCCGAGGGCCTGCCTCTGTATCTGACCCCTAGGATCTGACACAAACTCCTGGGAGACTGTAGGGTCCTAATCCTGCACCCCTGATTCTGATTTGGGGATGCTTCCAGGAGCCCTTGCTCCCCCCCCCCCCCCCCCTTGCATCTGACTTTGTTCCTGGATGCTTGGTGGGAACCTCGGGCACACCTGCGCCTTGGCTAGCTTCCCTGCCCCATTCCTGGTTAAAAAAAGAAACAGATTTCAACACCGGCCGTCTGTCCCACTCTGACGCTGTTGGCAGAGGGCAGGCAGAGTTGACTGCTGCGCCCTTTTGGGGCTCTGTCGTGTCCCCCCCCCCCCCCCAAACATTTGTCGTGATCCATTGATTTGAGGATTTCCGGGTTTGCTTTGTCTTCCTCTCAACCGCAGCCTAGCGCAAGGTGAACCCAAGAGAGCTTGTGAGCTTTAAATGTTTTAAAGTTTAAGTGTGCTTCTGGCA
This sequence comes from Nyctalus aviator, assembly GCA_036971965.1. Classification (NCBI taxonomy): domain Eukaryota; kingdom Metazoa; phylum Chordata; class Mammalia; order Chiroptera; family Vespertilionidae; genus Nyctalus; species Nyctalus aviator. The sequence goes on from CM072939.1 coordinate 17,727,160, forward strand.
GAACGAGAAGCCTTAAAACCCTTCCTGGTGCTAGTCCCAAAGCCATTTGCTTTATTTGCTGGGGCCTCCGGTCTGCGAGAGGCTTAAAATAACTCGCCTTTTATGAACGGCCCTCCTCAGACGGCAGGGACTCGCGCTTTAGCAAATGGGCGTTTCCCCCGCCGGCCATGTGCTGAGCCAGGATGTGCCTGGGCCAGGACGGAGGGCTGCTGCTCTCCATCGGTTCAGAAGTGGAGATACGTGGGTCCAGGTGAGGACCAGCCTGCCCTCCTCTCCCTCTTGTCCAGAGACGATGCAGCTGGTTGCGGGGAGCCCAGCAGGCGTCTCTTGGAAGGGATGGAGAGAGCTGTGTCCTGTGGACGGAGCGCAGGGGGCGGCCTGGCTCCCTCTGAACTGGCCTCTCCATGCTGGGGCGTGTTCACCCAGCTAGGGCGGCAGAGCTGGGTAGTCCAGGAGGCTTAGACTGTAAACCAGGCCTGAGAAACCAGACGCTGACTTCAGGCACATTTCTTTTTTATTTTATTTTTTTAATTTTTATCAATCTTTATTGTTCATATTATTACAAAGGTTCCTCATTTCTTCCCCCCTCCACCAGGTTCCCACCCCACCCTCCACCCCCTCCCCATCCCCCATTGTCCTCATCCATAGGTGCACAGTTTATGTTCAGTCTCTTCCTCTCCCTTTCCTCGATAGTAAATCCCTTTTCAGATAGTAAATCAGTTACTTAGCATTTTCTCATATCAATAATACCTCCACATGCCCAATGATACACTTCAGACAAAAGACATTTCCAAATAGGTCAACCAACCTCATCCAGGCCCCACCCAAGGCACTCACAGATCAACACCCCAGCGCTATACTAACTCAACACATTCAGATCTAAGCCTTCATCACTTGATTCAGCCAGGCACATTTCTTAAATGCCTAGAACTTGCAGACGTATGTTCCGCTCTTTCTTATCTCTTACCTTAACTAAAATCCTTTTGCAAGGATTTTATAGAGGAGGAACCAATGAGTCAGAGAGGGTAAGTAACTTGCCTCATGCCACACAGCACGCAAGTGGTGGAGATGAGATTTGAACCCAAGACCATCTGACTCCAAAGTTTCTTCCCCCACTCCTCCTCCCTTTTTTCTTCTCTTCCTGCTCCTCCTGATTCTTTTCCTCCTCTTTTTTTTTTTCCCCCTTCAGAAGCCCTTAATAAATGTGAGCACTGGCCTTTAGCATTTACATATATTATCTCATCATATATCCTCAAGAATAGAGTCATTGTTATCTGTATTTTACACAAGAAGAAACAGCCTCAGAGAGGTTAAGTAACTTGTCTAAGATCACACAGCTAGTAAGGAGCAGTGCTTCTCTGATCTTCCCTCTCATGCCACTGTGTAAGGTGCTTTGGGAAAGGGGTGTGAATAAAGTGACACAGTCTCCACTTCAGAGGAGGACCGCCTCCTAGTGAGGGGTGGGCCATCCATGACCAACAAGGGAATGGACTGCAAGGGAGGTGGTTGATGCGCTAAGGGAGGGTTGGGTCATTCTGGAAATAGGCTCAAGTTTCTAAATCGAAATCCCGATCATTGTCGTGGGTCCCTTTTAAGTTCTTCCAAGTATCAGAGGTGGTGGCAGGGTGTCCCGCTCTCCTGCAGGATCAAAGTGGGAAGAACAGCCTAGTTCTGTGTCAAGATCAGGTTTAAACCGATGATAGAGCTTGATGAGTAGGAAATAGGCCAGAAAGACAAAGCTTACCTTGGATAGGCCGTTCGTGGGACTGTCCTTGTAATGAAGTTGGTGGCTTATTTGGGGCTGTTTCTTTCTTCCTTTCTTTCTTTCTTCTTTCTTTCTTTCTTTTTTCCTTTCTTTCTTTCTTTTCTTTTTTTTAAAAAAAATATATTTATTGATTTTTTTTTTTACAGAGAGGAAGGGAAAGGGATAGAGAGTTAGAAACATTGATCAGCTGCCTCCTGCACACCTCCTTCTGGGGATGTGCCCGCAACCAAGGCACATGCCCCTGACCGGAATCGAACCTGGGACCTTCAGTCTGCAAGCCAATGCTCCATTCACTGAGCCAAACTGGCTAGGGCTGTTTGTTTCTTTTTTATTTAAAATTTTTAAAAATTTATTGTATTGATTTCAGGGAGGAAGGGACAAGGGAAGAGAGATAAAAACATCAATGATGAGAGAGAATCATTGATCGGCTCCTGCACACACCCTACTGGGGACCAAGCCCAAAATCTGGGCATGTGCCTTGACTGGGAATTGAACTGTTACCTCCTGGTTCATGGGTCGATGCTCAACCACTGAGCCACCATGGCTGGACTGGATTTGTTTGTTTGTATCTTTTTAAAAATATTTATTTTTATTGATTTCAGAGAGGAATGGAGAGGGAGCAAGAGACAGAAACATTAATGATGAGAGGGAATCATTGATCGGCTGTCTCCAGCATGCCCCCTATGGGGGATGGAGCATGCAACCTCGTATGTGCCCTTGACAGGAATCAAACCGGGACCCTTCAATCCACAGGCCAATACTCTATCCACTGAGCCAGGCCAGCTAAGGCTGAATTTGTTTCTTAAAAAACACATTTCCAAAATATAAAAGTGACAGGGTGCAGGGAAATGGTACTTTCTCCCCAGTGTCTTAGTGTCTCACCTTCTTACTGAGACATTGGCTAAAACCTCTAAGAAGGAGTGGATGTCCTGTACCAAGCCTGGCTGCGAAGGCAGCAGGGCCTGTCCGAGGGGAAAAAAGCCTTCAGAGGAGGCCTGCTCTCCCCTCTGTTAGTTCATGCTCCGTTTTGGCATTGACCTTCTATCCAGCGACCCTCTTCCCTGTTGTCTGAGCATTCTGTCCAAAACACAAATCCAGCCCGGTCATCTCCCTGGCTCGAAGCTCCTCAGGACCTCCTCATCCCCTGCGGGATGAAGGCCAAGCTCTAGGCCAAATACCAGGCCTTGGGTGTCCTAGCACCTTCTAACCTGATCTGCCCCATTTCCTGCCTCCGCCCACAACGTCGCACTGCTAGTTTGCGCGTCCCGGCCGTGCATTCTGAAACCACCTTGCTGGCACCTCACTGTGGAATGCCTTCCCCAGCCTTCTGCTTGCTCAGAAGCTTCAGTCCTGCCTTGGAAATCCTGCTGAGATCTCTGAACTAACTCCCCTCTCAGGGCTAATGACTACCCTGTTCTGCTTTGGTGTTTCCACGAGGCTCCCATTATGACAAGTGGCTTACTTGCGTGGTAATTACTTATTTAGCCATCTGATCACCTCGGAGGCCCTGCGTTCCATTCGTCTGTGCTATCACCGAGCTTGATGACCCAGTCAGCAAGTCGTGGTTACACCTCGTGGGGTTTCTGGCGCCTTGTCGCTCGTGGGAGTGGCTGTCTGGGGGTCCCACTCAGAGGTGGGCAGCAAGCATCCCTGTCCTCCTACCCAGGGGTTTGAGTCTCATTTCTCCCAGCAGAGCTGATGGTGGGGAGGCTGCCCCTATTGCCCCGGGCCGCGGCTCACGTAACCCTTGAGGTGGTAAGGAGCTGGCAGAATGCAGGTGGAGGTCTGCAGCGGAGTTGGTGCTCCCTGGGCACGAGGCACTGGGAACTAAACAGGCTTTCTAAGGGCGTGCGCCTCGGGCAAGCCTGGGCTGCACCTTGACCAGCAGCTGTCTTCCGTGGCTTCCTCTGGCTCCGTACCTACATATTCCTTGTCTTGGTCTGCTTGGGCTACCGTGACAAAATACCACAGATGTCGGCAGGGGGCTTGACCAGCAGAGTTATGGTCTCACAGTTTTGGAGGCTGGAAGTCTGAGATCAGGGGGTCAGCAGGTTTGGTTTCCTCTGAGGCTTCTCTCTCTGGCTTGCAGACGGCCGCCTTGTCACTGTTTGCTCACGTGTTCATCCTTTGCTCTGTGTCCTAATCTTTTCTTTTTTGGTTTTAAAGATGGCTTATTGATTCCCCCCCTTAAATATGTTTTTATTGATTTTTCTCAGAGAGGAAGAGAGAGGGAGAGAAAGATAGAAACATCCATGATGAGAGAGAATCCCTTGCTAGGGATCGAGCCTGCAACCCGGGCCTGTACCCTGACCAGGAATCGAACCCTAAGTTCCTGGTTCATAGGCTGACGCTCAGCCACTGAGCCACACCAGCCGGGCCTAATCTTTTCTTATAAGGATACCAGTGAGATGGAGTTAGGCCCACCTCTATGCCCTCATTTCACCTTAACTACCTCTTTCAAGGTCCTGTCTTTAAATACAGCCATCCCTGAGGTCCTAGGGGCTAGGGCTTCAACATAGGACTTGCAGGGGGACACGATTCAGCCCAGAACACTCTTGCTCTTTGCTTGGATGCAGATTCCCCGGACCCTGGCCGTCCTGCCTGTGCCCTTTGATCTTACCTGGAGGTGACCTATGATGGGACATTGTCCCTGCAGGAAACTGGACGGTTTGGGTTTTGTTTTTTTTTCCCCTTATATCGGCGAGAATGGATTTTATCCAAGACTCAGCCATCTCTGGGCTCTGCGGGAGCTGCCGAAATGCTAAGGAATGACGCACAGGCAGTTGGTCCGGGAGGCAGGTAGCCGCGGAGGTATTTAAAGCCTGGCACTTAGGAATGACCTTGAGCACAGTTCGGCGGGGCCGGCCTCTGCCAGTGCAGGCTGGAGAGAGCCCACGCCACGCACTGGGGCCCTGGGCGTCGGGCCATCGTTCGCCTGCCACCAGACACAGTCTCAGTGTCGTGGGCCTTCCCGGGGACTTCCGAAGGGAACTCTGGTCCCATTCAGCTTTTGCCTTCTTGTTGCCTTTAAACTCATTAGCTGCCCAAGTTGGGCCTGTGCTCTGTGCCTTCCTTCTCTGGTGAAAAGCAATGGGGGGTAAGGGAGGTGGCTGAGGCTTGAGCAGGGCAGGTAGCGTCACGGACTCCTTTGGTGCTGGTGGTTCCTAGTTGCTGGGCGACAGGCCATCCTGGGTAAGGCTTAGGTAACAGAGCAAGGAGGCCCTCTCCCTCCTTCACCCTGATGCCCGGTATGGTGCCTGGCAGTTACCTGCAGCCCAGTGTGGCATCTAGCCGCGTGGAAGGTCACCGTCCCCTTGAAGAGGGTCAGCCCATGATGCTCTGGCTCCCTTTCCAGCGTGTTTACGCAGCCACGGCCAGTTGGCACCAGGCCAGGGTGCGATGGGTTTAAGTACAGAGATAGCCAAGATGCGCTGGGAAGAGCAGCGGGGCGTATATCCCAGGACGATCACTCTCCACGTGGGCTTCGTCGCCAAAGTCTGGGCCGGAGGTTCTTTTTCTGACCCGTTCTCTCCAGTATGCTTGCTTAAGACGGAAGTCTTGAGAGACTTGCATAGCTTTAAAAAAAAAAAATATATATATATATATATATATATATATATATATATATATTATTGACTTTAAAAAATATATATATATTGGTTTTTTTTGTTTTTTTTTTTTGTTTTTTTTTTACAGAGAGGAAGAGAGAGGGATAGAGAATTAGAAACATCGATGAGAGAGAATCATTGATCAGCTGCCTCTTGTACACCCCCTACCGGGGATGTGCCGGTAACCAAGGTACATGCCCTTGACCGGAATCGAACCTGGGACCTTTCAGTCCCCTATCCACTGAGTCAAACCAGTTTCGGCTTGCATAGCTTTTGCCATTTGTGATACCCTGAGTAGCGGAGTGGTCAAGCCTGTGGCCTCTGCAGCCCAGCTCCGGGCTTCCCATCCTGGCTAGTGTGGGACTCAGCTTCTCCTAGCCTCCCCCTCCTACCTGATCTGATAGTGTCTCGCAGGAGGGCTGTTGGGGAGACTTAATGAGATGCCCGTCGTAGGTGTGTTTATCATGGCCAGAGGTCTGTGCTTGTTTGGAATATCATGGCTCACAAGCAGGAGTCCTGAACCCAGGCCAAGACCCGAATCCTTTTTGCCTCGCTGCTGGGCCAGCAGGTGGCCGCCGCCAAACTGGGAAGGAGGCAGCGTGGCAGCTGGAGACCTAACAGCAATTAAGAGTTTCACAGCCTCCCAGGGAGCGGGGGCATTTGGCTCCGCCAGAGTCACTCCCCTGGCTTTCTTAGGGCCTCGCCCAGGCAGATAGCCTGGTGTCACCAGGCAGACGGAGGCACCGATTAAAATGAGCGAGCACCCGGCATGCTGGGTTCCAGTCTGGTCTCCGAAACGTGAAGCCTTGGCTTCCTCGGCCCTCTGCGTCTTCACGGGAGGTCCTGTCTGTCGCCTCGGGCCCCCCTGCCATGAAATGCCATCTCTCCCCTCCGCGTGCAGATAGCTGCCGCCTCGAAATGGCAGCAGCGGCAGCTGGGTGCTGGCGGGACCGGCTGCACTGCTCTTTCCCCGTCGCCTTAGGGGGGTCTAAGTTCACATTTGCTCCGAGAGCTTCATGAGGGGAGGGACGTGGGGAGGTTCTGATGGCTCCCAGTGGGGGCCTCTGGTGGCTCTGGTCGCAGTTCCCACCGGGCTGCCTCGGATCAGATGGAGCACGGGGCCAGGAAGGAAGCCCTGCTCTATGGAAGGGACCAAGGGTTCGAGACTGCCCCTCCCACCCTGTGCTCAGGGACCCACGGGGTGGCTCCCCATTCTCCTCCCTTTGCTGGTGAATTCCCTGTTTGGGCCATTTCCCAACTCTCTCTCTCCATTCCAAGCTGGGGAAGGCCATGCACGAGGAAAAGAGTGGCTCATGGTTATTGGGCTCCCACTACATGCCCAGCGGTGTCCGAGGCACCTCCCTGGGCGTCTCCCGCATCCTCCCCGCAGATCTGCGCAGTTGGTCTCATTGTCTTCATCTGACGAAGGAAACCGAGGCTCTGAGGTGGGAACTTGCCCAAGCGCACGCAGCCAGCAGGTGCCCATGGCCGCTCCGAACCCGTGGCTTCTGGCTCCAAACTCAGGCTCCTACCTGATGGGCTAGTCAGCCTCTGGAAGACACAGAGTTTCAGGGGGAATTTGCTTTTCCAGAAGGAAGCTGGCGCCTATCTTCATCTTCGTTTTTGCTTTTTGTTAATCGTTGCCTGGTGATACGTTTTCCACTGATCTTTAGAGAGAGTGGAAGGGAGGGAGGGGGAGAGAGGGAGAGAAAGAGAGGAAGATCCATGTGAGAGAGAGACTTCAGTCGGTTGCCTCCCAGCCTGACCGGGGCCTGGGATCGACCTGCAACCCAGGTACGTGCCTTTGGCTGGGAATTGAACCCGTGACCCTTCAGTTCCCATGCTGATGATCTACTACTAAGCCATACTGGCCAGGGTTATTATTATTATTTTTTTAAATTAAACTTTTATTGCCTACAGGTATTTCTCCTACATTAGAGTGTGATACCTAGAACCCCCTTTCATGTTGCAAAAATAGCAAAACCAGCGGGGTTTCACTGTACAAGCTGTGTTGGATCATCACAGAGAAGCCAGAGGCATGAATAAGTGTGGGGGGGAGAGGGGGAAGCCACAGAGGACAGCCATGATTGCACCCGCCGAGCAATCGGCAGCTTTCTCCTCAGCGTGCACACTTCCCCACCTCCGCTCTGCATGGTCTCCGAGGGTCCCTCCCCGCCCCCGGGGCCATGGTGCGGATTGAGACTTCATCCTGCGGTGCTGGAGAAGCAGGGGAGTGACCTGTCCCCTTTCAGGGCAGGGCAGGGTCTGAAATTCACTCAGGCTGCCCTGCAGAGAGTGGCTGGGAATGGGGCAAGGCCAGGTGGCATGGAGGTGGCCTGGGGACACGCTGGGACCTGCTTGGTTTGTCCTGAGCAGTATTTAAGCAGGTGTACGTATGTTTGCGCTCAGCGTGAGCACGTGACCCCTCTGATCTCTCACACCCCAGCTCCCCAGGTTTGATACCCGCCGGGTGCCGAAGGCATTTGCGTTCATAGCCCCGGGGTGAGTTTTGGTGGATTTGGAGCTGTGGCCGGAGGTGAGAAGAGAAAATGACATTGAAGACTCAACTTAAGGAGTAAGCAGATCAGCCTGGGGATGGGGATTTAGGGACAAGTAGAGGAGTTGGGGATGCTGGGGAGAGGGATGTGCAACTTGAGGTGTGGGGAGGGCGTTACCTGCCCACGCAGCAGACAGGGGCACGGAGGGGCTGCTTGGTTCAGCCGGTGGTGGTGGTCTGCCAGGCAGGCACCTGGCAGGCCTGTGACGCACCCTGACCGCAGAGCCCTGGCCACCTCCGCCCTCAGGCCTTGCACAGTTTGGTTACCCCGAGCACAGATAAGGAAACCATAAACTGAACCCCCGCTCCCTTGGTGAGAGTGAGGCCAAGTTCTCGGATCGAGTGACAGACGCAGCCCTTGAAGGCCAAGTGCCCTGCCCCACATTCCCTGCCTGGCCCGGCGCCTGGCAGTGGTGGCCCGGCCCTTTCCAGGCCGTGAGCAGTTTTACACTTCCGGCGGGCTGTCTTCCGTTCTGCACTCCACCCCAGAAATCAGAACCGATAATCAAACATTTTAAAACCTGGGGCTGCTCCTATAATCTCCCGTTTTCAATGATCCCATCATCTCGATTATTTTCTTATTTAACCACCTTCGCTACCGAACGTCCCTGTGGGCTGCTTGTCTCTTTGTTGAGGGAGAGACTGAGAGAAACGTTGATGTGAGAGACACACTGATTGGTTGCCTGCTCGACATGCCCTCACCAGGGCCGGGGATCGAGCCTGCAACTGAGGTACCCGCCCTCGACTGGAATCGAACCCGGGACCCTTCAACCCACTGGCTGATGTTCTGTCCACTGAGCCAAACTGGCTGGGGCTGGGCTGCTTGTCTCATGCTTCTGATCTGTCCCCATTTCACTTGTAGACCTTCGTCCTCCTTCCCGTGAGCTTTCCCGCCCCCCTCCTTCTCCCCAACTGGTTAGGATAGTGGCTGCATTTCCACACCCTCCCTTCTCTTCATGCACTGTTTGCACCTCAATCTCTGCTCTCCGTGCCCAGAGGCCCGCTCGCTCCCCGGCCCCTACGTGTGAGAGATTTGATTAATGTCTCATGTTCCAAATCGGGGTTTGCTTTGTGCCGTGATGGATTTCTAAACATTGTGAGAAAATGGACTTTGGGTGAAGTAGGTAATTTAAAATACGGGTAGGAGGGCTGAGTTCGGCAAAGCATCCTTCCACGGTGTGATAAATACCCCTTGGCTCATCCTGGTGGGTTTGGTCAACCACGTTTCTCTCCGTCAAGGCTTAACCTGCTTGTGGACTTCTTTCTTTTTTAAACACATACTTAAAAATATTTTTATTGATTTCAGAGAGGGGGAGAGAGATGGAAACATCATCAGTGATGAGAATCATAGATCAGTTGCCTTCTGCACACCCCACACTGGGGATCTAGCCTGCAACCTCGGCATGTGCCCTGACTGGGAATCGAACCTCGGCCTTCTGGTTCATAGATGGACGCTGTACCACTGAGCCACTGATGCCTATTTGAGGTGGCCTGGCTGCATTGGACAGGCAGGAAGGCGCAGTGCCCAACCCCATGCAACGCCGGGGTAGATGCAGTTGTTGTGGGTCCTGGTGTTTTATATAACTGCGCCTCTTCCTGGTAGTAAGGTTTTGCAAGGCAGGGGCCATGTCTTTTCTGGGCACTGAGAAGGCTGTCATTAACGAATCTGGCAGTGAGTCACCAGGTTCAAAAAAAACACCCAGGGTCCCAAGTGGCTGTCAGTCACACCCTGGCCTGCTCCCGGAGCCCTCTGGGATGACAGGGAGACGTGCACACGTGACCAGGTCAGAAATAGCCCGGGCAGGGCCTGGCCCCTGCTCAGCCTACGTTTTGGACGCTTAGGTCTCTGCCTCTAGGGCTTTGCAGTTTTCCAGGAGCTCACACGTGCCCCGTAATGGCTGTGTCAGCCCTAGTGGCTGGATCCCAGCTCCCCCTCCACGCTGAGCTCACTCACCTCTCTTTTTGTTAGATCGAGTTTTGTCTTTTGTTTTAAGACAAAGTTTTATTTTATTTTTATTTTTATTGATTTCATTAGAGGAAAGAAGAGGGAGAGAGAGAAACATCAATGATGAGAGAGAGTAATTGATTCGGCTTGATGGGGATCGAATCCGGGACCCTCCAGTCCTCAGGCCAACGTTCTATCCACTGAGCCCAAACCAGCTAGGGCAGGTTGGGTTTTTATTTTTATTTTTTCTTATTCTTTTAGCTCTTGCTGGAAATCAGCTCTGGCAGAGTGAGCGGGGGGGCCCCCTGCTGGCTAATGGCTTGGAGTCGCTCCAAGCTGCCGGATGCCTTGGCTTTACTTGTGAGTGGTCGTCGACAAACGTGATGTCTTCCCTCTGTGGCTCTCAAGGGTCCCCTCTTATCACAGCTCGGCTGTGCACGCTTGGCTGGCCTGCCTCCTCGCTGTCTGCAGTCACAGCTTTCGCTGTGCGCCCTGTAGCCAGACCGGTTGCCTCGATGGGGCCCAGCTTGTAACAGAACCAACAGCCTCCAGGCACATGTTGGGGCTGCTTCCTTTTGGGTGGGACGCTGTCCTGGCATGTGTCAGGCTCACCGATCCGGAGATCGGGAGGCTTGGGAGAATTCTCAGGTGGTTAGTGTGGCCCCGGCCGGTGTTGGCCAGTGGTTAGAGCACTGGCCTGCGCGCTGGAGGGTCTCGTGTTTGATTGCCAGTCAAGGGCACGTACTTGGGTTGCCAGTTCAGGGTGCGTTCAGACTCTCACATCGAAGTCTCTCTCTCCCCTCCCACCTCCCTTCCATTTTCTCTCTCAAAACCAGTGGGGAAAAAAATACCCTCACTCCTCAGGTGAGGATTAGAGAATAAAAACACGCACAAAAAGAAATGTGCGTGTGCTGGGGGCGTGATTCCGTCCGCTGATACTCTCCACAGCACTCTCCCGTTTCTTCGGTCTCCGGCTTGCCGGCATCACCTCTTGGTAGCTGCGCAGCCTCGAGTGAGGAGCTGAGCCTCCGTTTCTTCCTGATCTCAGTTTCTTCATCTGTGAAATGGGGATAAGAAGAATGTTTCCATTCAGGGCTGCCCTAAGGATTCCATGGGACATGCTCATAGAACACGGGCCTCTGCTTAAGGAAACATCAGCTGGGCTTTGCATTTCCTTAAGGGTCTGGTCGTGGCAAGTGGGGGACGGACACGTTCACGTCCTTGGCCCCCCCTGGTGCGCCGCAGATAAGGGCTCCAGCAGCTGCAGCGGCTGCCCGCCCTTTAAGATGGCCTCTCTCGCATTTTCCTTCACCGGCGGTGCCTCCTTTGGGCTGCCTTCCGCCCTCGATGGGAGGGGAGCCTAAGGGGAAGGAAGAGAAGGCTGAGCCCAGTGCCTGGCCACGGACTCCTCTGGGAGCGGCACCAGCCAGGCGAGCCCAGGTCCCCGGAGAAGTGGCGTGTTCCGGCCACCACACTCTCTGGGATGTAGACTTCCTCCCAACTGTCACTGCCCCCAATGGCCCGTGCCTTCTTGTCGCTGCTCTTCTGAGCAGAGCTGCTTGCCGCGGCAGAAGATCCAGATGCCGGGGCGTGGCCAGTGCTCTGTGCGCCCAGCCAGGCCCAGGGCCCAGGCCCTCCCCCGCCTCTCCCTCCCCCTGCCCTCCCTCCCCCCTTGTGGTAGGGGCTGGAGCAGACTTGTGATCTGAGCCAAGAGGATAGCATCAGCTGACACGTCAGTAGCCTGCACAAAGCGCGTGGCTCACCGCCAGCCTCGTTCTTCTAGCACTGCTGGTCTGCTGACCCCGGGCAGGAGCCCGGGGGGTGGGGGGTGGGGCAGAGAGGGGGGGTTGCCCGTGTGCAGTGAAAAATGCCTTTCATCTCCATTTGCTCCTCCGCCGCTCCCATCCCGGTCCCTGTGTGCTCCACAATTAGCATTTGTGCTGCTTCCAAGTGAATCCGGACAGATGTTCACGCAGGTGCTGCACTCTTCACTGGGTAAACAGAGTGGCGCTCGCATGCCTCCGTGTGTGTGTGTGTGTGTGTGTGTGTGTGTGTGTGAAGCGTAGGGCCTTTGAGATGTGCCTAGTCTTTACATGTTTTCTTTTCTCACATGATCTGAAGCACTCTACACATGGAAGGTGCTCGGGAAACGCCGTGGGATGGGTGTTGGTCCGGAGGGAAAGCCTTTTGTTTTCCTCATGAGCCCAGGGGCACAGGAGTGGGAAGTACGATTGCAAGTGAAACCTTGAGACTCACAGACTTAGAGGAGGTAGAAATCAGGTCCTGCCTCGCCGTGGAACTGCTTGCAACCCAGTGTTCTCTCCGCCTGGCCAAAGGGCGGGGGGGGGGGGGGGGAGGGGGAGGGGGGAGAGGGTGCCAGGACGTGGTTCCTCGTGCAAAGGGTGGTGGAAGGATTCTACGATAGAAATGACCTCAGCGGCCCCATAAATGTGACTCACTGTGGCTGCCCAGGAAGAGGAACTTGCCATCTGCCCGAGTAGGATGTTTGCAGATGGGGCCACCGTGTTAACCAAGACTGACCACGTTGGCTAGGTGGTCAGCGTGCCCCCTGTTAGAACCCATTGGTTCAAGTTCCGTAACGTGGTTTACAGCCGCCTGCGGCTCCTGCAGGTGGGGGAAGAGGACGGGTGCTCGGGCGGCCTGGGCTCGAACCCCAGCGTGGCCACATCCTTGCTCTGTGACCTTAGGCAAATCACTCAGCCTCTCTGGGCCTTCGTTTCCCCTTCTGTAAGCTGGAGGGGAGAACAGCACCTGCTTCATCGGGCTTTTGGCCCTGAGCACTCTGTCTGGGGCACATGCAGTGCTGAGTGTGAGCTGTTATAGTTCTTGGTATCGGCCTGATCTCTGGCTCTTTAAGCTTCAGGACTGTGGAACCTTCTGGATTATGGAACCCACACAAGCCCTGCTGTTTGCTTCTCTGCGCTTTATGCAGGATCTTCCCATTTCTGGGATGCAGACCCACCCCACCCTCATCCACCCGGTGACAACTCTTCATCCTTCAGAAGCCTGCACAGACCTCACCCGGGAATCCCTCCCTGCCCCTGCCCCTGCCCCTGCCCCTGCCCAGCAGTCCTGGAGGGTAGCTGTTGTCCCATCCTTTTCCAGGCTGCTGTAACGAACGCATGACTTCAATGCACCGGAATCACGTTCCTTCTTTTGCCTCCTGGGAGTGAACCCCGTGAGGCCAAGAATTCATGGTTAACTTTTCCAAAAAAATCCAACACCTAGCACAATGCCTGGTAAACAGTAGGTGCTGAATAAATGTCTCTTCACATTAAACCATGTTTGCTTGCATCTGGAAAGTCAGCCTTTGTGAACTTCCCCCTTGCCCCTCGTCCCTTCCCCCAAATTCCCGCATGATTTCTTAAGACTGGAGAGTTATGCTCAAGGTCATGTCGTAGCCTCAGGATGGGAGGTTTCTGAGTGGCCTGTGTGGGGTGGACACCTGGGGCACTGACCACCACCGTAGACCATTAAGGGGTGCTCATTTTCCCAGCCCTCCTGCCTCTCTGTTCACCTCCTTAGTTACGGCTCTCAACTTGCCAGCCAGTTCAAGTTCACGGGCAGCCTTGTAGTCTCTACAGAGTCTCCCTCTGGATTTGGCCACTTAGATCCCTGTCAGCCGGCCAGAGACACTGGAGGTGGCACCGGGCATTATCCCATTATCCTGGCCAGTTCCAAACCGGACCCACTCCTCCTCGAACAGCGCTTGACCCACGGGACCGGCCTGGGGGAGCTTTTCGTCTTTCCCTTCCGCCTCTGGCTTAAGCCTTTGGCAGGATGGGTTTTGGGCTTGAGCCCAGCGATTCAGCGGGGAGGGCTCTGAGCCAGCTCTCGCCTTTCGGAGGTCTGTATCCTGGCTCGGGGCTCTGCAGCCTTTGGTAATGTGTGTGGATAATGTAGGTCTGCTTCCCACACCATCTTGCAGCCAGTTACCAGCAAGGGAAGGCCTGGGCAGGAGGGGACGGGCGCTCTGCCCTCTTTCGGCAAAGTGGCTCTTCTTGCCCGATTTTTGTCTGGGGTCTTGGCAGGGTCAGCCGGTACCAGCAGTGCGGCGCCGCCGCCGCGGCGCCTGGAAACCCATCAGAGTCACGCCGGTTCGTTTCCTCCCCTCTCCCAGCGTTCTCCCGTCGAGTGGGGCTCTCAGCGACAACTGGCGAGCGGTTGGGCGGCTGCTCGTTGTCATTCTGGTGGGCTCCGAGTGCTTTGTGGGTATTGGCATTTGTTTCTGCCATGCCCGGGGCACAGTTGGCGCGGGTCCCAGTTAATGGGTGAAGAAACTGAGGCTCTGGGGATTAGACGGTGAACCGGGGGAGGGGAGGGGAACAGCTGGGAGTGAACTTGGGTGAACAGGGCAGCCTTTTGTCTTGAAGAGGATGCGCAGGAGTGTGTGTGTGTGTGTGTGTGTGTGTGTGTGTTTGAGGTTGGTTGCAGGCGTTTAGGAGAGAGAATGAAAGGGAATGAGGATTGCATGGGGGTCGGGTCCTCCGTGTAAACCTGCCCAGAATAATCATGGCCTTGCGTTCTTTCTGATCAGAGCTGCCCCCTGTGAGGAAGGAGCTCGTAGGCCTTTTATCCAAAGCGGGCCTCCTGCGCCAAGCCCCAAAGGAAGGGCCGGTGGTTACCCCGCCCAGCAGATCCTGCCCCCCCCCCCGCCCCCTCCGCCTGTCCTTCCCTCTCCTCCCTGGTGCAGCTTTATGGCCGGCATATGGAAACTGTTTCTATTTACCCAGCACCCCCAGGATGCGGCCGCACACTGTGCTCCAGCGAACGGAAACCCTGGATTCCCCGCAGGGCCGTTGCAGAGGCTGCATGCAAAGCAGCCAGCTGTTTTGCAGGGAGCGTCTGGGCCTGTTACATCAGCGTTGCCATCTGTGCAAACAGGTCATCCTGGTGCGTCGGCCTGCGCTCAGACGCGGAGGCAGAGTTTCTGTAACTGTTCTGTGTCCGCCTGCCTGTCCTGCAGGCCTGGTGTTCCGGCCCCGTCTTCTGCCAGCGATTTTCGTTCACCTCCCTGGGCTGATGGCCAGGATCCGGGGAGAGCAGTTTAGGGGTAGACGTTGCATAAGGCCTACGGGTCTGAAAAGGCTGCCGACTGGTTCTCACCGGAGTGCCCTCTGCCCAGGGCACCAGGGGTGCAGAACGAGACGAGACATTTCCTTCAGGGAACTTTCCCCTGAGGCGCATGTGGGAGCTTCCTGGTTGCCGGGACTGTTCCTGGTCAGCCTCCCCCAGCCCTTTGGGAACCGGGGAGCAGAGAAACTGGCTTCTCCCACCCTCCTTCCCCCCAGGCCCGGCCCAGCTGCCGAGGCGGAAATGCCGAGGCTGGGACCGGCCGTCCTCTTCCTGGAGGAGGCAGTGGAGGGCCAGCTCCCTGCCGGCCCCACGGTGAGGTCATCTTGTCTCCCGGAGCCGGGCCTTGGCAGTCTGCCTCTGCCTCGCCTTTCCAGCCCTCCCTGCCCGGGGTAAGGACGGTGGCAAAGTCCCAGGTCCCACATGCCCATTCTCACGTGGTCTCTCATGATCGCCAGCGTGAGGCCGGCCCAGCCCGCAGGATGGGGCTGGCCCCGGGGTGAGAGCTCACCTGCCCACTTGGGTGGCCAGGATTCTTTCCGAGCAGGGGGCGCCCCCGGAGATGCAGACCCCCGTCGTTTACCCGGGGACCTTTACCCTCTGGAAGTGCAGGCTCGGCCCAGGTGGGCAGTTGATCAGGGCAGGTAGGTGCTAGCAGGCACGGAGCTCTGAGCTCCCCAGGCAGACCACCCGGGGCAGGCCCAGTGGGCCTCAGCATGGGGACAGCATGCCCAGTGGTGACCAGGAATGGGGAGCCCCTCAGCTCTCACTTCCTGCTTTGAGGGCGCTCATTCTGAGGAAGTCCCCGAGATCGGTTCCCCCGTGAGCAGGGCCTTGTGCCCCGGTCACCCCCACCTGAACTCCAGGCCACAGTCCAGGGGCCCCCTTACCTCGGATGGTCCCCCTGCCTCCCTCTCTTTTACGGACCATAATTGTCCATTCCCCCTGGGAGGCAGCTAAGCCTTTAAGTGTTCCTTCTGACGGCAGCAATCAAGCACTGGGAGCTGGAGCGTGGCCATCGCCTCTCCGGCCTGGGAAGTGGGAACCGGCGGAGGGGGGCAGGGAATGAGGACTCCCCTCGCCCCCCCTTGCCATGCACTCAGAGTGCCGCTGGACTTGGCCTCTGCTTGAGGCTGCCATGAAAGGAAGGGGAGGGACAGGGCCCCCTGCTTTCCACCGTGCCCTTTCCACAGCCCCTCCATGCGCTGCCCAGCCGCCGGGGCCTGGCGTGAAGGCGGCTCTTTGAAATCACCTGCGGCTCCTGAATAGCCCCTCAGCTGCCCTCGCCACCTAGGGCCTTTCAGCCCTCTCCCCACATAAGAGCCACAAGCAAGCTGATCGGCTTTGCCTTTGGGACCCGGTCAGCAAGCCACGGCCTGTGTTCCGAGCAAGTGTGGCGTGAATGGCTAGAAGCCGCGGACAAAGGCCACTCTGGAGGTCACAGCTCCCCATCCTGCCCCGCGGCAGTTCCCGTCTCCGTTTTCCTTTCTTTCCTTTCTGTCCTCTTTAAGGCTCTGCTCGGAATTACTCTTATTCAGCATAGTCGCTCTCAGCAGGTCCTTAAAGGATGATCTTGAGAAAATACAGATCACGTCAAGCCCCTTATAAGACCCTCGGGCACCCCTCCTGCACCCTGGCTGGGCACCGGGCTCTGGTGGTCACCCCCGCTGTGCCCTCCGGCCACCGGCCATCTCTCAGTGTCCCATGGGAGGGTGCTTCTGGAATCTTTGGAGCAAGGGCTTCCCTTTCAGATCTGTGTGCTGAGCACTGGTTGCATCACGCCTGACACTGTTCTGGGCTCTCAGGACACCTCGGTGAACAAGACAAAAGTCCCTGCCCTCAGGGGCCTGCCATTCCAGGCAGGGAGGCTGGCTCTAATGTACTGGGGGCAGGAGAGGGGGTGTTAGCCCCAGGAGGAAGCAGAGAGCAGCGTGAGGGTGACCAAGGGTGATGGGCATGTGACTTCAGAGAGGCCAAAGGTGGCCCCTGAGAGGATGATGTTCGGGGGATCCTGGGAGGTGGGGAAGGAGGCCAGTTAAAGACCCGGGAAAGGGCCGGGGAACGGTAAGTACTGGCAAAGGGAGGCTAATGCCCGCGGCATCTGTGCCAGCTCATCACCTGCCTATCCGCTCTGTCGTTGCTGTACCTGGCACTGCTGTGTCCCGGCCGCCGGCCCCGCTGTGTGTGTGAAGGCGGTGGAGCCATGGCGCAGGCACATGGGGAGGCAGCATGTCCAGCTGCCTGCCTGAGGCTGCTCCTACCTCCGCATGCCTCCCTGGTCCCGTGAGCAGATCAAGGAAGGCGGTTTGACCTTCTCTCTCCGCCTGGGGCTTGGTTCTCTTAGACCTGGCCTCTGTCTGGGGTCGGAGTGGCAGATGCTGGCCTTGCGTAGAGAAGGGCCCGCGGCACCGAGTGCAGGCGGCAGCCCAGTGTCCCTCCTCCTGCTCTGGCTCCGTTTTCAGTGCTTCTGCTGCTAGTTTTTGGTCCTTCTGGCACTACCCTGTTACCTTTTCTGGTTTCCAGTTCTTGAGAGGCACGTGGCTTCCTGCTTAGGAGCCACCCAGCCTGGACGGGGTCTCCCAGCCCCGCGTCTCGCTAGTTGTATGGCTTCTGTGGGGGGCTTAGCCTTTGCCCTTCTGCACCTTCCTTCCCTCAAGTCTGAGGTGGGGCTAATCATAACCTTCTTCTTAGGGCTGTTGTGAGAATTAGATAGGTTGATGGGTATGAGGTGCTTAGATATGCATGTTATCTTATCTACATATATAAAAGCCTAAGTGACTAGCTGACCAGGACCAAAAATAGCTATGGTGGGGGTTGGGGGGATGCTCCATGCAGGAACAGAAACCACAGGTGTGGAAACATGGGACAGACTGATGAATCTCAGAGGGAAGGGAGCAGTGGGGAGGGCGTAAGAGATTAATCAAAGATCTTACATGCATACTAGAGCCAACTGGTGGTCTGTGGTCCACTGGTGGTCCATGGGGTCCGAAAGGTTGGCGACTGTTGGACTAGAGGCCTGGTGCACAGGGCCCTCTCGCAATCCGGGACCCCTCGGGGGATTATTGGAGAGCCGGGTTCGACCCGATCCCCGCAGGCCAGGCCAAGGGACCCCACTGGTGCGCGAATTCGTGCACCGGGCCTCTAGTTGCTTATAACAAACCACTGCAAAGCACAGTGCCTTACCATAGCAACCTCATTTACTTTGATCATAAACCTGCAGTTGGGGTGGGGTCTGGGAGGGGCAGCTTCTCTGCTGCCCACACTGTCCATCTGGACACTTGACTGAAGCAGAGATGCTCATTCAACAGACGGACAAGTTGGTGCTACCTGTGGGCTTGGAGCTCAGCCGGGCTGTGGCCGAGGGACTTGGTCCTCCTTGTGGACTTCTTGGACATGGTTCCAAGAGCAAAAGGTGGAAGTAGCCCGGCTGGTGTGGCTCTGTGGTTGAGTATCGACCCATGAACCAGGAGGTCACAGGCTTGATTCCTGGTCTGGGCACATGCCCGGGTTGCAGGTTCAGTCCCCAGGAAGGGGCATGCACGATGCAGGTGACCAGTGATTCTTTCTCATTGATGTTTCTATCTCTCTATCCCTCTCCCTTCCCTTCTCTCTAAAAATCAATAAAAACATTTTATCTTTTTTAAGTTGAACTAGCCTTAGAAGTCAGAAGCGTCATATCTTCCGTCCTGTTGGTCAAAGTAGTCACAGAGACTCCCTGGTTTCGGGGGGCAGAGGCACAGACTCCACCTCTTTGTAGGG
This sequence comes from Nyctalus aviator, assembly GCA_036971965.1. NCBI lineage: Eukaryota > Metazoa > Chordata > Mammalia > Chiroptera > Vespertilionidae > Nyctalus > Nyctalus aviator. The sequence goes on from CM072939.1 coordinate 17,745,888, forward strand.
AAGGTTCCAGAAGAGCAGGGGGGACGAAAGGGAATACTGTGGCTGTCTTTGGGGGGGGAAATCTGCACAGAATAGATTTGAAATGGGATTCTTCATCCTCGTGTAGGGGGTGGTTAGGAGTGTGGATTATGGGAACCAAGTCTCATCGTAGATGTCTTTCCTGTTTCTTGGTGTCACTGCTGACCTGTGCCCGTGGAGACACTTGAGAGTTGTGACAGCAGCTGTCAGTATAAAAGGATTCTGGAAATGCTCAGAGGTAGATTTCAGGCAGAGCCAGGCTGCAGTCGGGGCACCTGTGCCACCGTTTTGTTCTCCGTTGGCGTCCTTCTCGGGCAGGCTTTCCCCACGTGGTGGCCGAGGCAGCTGCCTGCAGCAACGAGGAGAGAGCCCCTCCTTCTAACCGGCCCAGGACGAGTCCCAGTTTCAGCCCTCCGGGGCGGCGTGGACCAGCCTGTCCGGGGAGGGGAGGGGCTCTCATTGCACCTGGGCACCTGCCCGGGAGCCGGGGGGGGGGCAGCCTGAGCCGAAGAATGTTCTCCAGAGGCTGATGGGGCCGTGCAGGAAAGGGTGTGGGGTCAGCACACAGAAGCCACGGATGACCCCGCACTAAGGAACAAATGCAGTTATTTTTGTTGTTAATCCTCACCCGAGGATATTTTCCTGGAGTTTTAGAGACTGGAAGGGAGAGACACAGAGAGAAACATTGATGTGAGAGAGATGCTTCGATTGGTTGTCTCCGGCACACACCCTGACCAGGGCCTGCAATCTAGACAGCTCGCTGTTGACCGGAATCGAATCCAGGATCCTTCAATCCACGGGCCACCATTCTAACCACTGAGCCAAACTGGCTAGGGCCAAATCCAATTATTTTTCTTTCTTTTTTAAAATGTATTTTGATAGATTTCAGAGAGAAAGGGAGAGGGAAGGGAGAGGGAGAAACATCAGTGAGGAGATAAAATCATGGATCGGATGCCTCCTGCATTCCCCACACTGGGGATTGAGCCCGCAACCGGAGCATGTGTCCCGATCAGGAATCGAACTGTGACCTCCTGGTTCATAGGTTGGTGCTCAACCACTGCGCCACGCCAGCCGGGCAGTTATTTTTCATTTGTGACTAAGTAGAATATTAACACATTTCCAAAAGCCAAAAGTAAACAGAAAGTTGGAGTGACACTTCTACCCCGTTTCCCACCTCTCCTGTAGGTAGCTGATTTCACTGAGCTCTACTTCTCTTCCTCTCTCTCTTTTCTGTAAAGATGAGTGGGCAGCTGTATGTTTTTCCTTCCTTGTGCTCTTTTGTACTTGCTTTTTCACTTCACAAGAGAAGGAACAATATTCTTACCTAACCACACTGATTCTTGCTGTCCTGGTGCACGGAGCGGAGATTGACATATAAATGTGTGCGTGTCCGAGCACGCGAGGCCCTTCCTTCTGGTGCCGTGTCTCTGTTCTCCTCCTCCCGGGCTGTAGGTGAATCTCTCTCCTCTCCAATGCAGATGGAGGCAGCTATGCCGCCCACGGCTCCCAGGCCTCCAGCCTGAGCTCAGAGGGCGAGAGCTTCCCCTCAAGCCCCACTGGACACCACTGGGAGATGAATTATCAGGAGGCGGCCATCTACCTCCAGGTGAGCATCTCTGGGCCAGGACTTGGCCCTTCTGGGAGGGTGGGAAGGGGGGGGGGGTAGGCGGGTCTCTGTTGGATGCCCAGGAGTTCAGCTCAGGCTTCGGTTCTCTGCCCGTGAGCTTATCGCCTTATGGTGGGGAGAGCCAGCCTGATGGTGCCTGCCCTGGACGGGCGATGTATGTGGGCTCATCGGGTGACCCCAGCCTGCGGCTCCACCTGCCCCACCAGCCTCCCTGAGCCCAAAGCCACCTACCTAGTAGGTTGCAGAGCGTGGGTGGGTGGCCACACTAGCCTCCAAGTGATGTTCTTCCTTCTGTACATTGTTGCCTCGTTTCTATATGCTACCACATGTATGCACTTGAAAATGAGCCATGTAGTTGTGGGAAAAGAGGTTATAAAATAGGACTTGCAAGACCATTGTTGTATACATTTATGTACACACACACACACACACACACACACTCACACTCAAACCCATATATAGCTATTTATATATATACTGGAGGCCTGATGCACAGAATTTGTGCAAGCACAGGCCTTCCTTCTGCTGGCTGCCGGCACCGGCTTCCCTCCGGCACCTGGGACCCTGGCTTCCCTCGCAGCCCTGGCTTCATCCGGAAGGCTGTCCGGAAAGATATCTGGTTTAATTAGCATATTAGCTTCTATTACTATAGATGTACTAGTATATAGCTACAGATACCTCTGTGTGTGTGTGGGTGTGTGTGTGTTTGCACAAATACCCATTCACATCTGGAAAGTTGTTTATCTCAGTGTTAAAGGTGATTATATTTAGCTGATGGAATTTTTACAACCTTATAATCCTGTGTATTATTTGAACGATTTTTTCCCAAAATGCACCTTTAAAAAAAAAAGAGCAGAACCGCGCTCTCCTGTGGTTCACTCCATGAGCAGCATTTGGGGCTGTCTCTGGAGGGTGGGCTGAGCCGCTGCCGGACGGTCTTCCTTTCCCGCTTGGAGCTGAGCTGCAGGCAGACCCTGCCGGGTGGCGGGTGTGCTTGGGCCATCGGGCCCTCGCTGCTGTGAGGCTGCCTGTCCCTGCAGTTTCTGCTCTTCCCAGAGCTCATCTGTCAGCTCCGTCCCCTCGGGAGCCGGGTGTGAGCGGTCACAGTGCCTCTGAGATGGTTCTTGTTTGCTCTCTCCTCGGGGAGCGGAGAGTGGAGGCTGGACGTCATGTGGAACTGGCCGCCGCCTTCTTTTTCTTAATCTCTATTCCGATCAGCAGCCAGGAAACAAGGCCCCTGTTCTCTCTCCTTGGGGTCTGGCCCAGAACCCAGTGACCCGGCTCGTATTTCACTCCGTGCTCATTGGTGGTGACCTCAGCCTCCACCTCCTCAGTGGCCTTCCCAAGTCCTGGAGTTCAGCCTGAGCCCCCCTGTCAGGGGTTTCTTCTAGTCGGACCCTCCTTGCTGGCTGCTTGTGGGGAGATGTTCCCCAGGAATTGCGTATTTTAGTAATCCAAACCAGAAGCTCGCCGGCGGCCACCGGGGGCGTCTGCGGCCACGGGGCAGCGTCAAACCCACAGCCCCGCGGAGATCACAGGGCCCGAGCCCGGAGCCCGGCCTGCCGCCCGCCCTCGGAGTGACCGCCGGCGTGTCTGTTTCCTCTGCGGACCTGCCCCTGTCCAGCCTGTGGTTTGTCTTTGTTTTGGTACCGAGGGTAGTGACGTATCCAACTTCAGGAAGTGACTTCTTCAAAGCTACTCAGCAAACCACAGACAAGGCCAGCGCTCCCCGCCTCCCAGCTGCTGGGTGGACGGTCGCCGAGCGGGGCTGGCGCCTGGAGAAGTGATCTCCTGCAAAACGGTTCATCCTCCCAAACATCTTTTAAACACCTACTGTGCACCGGCCGCCTCCCAAGTGTCTTCCTGGAGCCCCGTGAGGAAGGGGAGTGCCGTCAGCCTGACAGCTGGAGAGGGTGTGGCCCAGTGGGGAAGCCCATGCTTGCTGACCCCAGGACTGCCCCCTCAGCTCTGTACATTCTGCAGACATTTCTGAGAGTGAGCACGTGGCCTCCAGGGACCAGTTGTGCCCACTACTCTACTTTCTCTGGACCTTTTTATTCATTTTTATTTATTTATTTATTTTTAAATATATTTTATTGATTTTGTACAGAGAGAAAGAGAGAGGGATAGAGAGTTAGAAACATCGATGAGAGAGACATCGATCAGCTGCCTCCTGCACACCCCCCACTGGGGATATGCCCGCAACCCAGGTACATGCCCCTGACCGGAATCGAACCCGGGACCTTTCAGTCCCCAAGCCGATGCTCTATCCATTGAGCCAAACCAGTCTCGGCTCTCTGTACCTTTTTTAAAAAAATATATCTTTATTGATTTCAGAAAGGAAGGGATAGGGAGAGAGAGCTAGGAACATCAATGATGATGGAGAGTCGTTGATCGGCTGCCTCCTGCACGCTGCCCTTTCCTCCCCCCACGAGAGGTTTAGTCTGCAACCCAGGCATGTGCCTTCGCCGGGAATCGAACCTGATTCATAGGTTGACGCTCAACCACTGAGTCACTCTGGCGAGGCTGGGCCTTTTTTGTTGTTGTTGTTAATCCTCATCCGAGAATGTTTCTTCCATTGATTTTTAGAGAGTAGAAGGGTGGGGGAGAGACAGAGAGAGAGCATCATTGATGTGAGAGAGACAGCAGTTGTTTCCTCCCGCACACACCCTGACCAGGGCCGGGATTAAGGCTGCAACTGAGAAGGGTGCCCTTGACTGGAAATCGAACCCACGACCTTCAGTCCACGGGCTGACACTCTAACCACTGAGCCAAACCGGCTAGGGCCCTCGGGGCCTTTTATTCTTTGATTTCTCCACGTGGTTTTTAGGAATCAGCAAGTTAAAAGCCCCATCAGCACGCCAGGGCGCGCCTTAACTGGTGCACGGTTTTGTTGCCGTAAGACTTTTGTATGTCCATCATCTTCCGCCTCTGGCCTGGACCGTCTCTTACCCGCCGGGCCCTCCCTCTCGCCCTGGCCCATGGCGCGGCCTGGGTGCTGTGCCTCAGAGGCTCTCTGCCCCGCGGCTCTTGTTTCCGCAGGAAGGCGAGAATAACGACAAGTTCTTCACCCACCCCAAGAATGCCAAAGCGCTGGCGGCCTACCTCTTCGCACACAACCACCTCTTCTACCTGATGGAGCTGGCCACGGCCCTGCTGCTGCTGCTGCTGTCGCTGTGCGAGGCGCCCGCCGTGCCCGCGCTCCGCCTCGGCATCTACGTGAGTGTCCGACGGCTGGGAGCCGCTGCTCCCCGGGGGCAAGCTTAAGCTTAAAGGGGAACATTCTGGAAGGGCAGGCAGTGCAAACTGATTGAAAACAGCCCCTGGGAGGCCCTAGAGGCCTCGGGAGCGGCAATGACTCCCTGACCCTCTTGGGGTCCCTGTGGAGCGAAGGCACTTTGCTCACTCAGTCCGGCTGTGATTCCCCTCGGAAATGCCAGGGGGCGCCATCTGATGGCCTCACTTGGGACCAGCGGCCACCCCTCGGCGCCAGGTGGGCAGCACACCTGATGGCAGCCCCTCCCACTCTTTCCAGCCTCAGAGGAGAGGCGGTCGGTCGGGGCGATGGCCAGCGGGAGGACGGGCCCGGCGATGCTATGTCTCCGCACCCTGTGGTTGCAGGTCCACGCGACCCTGGAGCTGTTCGCCCTGATGGTGGTCGTCTTCGAACTCTGCATGAAGCTGCGATGGCTGGGCCTCCACACCTTCGTCCGGCATAAGCGGACCATGGTCAAGGTGGCGTGTCCATCTCCTTACAGCATTTTCTCCCCTGGCACCTGCAGTCCCGTCGCTCCCCTTTAAACACCCCCGGCTCGGAAGCGTAACCCGGGTCCCCACCCTCGCTGTGCCCCAGCCTCGCAGAGCCGTGCTCCGAGGTCTCGGTCATGGTCATGCTAGTGTGACAGTAGCTAGTGTGATTCGGAGTTTGGGGCGCTGAGCACGGGCGCGGTAACCCTCGAGGGAGATGCATTCCTGTTCCTAGTTCACATCCAGCCACAGCAGAGAACGGGAGTCAAACCCAAGTCTGGCTGGCCTCCGAGCCCACGCTGACCTGTAACCCGCACCGGACACGTTCTCTCTGCTGCAGAGAGGCACAAGTAGGAGTGTGTCAGGGTGGCACTTTGCAGTGTAAAGGGCATGCGCAGTTGTCCAGGGAAAGCACCCGGGGAGCTGAAGAGCAAAGGTGTGCTTCGGACCTGACCCAGAGGCCCTCACTGTGCAAGTCAGGAGAGCCGGAGCCCGGGTTGGTAGACGTGGCCGGGCACAGGGGCAGGTGTTTTTGTTTTTAAGAAATAAAGGAAGAGGGAGACAGAGAGAAACATGAATGTGAGAGAGACATCGATTGGTTGCTTCCCACACTCTGACCAGGGGTTCGATCGAGCGTAGGTACGTGCCCTTGACCAGAATCTGACCTGGGACCCTCCCGTCTCCAAGCCAACACTCTTCCCTGAGCCAAACTGGGTATGGCAGTTTTTTTGTTTTGTGTGTGTATTTTTTAAAAAATATATATATATTTTATTGATTTTTTTTTACAGGGAGGAAGGGAGAGGGATAGAGAGTTAGAAACATCAATGAGAGAGAAACATTGACCAGTTGCCTCTTGCACACCCCCCACTGGGGATGTGCCCACAACTAATGTACATGCCCTTGACCAGAATCGAACCCGGGACCTTTCAGTCCGTAGGCTGACGCTCTATCAACTGAGCCAAACCGGTTTCGTCTTGTGTGTGTATTTTAAAAAAATATATTTTTATTGATTTTAGAGAGAGGAAGGGAGGGGGGGAAGGAGATAGAAAAAAAAATCAATGATGAGAGAGAATTATTGATCGGCTGCCTTCTGCACGACACCCACTGGGGATCGATCCCACAACCTCCGCATGTGCCCTGACCAGGAATCGAACGCTCTATCACTGAGCCACCCCAGCCAGGCTGAGTATAAGAGTTGCTCAGTGAATACCCTCTGAGGTGCTGCTGAGAGCATTGCCCTCTGGGTCACCCTCCTGCTACCACATACCTGTGCCACAGCCCAGGGCCCTTCCCCCGGGGCTGCTTGATGTTCAGGGTGGGCACTGGAGAAAAGGGATGGGCCTCTCAGCACCAGAGTGGCATTCCCTAGCGAGCCCTGAGCTCAGGGTGTCCGGGAGGGGTCTGGGCGGAGGAGCTGATGTGCTCTCTGCCCGTCTGCCCCCAGACCTCCGTGCTGGTGGTGCAGTTCATCGAGGCCATCGTGGTGCTGGTGCGGCAGACGTCCCACATGCGGGTGACCCGGGCGCTGCGCTGCATCTTCCTGGTGGACTGTCGGTACTGCGGCGGCGTCCGGCGGTAAGGCCTGGGGGAGGAGCTGTTCAGACAGTCGCTATCCTGGCCTGGCCTGCACCTCTGGGCCAGTGGAGCAGGACCCAGTGAGTCAAGTAGCCATAAGATCCATCCTGCCCGTCGGTAGAGTCTAACTAAGTACGCTCACCTTCCTCTGCCTCTCGGCCCCACAGAGAGGAAGGCTCTTCCCCCTGAAGTTTAGGTGTCCCGACTCCAGGCCTGTGTCCCAGCTTTCTGGGCCTGGCCCCTCTCCATGCACATTGTCTGCCCCAGCACAGCAGCACAGTGCTCAGAGCAGGCAGCTTGGCTAAAGGTGCACATGGCTCACAGGCTGTCCTGGTGCCTCCCGGAGACCGGGGCCCTGCACTCGAACACCATCCGCCTAGAGTTAGACTGAGCTTTGAGACTGTTGATAAGAATGGGCTGGCAATTCATTCTCTGTGCATCCTCAATGGGGGGCACACGTGTCCTAGGACCAGGTGGCCCCGAGCTGTCTCCAAGCACCCACTTCTTGGGGAAGTCTTCTGCTTCCCCTCCCTCTCTCACGGGGCACTCCCCACTGACCCTGCAGGCAGGAGGAGGGGGTGTCTGTGCTGCACCTCTTCCCTTCTCCCTGTCACCACGGAGGGCAGCTCCTGCAGGACAGCAAGCCGGGGCGCAAGGGGGGTTAGTGTTCTGAGTCAGGAACACCAGACCCGGGTCCCCATGAGTGTGTATTCCCACGCTCCTCGGGCCCACCCTGGGCTGCACCTCATCCCCCCTGACTTCCCCCTCTTCCCCAGTAACCTTCGGCAGATCTTCCAGTCCCTGCCCCCCTTCATGGACATCCTGCTGCTGCTGCTCTTCTTCATGATCATCTTCGCCATCCTCGGTGAGTTCCCTGCTCTCATTTACGTGTATTGGTCCAGTCCTTTGACATCTTTTCAATCTGTTTTCTGCTCCCTTCCAGGTTTCTACTTGTTCTCCCCTAATCCTTCGGACCCCGTAAGTAATCACCATGTTTTGTCCGTTTCTTCCTTTGTGTGAGGCCATTCCCCTCTGACAAGGTGGCTGGGCTGACTCTCTAGCTACATGAGGGAGGGAGGAAGGCCTGCCTGGCTTCCATCACAGCTGACCGCCCCTGCAAGTCCCCGTCACCCCGACCTGAGCTGTTTCCCTTCCCTACGCACTGAGGGGTATGGTTTCCTACTGCGAGAGTCTGTTTCCAAGATCATATTTGGAACACGGGAACATTTTGGTGAAGGTTACAGTGAAAGAGATCCAAGCTAATTGTGCAAACATCTGATTTTCTGTAAGAAAAGTCCCTAAGCCACTTGTCTGCTTCTGCCAGAAGCGTGGAGCTCAGGAAGGCGGAGTCCTTACTCCAGTTTGCTCATCCCTAGAGTTAGTGGGGTGGGGCGGGGAGGGCAGGGCGCTCCGGGGGCCCATTGCAGGCTGGCCCAGGCTGCCGTGTGCCGTGCGGCTGGCCAGCATGTCCTCCTGCCTCCTTTCCCCAACAGTACTTCAGCACCCTGGAGAGCAGCATCGTCAGTCTGTTCGTCCTCCTGACCACAGCCAAGTGAGTATGGGCTCTGCTCTGGGTCTTCCCAGCCCAGGATATTACCTGTCTCAGCCCAGACAGTGCTCGGGGCCCTGGGAGGAATGGGAGTGGCCTGGTGACTCGGAGCTCACTCTCCGAGCGGGGCTGGGAAGGCAGAAAAGAGATGTCCTTAGAGAAGAAGGAGGCAGGCAGGCAGGGCAGGGCCCCTGGGCAATGCTCTCCAAATGCAGTTTCCCAGACGTGATGATGCCTTCCTACTCCCGGAACCCCTGGTCCTGCGTCTTCTTCATCGTGTACCTCTCCATCGAGCTGTACTTCATCATGAACCTGGTGAGTAACCGTGTCTCGTCTCCGCTGGGGCAGCCGGCACAGCTGGGTGCCATGGCCATGGAAAAGGAGGTGTCACGTCAGCAGGGGCTGGGGGTGCCAGGCTGTAGTCAGGGGTGGTGCGGGGACCAGCGTGCCAGCCTCCGTGGGTTATTCCCGCCATTGTTCTGATAGTGCTCGTGTCTGAACCAAGGCTCCCCGTGACCTGTTCATTCTCACCGCAGACGTGTAATAACTATTAAAGCCAGCACTGTGTAGCCTTACCCAGGCGCCGTGCTAGGTGGATTAAATGATTTAACACAACAGCCCTGGAGGACCCATTATGATCCTCAGTGTGTAGACGGGGACCTGAGGGTCGGGTGGACAGAGGGACAGGCCCACGGCTGTGAGCGGGTGTGATTCCAAGCCCTGCTCTGAACCGCTCGGGCCTTTGGCACACACGTCCTGGAATTTCCACCCCTTTTATCACGAACCACTGGAAATTCCAGCACAGGACACACTGTCGGGAGAAGGGGAAGTCCCCATGCACACAGGGACTGGGGAGGCATTTGAGGAGGCGGGGCTGGCCACCAGGCATGTTCCTGCCATCAGCCAATCACTGTTAGGCAGGTGCCAAGACCACACGTCAGCACCGGAATTACCAGGGAGAGGCTCTTACTCATCTTGTATTTTTATGCTTCTGAGGAGCATTCTCACACCAGGCGTCACAGCCAGGCCTGGGATAGAATAGAAGATACTTTTTTTTGCTGTAGCCAGTTTGGCTCAGTGGATAGAGCATTGGCCCACGGAGTGAAGGGTTTTGGGTTCGATTCTGGTCAAGGGCATGTTCCTTGGTTGCAGGCGTGCCGCCCAGCCTCAGGGAATACAGAGAGCAACCAGATGATATTTTTCACACATTTGGTGTTTCTCTCTCTGTCCCCCTCCCTTCCGCTCTCTCTAAAATGCAATGGGAAAATATCCGCAGGTGAGGATTAGGAAAAAGAAGAAAGGAGCAGACACATGAAATCTAAAAGTGTGAGGTCTTAAAAAGGAAAACATTTTTTAATTCCTCAAAACCAAAAAGAAATATATTAGCTATCTTCATACACATTACAGTTCTTATATACCATCCTTAGTTTAGAATCATAACAATGTATTATGTAAAATTGATTTAATTTGTTGTGAAAATCCGGGGTAGGGAGTCTGTGAACCGCAGCCTGCTGGCCAAAGCCTGCACTTATAAATAAAGTTTTATTGGCACACAGCCACACCCATTAGTTCCTGCATCCTCTGTGGCTGATTTCATGCTGCAACTGCAGAGACCATCTGTCCTTCAGAACCTGCAATAGTTGTTGTCTGGCTTCTTTATGGAAAGGTTTGCTGACCTTTTCTTGACCTAAAGGAAAAAATTTGGAGGAGAGGCCATTTGAAGGAGTAGGAAGGACAGGAGAATTTCCCTCAAAATACTTTTGAAAGAAAAAGGAAGTGTTTCTTGCTCCCCTTGCTCTCTGGTGAAGCAGGCTGTGTGGTGACTAAGCTGAACTTGGAATCGGGCAGTTCCGGGATGTTGTGGCCTCAAGGAAGGCCCCCCTGCTCCCCTGATGCCTGGGACCAGTGCACGAAGCTGGGACTCACCAGGACGGGGAACAAGGAGGCGAGGGGGAGGCAGCCTCCACCATGCTGATGCTCCTCTGAGCTCGGGGGCCTGGCGGGCACAGCAGGGACACAGCCTCCCAGACTGAGCTGATGGGGGCATCGAGCCCAGCATGCCCTTCCCTGCTTCCTTCTCACCTTATAAAACTGTCCAGTCAGGGACGAGCTGTAGGTGAAGTACCTGGGAAAATATAACAGTGTTTTTGTGTGGCTGAAGAGAGAAAATTTACAAGTGGTGATACATGGCCTTCCTCTTTGTTTTTTGTTTTTTTAAATTTTTTATTGATTTCAGAGAGGAAGGGAGAAGAGAGAGAGAGAAACATCAATGATGAGAGAATCATTGATCGGCTGCCTCCTGCACACCCCCTACTGGGGAGATGGAGCCTGCAACCCAGTCATGTGCTCTTGACTGGAATCGAACCTGGGACCCTTCAGTCTGCAGGCTGACGGTCTATCCATTGAGCCAAACCAGCTAGGGCATGGCCTTCCTCTTTGACTTGGAGATATACTCCTGTCCCCGCCAAGGGCAGGTGGCAGGATCACCCCTCCCCATCCCTGGGTCTGGGGGATGTGGGAGAGCACCCTCTGGAGGCAGAGGGTACACTCCCAACCCCGTGAGGTCCCACTGTGCAAGGAGCCAGGTCTCTGCTCTTCCCTCACAGCTGCTGGCCGTGGTGTTCGACACCTTCAACGACATCGAGAAACGCAAGTTCAAGTCTTTGCTGTTGCACAAGCGAACTGCCATCCAGCACGCCTATCGCCTGCTCGTCAGCCAGCGGGTAGGGGTGTGGGTTGGGGGAGCTGGGCTGGGAGGGGTTTGGTCCTTAGTCCCCCTCCCTTTCCCTGGGCAGCCCCAAAGCACGGCAGGCCAGCAGCTTTAGAAACAGGGGTCGTTGCGCGCTGGGCGTGGCTCAGTGGTTGAATGTTGACCTGTGAACCTACAGGTCCCGTTAGATTCCCGGTCATGGTACTTGCCTGGGTTGTGGGTGTGCAGGAGGCAGCCAATCAATGTTTCTCACTCATTGATGTTTCTGTCTCTCTGTCCCTCTCTCTTCCTATCTCTCTAAAATCAGTAAGAACATATTTAACAAAAAGAAAAATAAAACAGGGGTCCTGCCCTTGGGAGGATAAGAAGGAGCCAGGCACCTAGGATCCAGGCGGTGCTGGGCAGCCAAGTAGTCGCCCCCGAGGCAGGAGGTCGTGGGCTCTGCCTTCGCCTGTGCTGACACTTCGTCCTTCCTCTCCCCCAGAGGCCCGCGGGCATCTCCTACAGGCAGTTCGAAGGCCTGATGCGCTTCTACAAGCCCCGGATGAATGCCTGGGAGCGCTACCTGACTTTCAAGGCCCTGAATCAGAGCAACACCCCTCTGCTCAGGTAAGAGTGCGGCCAGGTGGGGGCGCTGTGGCCCGCTGAGGTATTCAGGGGGAAATCCCACCCAAATTTAATTCAGGCTGACTTGACAAAAAGTGGAATATATTGGATCATGAGGTAGACTGACCCATTCTTAGCTGCTCACCTTTGAGCTAAGAATGAACGGGGAGGTTGCATACGAGCAGGTCCACAGAGGGGTGTTGGCGCATGCACACACATATACACGCACGCACGCGCACACACATGCAGGCATGTGCACACCACGGAGCAGCCTCGGAGATTTCCAAAGGAATCTCGATCTCCTAGATGGCTGACAACCGAACCCTTCTTTTCAGTTTGAAAAGCAGCAGGCCACTGCAGATAGGAGAGCGAGTCAGTTCTGTTTGGGCTGAACTCTCAGCCCATTTGTCCCAGTAAGTTCTCTGCTATGTAAGCATTATAGTGGTTCTGGGGGCCTGAAGCTGTCACTCACTCAGACTGAGAGGATTAAGTATTCACAGGGCCCAGAGGAAGGTCAGAATGCCTGCAGGGGAGGTTCCCCCTCCCCCATTTGTATGCTGGGACTCCCAGCTGTCCCCTCCCCCTTTCCGCCTTCCCCCTTTAAAGGTGACCACAGGCAGGCAAGGAACAGAAGTAAAGCTCAGTGGGAGCATTCTGTTTTTGTTTTGTTTTTTTTAAATTTACTTTGCCTTTTCATGTTGCTACGACAGCCTGAAGGACTTTTATGATATCTATGAAGTCACCGCCTTGAAGTGGAAGGTAAGACCTGAGAGGGAGCAGGTGGACGGCTCCACGGAAGGGATGAGGCCCAGAGGCACCTGAGGGCCAGTTCTTTTCTTATTTTTTAAAATACATTTTTATTGATTTCAGAGAGGAAGGCAGAGGGAGAGAGAGATAGAAGCATCAGTGATGAGAGAGAATCATCGATCAGCTGCCTCCTGCACGCCCCACCCTGGGGACCGAGCCCACCAACCTGGGCAACGTGCCCTGACTGGGAATCGAACCGTGACCTCCCTGGGCTCAATCACTGAGCCACCGTGGCCGGGCCCAGGTCCAGTTCTTCCTTGGCTGGAACAACACCTCTGTTCTGGTCATTTCAGGGACACCAGGTGGCCCGGGCCCCCATCTGCCTTCACACGTGTGAGACCGCGTCCTGGTCACCAGCACTGAATCTCGGGCCCCATTAGCCACCATGACTTCGAGCCCCTTACCTGACTTTTACCAGCTCGTCACACCTGGGAAACGGGCTGACAGGACCTCCAGTTACTTTCAGGACGTTATAGAATAAGGCACATGCGTGGCCCTGGCCGTGGGCTGGCCTCATTGTTACTTAGATCCCGGAGCGTTCTTCCCGTTCCCCACGTTAGAGCCTGGTGAGCAGGGAGGGGCCGCGGCCGCCTGGCCCCGGGGTCAGGTCCCCCTCCCCGGTTGAACCCCCTCTCCCATGGCCCTGTTTCCTGGGCAGGCGAAGAAGAACAGAGAGCACTGGTTCGATGAGCTTCCCAGGACAGCCTTCCTCATCTTCAAAGGTAAGGCGCCCCCGAAGACGTGTCGTGAACGAAGTGTTAGGGACCAGGGAGGAAATTGGCAACTTTAAAGCAAAAGGCATCTGTGGAATGTCCAGTTCACTGCAGAAAGTTTGCCAAGTCCGATCGCCTGAAGAAAATCTCCCACCAGAAATAACCACTGCTCGTGTTCTGGGTGTGTTTCTGACGTCAGTTACTGTTTCTGCACCTCTGAAAACTGTGGGACTGCAGTATGAAACCTGCCTTTTTATCGGCTGGTGCATTTTGCCCGTCCCCCTGTGCGAGGTGCATATCCAATGTGCGTGATCCCTTGGCAATATAAGATTCAGCCATTTTACATCGGAGTGCCCGGATTGTTTACCTGACAGCCCCCCTTCACTTAATGCCCATTTGGAAGTTCTCCGGGGGGATGGGGGAGTGAGCCCACAGGGAATTTCTCTGTAGAAAGCCCGAAGCCTGGGTCTGGGCCGCATGAACGTGAGGAACGATGGGATGGCCGAGTTTGTGATTTCTCCCCCCACTGGGGCGCGGGGCGCAGCTGTCACCTTATATTCTCTAACGGGTTTCCGTTCCGCTGGAATGATAGTTGCTCAAGTGGGTGAGGAAATGGTCCCAGGCCGAGGCCTGCAGGATGGTAGGTCTCAGCAGTGGCAGCAACACCGTGTTCCATTCGGTGCCTGCCCGGCCTGGGTCGCCTAGTCTGTCCCCAGAGCAGCTGTGGTCCATGCTGTTGTGTCCGGGTGTCTGAGTGTCCCCGGGGGACAGGCCCTTCCGTTTTCACCCCTGGACACAGGCACCCTGGTTGCTGACGCACATGCACTGTGGAGTCGGGGAGCATGCTTGCACAGGAAGACTTCGATGCTAATCGTTCCTCTCTTCCGACAGGGGTTAACATCCTGGTGAAGTCCAAAGCCTTTCAGTATTTCATGTGTAAGTGCGACCCGTCCTGCTCTGGGCCCTCTGCTTCCGGGGCTCACTCCTTTGTAGTGGGAGGCCGGAGATGGTCCTGCAGTCCCATGAGGACTGTTCATCGTAGAAAGTCCAGGGACGTCCACGTGCCCGGCACCCATGGAGGCACTCACCGCCCCGTGGCCAGTCCTCCTTGTGCATCTGCGCCCTCACTAGGGCTCGCTATACCCTTAGGCCCGGAGTTTTGAAAGCTAATTCCAGAACCGCAGAGTGTGATGGGTGGATAAGTTTGATTATTTATTTATTTATTTATTATTATTTTTTTTTATAACTTTTTAAAAATATATATATTTTATTGATTTTGTACAGAGAGGAAGGGAGAGAGATAGAAAGTTAGAAACATCGATGAGAGAGAGTCATCGATCACCTGCCTCTTGCACACCCCCTACCGGGGATATGCCCGCAACCAAGGTACATGCCCTTGACCGGAATCGAACCCGGGTCCCTTCAGTCCCCAAGCCGACGCTCTATCCATTGAGCCAAACCGGACTCGGCTAAGTTTGATTATTGAAAGAACTTGTTTTTCCTTTGAGATGTTTTTGATTTTTAAAATGACTGCACAATTAGCAAAATGCACATGGATCTGGCCTTTCCCTGAGCAATCCCACTGCTAGGAACCCATCCTAACGAGAACCCAGCCTAATGTGGGTCTTTTTAATCTGTAGGTTCCTCCTCCGTCCCTCTTCTCCCTCTCGCACTGTGTAGTTGAAGAAACAGGACTGGTCCTCTTTCGGTCTTGTTTGTGTTTGTTTTTGCATATCCTCCATTAATTATTTCCGGTAACTTTACCTCTTGTCACCTCCCCCAATGGGTACCTGTTATCATGGCTTATCCATCCATGTTTTAAAAACTCCGAATAGGTGCATACGTATGCATATATCTCTGTCTTCAGGAAATTAAAGCATACTTTATGCACTTGTTAGCAATAAATCCTGGAGACCACACCACAGTAATATATAGAGATGTCCCCCATATTATTTTTATAGTTGATAGGACTTTTTTTTTTTTTTTAATTTTCACCAACGATATGTTTTCTTATTGATACTTCGAGAGAATGGGAGGGAGAGAGAGAAAAACATCGATGTGAGAAACATTGATTGGTTGCCCCTTGAACGCACCCCTACTGGGGTTCGAACCCACAACCTTCCAATGCACGGGATGGTGCTGCAACCGACTGAGCCACCCGGCTGGGGCGGTAGGCTCCTTGTCACGACCGCATCATAGTTCATTCCCCCGGTACCTCCTGATCACTAGGTGGGTTCTGATGTTTTGCCATCGCAAGTAGTTCTCGCGTGAACAGCTTTCTGGGTACCTGGTGCTGTGTGTTTGCTGGTGTCTCATTAGGATGGGTTCCTAGCAGCGGGAATGCTCAGTGAAAGGCCAGGTCCACATGGATTTTGCTAACTATGCAGTCATTTTAAAAATCAGACATCTTGCCGAAACCGGTTTGGCTCGGTGGTAGAGCCTCGGTCTGCGGACTGAAAGGTCCCGGGTTCGATTCTGGTCAAGGGCATGTACATTGGTTGCGGGCACATCCCCGGTGGGGGGTGTGCAAGAGGCAGCTGGTCGATGTTTCTCTCTCATCGACGTTTCTAGCTCTCTAGCTCTCCCTTCCTCACTGTAAAAAATCAATAAAATATATTTTTAAAAAAAATCAGACATCTTGAAGGAAAAACAAATTACTTCAATAATCAAACCCTCGGTGGATTGTCCATCGTTGATACTGACTTAGAATAATAGGTTTTACTGGAACATCTTAACTGGTATTCCTGATGTGACAGAAAGGGCTTTTAGAAATTCATAGCCGTTGCTAAGCGAAACCAGCAGTTGATTGAGCTCATGTAGTAAAAGCACTGAGCGGTCACCTGTCCCATGGGGTGGGGAGCGGCCCGGAAATGAACCAGGCGTGACCTGCAGGCCTGTGCTTCTCTGTCGGTTGCAGACCTGGTGGTGGCAGTCAATGGGGTCTGGGTCCTCGCGGAGACCTTCATGCTGAGAGGTGAGCCCGGCTGGGGGCCCGCCCCGCCTGTGGGCACGCCCGGCCTCCTCCTGAGCTGCGGCCTCTCTGTCCTGCAGGTGGGAACTTCTTCTCCAAGCACGTGCCCTGGAGCTCCCTCGTCTTCCTCACCAGTAAGTCTCTGGCAGGGCTTTGTCTTAAACTCTGGTGGGAGGCCGGTCACTGGTTTAGGACCTTGTGGCTCTGAAACAGGGCGGCTTCAGGAAGCAGAAACTGGGTCTGATTCCATCCCATCTGTTTCAAACTCCCCCATGGCTCCTCTGTCCTCCGTCAAATCTCCATCCCCGCGTGCTCACATCCCCTGGCCGGGCGGGGTGCCTCAGCCACCCGGACCCCACCCTGAGCCCTCCTGAACAGGGCCCTGCTCCTGAGTGCCCCGTGCTCCTTCTTGCCTCTGCACCGTGTTCCTCCACCTGACACACCCCCTCCTCTTAACCCTGAGCGCACGGTCATCACCCACTCACAGCTCCTCCCGTCTGCACTCAGCTCGGTATGGTGGGCACTGCACTGTGCTGGTCATTTGCATGCCCAGCACCCAGCACAACGCCTGGTACGGAAGAGGTGCAGGCAGTACCTGCTGGGTGGACAGAGGGTGGCTGGGCCGTGCCCAGAGAGGGGGAGGGAGGGAGCCCACACTCTCCCGTGGGGCGTGGCTGTCCAGAGGGCGCGCAGCTGTGAGGCGGGGAGAGTCTGGAGGCCGAGCCAGGCCCTGTGTGGGAGGTCACTGCCAACCGCCACCGCCGCTCCTGTCCACAGTCTACGGGGTGGAGCTGTTCCTGAAGGTGGCGGGCCTGGGCCCCGTGGAGTACCTGTCCTCCGGCTGGAACCTGTAAGTGACAGCGTCTCTGAACCCCGTCTTGTGGGAGTCCCCACCC
This sequence comes from Nyctalus aviator, assembly GCA_036971965.1. Lineage (NCBI taxonomy): Eukaryota > Metazoa > Chordata > Mammalia > Chiroptera > Vespertilionidae > Nyctalus > Nyctalus aviator. Next base: position 17,763,107 of record CM072939.1, read on the forward strand.
TGCCCACCCCCACAGGAGGGTGCACGGCCTGGTCTCGGCCTCTCCTGCTGCCTCGCCTGTGGCTCTGAGACTCCCAGGGCTGGGCTCTGTCTTCCTCTCGGGCCACTGCGCCCCCCCCCCCACCCTCCTGCACATGCCCCAGGGTCCTGAGGCTGGTGGGCTCTGCGTGAGGCCTTTTTTTTAAAAAAAAAAATTTTAAAAATATATATTTTATTGATTTTTCACAGAGAGGAAGAGAGAGGGATAGAGAGTTAGAAACATGGATGAGAGAGAATCATCCATTAGCTGCCTCTTGCATACCCCCTTCTGGGGATGTGCCTGCAACCAAGGTACATGCCCTTGACCGGAATCGAACCGGGAACTTTCAGTCTGCAGGCCGACGCTCTATCCACTGAGCCAAACCGGTTTCGGCTTAAAAAATATTAAAAAAAAAAAAAAAAAAATATATATATATATATATATATATATATATATATATATATATATATTGATTTTAGAGAGGAATGGAGAGTGAGAGAAACAAACATCATGATGGGAGGGAGTCATGGATCGGCTGCCTCCTGCACACTCCACACCGGGGATCCAGCCGGCAGCCCAGGTGTGTGCCCTGGTCTGGAATCGAACTGTGACCTTCTGGTCCGTAGGTCGATGCTCAGCCACTGAGCCACGCTCCTGGGCTCTTCCTGAGGCCTCAGCCGCCACACTGTACCTAAAATGCCTAAGCCCTTTCCCATAAAACCATGCCGCCCCAGAGAAGGCAGGCCTGCCGCCTCGCCGGGCCCTCCTCCCGGCTCCACTGTGGCCCCCACGAGGCCTCCCAGTGGAATCAGGCTACACTCAGGCCTGTGAGCGTGAAACAAGTCAGCGAGGGGAGTCCGGCAGTCAGCCTGGTCCCCCGAGGGCCGACCTCGGGGCCCTCGGCCTTGGCCAGGGCTCGCTGGTCTCCAGGTGGGGTCCCCTTGCCAACCCTGCCCCTTCACTCGTGACCTCGCCAGGGCAGGCAGCCACCAGTATAACCAGCGTCTGCCTTAGACCCTCCAGGGGTGCAGGACCCCCCAGGGGTGTGTTTTGCGGGGGGGGGGGGGGAGGGGGGTGGAGGTGGGGGAGGAGGAGGTGTGTGTTGTGATGGCAGCTGGCCACGCCGACCTCAGAAACCCCAGGCGGCAGGAAGCCATGGCCGGCCTGGGCCTCCGCGGGGCGGGCACACTTGCTTTGCTGTGGTTGGCACGCGGGCCCTTAGAAAGTGAGCCGAGCACGGGGCCGGGACGCCGGCCGCGGTGCAGGAGGCCGCTGGGCCCACGGACCACTCTCCCTCTCTCTCCGAGGTTCGACTTCTCTGTCACAGCCTTCGCCTTCCTGGGCCTGCTGGCGCTGGCCTTCAACATGGAGCCCTTCTACTTCATCGTGGTCCTGCGGCCGCTCCAGCTGCTGAGGTGACCGGCCGGGCTGCGGTGGGGACAGGCGGGCCGGGAGGCTGGTGGGGGGGGCCTGGGGTCTGGTCTGATTAGGGACCGGAAAGGGCCAAAGGATCGAGCTGGGGCGGGGCCTGCAGTGCCCCTGGCACTGTCGAGGGGAGGTGCGGGGAGATGGGAGGCAGCTCTCGGGTGGGCTTGGCCTGTGGCGTTGTCAGCTGCGGCCACAGAAACACGGGCTCACCGTCTTCAGAGGCACCGCCGTGAGGTCCAAAGGGCTTTTGAGGGCCCCTCGCTTTTCTGGAACAGCCTCCTGTTGGAAAAGCCCTTGACTCCCACCCCCAAGGTCATGCAGGGGCGCAGTGAAGCCGGCCGGGGCAGCACCCCTCCCCGCTGGGGCGAGCCCTTTGCGTTTTCATGAGCCTGGTTTCCTCTTGACTATTGGCTGCGATCGATCCCACACACATCCATCCTCCTGCCCTATTCCTCCTGCCCTGTCCCCCCTCCCGCTCTGTCCTCTTGGGAGGTTGGGGTCCAGGGCGGCATCTCTGTAGCAGAACCTGCTGCCACGCCCAGTGGTGGTGGCGGGCCGGGCCGATGCAGCTTCTCTCTCCGCCACCGCCGCCTTTTCCTTCCCCGAGCACAGGCTCCGGGCGCCCTGCGGCGTGGGCTCTGCTCCCTTCTCTCTCGTGTTTGAGCAGGGCCTCACCGCCCTGAGCCTCAGGCTGCGTTTACAAACTGAACAGCCACACTGCCCCTCTCCCCGCGGAAGGGCTGACCCCCAGCACGGCTCTGCGTCCCTGCGGGGACAGGCCTGTCCGGCCCCGTGTCCCGAGGGAGGCCCTGGGCCTGCCTCCTGCCTGGTGCTGTCGGGGGCGCTGCGGCTGCACCCCATGTCAGGAAGTGACTCCCCCTCCTTCCTCCTCAGGCTGTTCAAACTGAAGAAGCGCTACCGCAACGTGCTGGACACCATGTTTGAGCTGCTGCCCCGGATGGCCAGGTACTGCCCTGCCTCGGCCCCAGGGCCAGGCGTCCTGCGGCTTGTGCCCCCTTGGGGCGGGCAGCGGGCGGTAGGGGGGGGGAGAAGAGTCCCGGAAAGGACTGGGCTTGAAGGTTCTGCGGGCTCCGAGGCGGCTGACCTCTGGCAGCACAGGTCTCCCTGGCCCCGCTCCCCTACGCCGACCTGAGAGATGCCAGGGGGCCGGGCAGGGAGCGGTCCCTCACTCACCACCTGTGTCTGCTCCACAGGTAAGGGGTTCGCCTGGGAGTCTGCCACACAGGTAAGGGGGAATCTCTGGTCAGGGGGCATCCGTTCAGAGTCCTCCTTCAGCCGTGCTGTAGCCCAGACCCGAGCCACGAGGCCCCTTCCCGCGGGCACTGCCCAGGCGGAGCGCCTCGCTGGGGGCACGCCTCTCACCCTGCGCTCCGTGGGTCAGGCGGGCAGCCGAGGGGGCGGGCGCTGGGCCGGCCCGCGGTCACCGTCTGCCCCTCCCGCAGCCTGGGCCTCACCCTGCTCATCTTCTACTACTCCTTCGCCATCGTGGGCATGGAGTTCTTCTGCGGGATCCTCTACCCCAACTGCTGCAAGTGAGTGTGGGCGGGGCCTTGGCGGGCGGGGCGGGGCGGGCACCACCTCACCGGAATCAATGCCCCGTGGCGCTTCCAGGGCTCAGTCAGTCGGTAGCTAAATGAGGGACCCGGAAGCAGTTATCTCTGCGGTGAGGGCGTCAGAGCAGTTTCCCTGTCCCCAGGCCTCCCTCAGCTTGCTCTTGGGCTGAGGGCTGAGGCCTGAGGCCTGGCCCGGGCCTGATCCCATGGCTCACTTCCACGTCTCTCCAGGGGTGGCCCGTTAGGATAAGACAGACGGACACCCATGGGAAGGTCTGTGGGGACAGAGTGGAGAGCCTGCTCCCCATGACCCCTCCCTCCCTCCTCCCAGGATGACATGTGTCCTCTGCATGTTGGTCCCGTGTTCCCTTTAATATTGGGTCCTTCTGGCCCGGAGGCCGATAGACCCTCAGAGACACCGGTGGCTGCTGGGAGTCAGGCTGAGCTCGGGGCTGCCGCCGAGGAGAGGGGTCCCAGGCACGGGCTGCTGCTTACAAGCGCAGGTTCCAGGCCTACAAGTCAGGTGCAGCGTGCGCCTGGCGAGAGGCTCAGACTGCAGAAACAGCACGTGGATTTTAGCAGACGAGCCATCCAGGATTTAAATAAAAGTAGCCAGCCCAGCTCAGAACAGAGGCAACCACCGCTGAGAAGGCCTGGCTGGTGCTGGAGCCGACAGGCCCTTTCCCCTCCTGGTGTGGCCCTCGGCCGCCTCAGCGAAGTCCAGGGCCCGGAGGCAGGCACGGCCCTCCCAGCAGTGTCTCAGGGTGGCTGGGAAGGAGGGAGGAGGCCCAGCCGGCAGCAGAGGGATGCCCGGCGGAGGCGGATAAGGGGAATTAAGTGGTAGGGGCTGGAGGCAGCCAGAGGAGGGGGAGGGAGGTTGCTGGCAGGAAATAGGTTGGGCCAGGACAGTGCTCCCTGCTCAGACCTGGGTTTCCTCAAACATTCTGTCCTGTTGGGGAGACCCGCTGTGTGGTGACCGTCCTCCTGCCGTCTCTCCCCGGCCAGCACAAGCACAGTGGCCGACGCCTACCGCTGGCGCAACCACACAGTGGGCAACAGGACGGTCGTGGAGGACGGCTATTATTATCTCAACAATTTCGACAACATCCTGAACAGCTTCGGTGAGTGCAGAGATCCCGGAGCGGGGGGGATGACACACACACTCCCCGGGCCTCAGCCCGCAGGCCCCAGAGGCGAGAGCAGGGCTGCCTGCGGCCTCTCCCTCCCCGGCTGTTGGCCCCACCGTCTCGGTCCCTTCTGGCCCAGAGGGAGCGTGAGCCCGGGCTTAGGGGTGCGGGCCAGGCTGGCTCACGCAGCCGCCCGGTTACTCCTTTGCGGATAACCTTAGTGTCAGGGGGGCAGAAGAGCTTCATGCTTTGCAGGGAGGGGTCCAGCCTGATGCCAGGGCACCACCCCTCGCCCGCCACAGTGCCCTTTCATGGCTCAGAGGAGGCCACACCGCTCTGCTCCGGGTCCTGTGGAGGGGATGGGGATGGGGTGGGCGGGGGAGTGGAGGGATGCGGACAGGCAGGCCTGACACAGCTTCTCGAGGTCGGGGAGAGCCTCATGCACCCCGGATCTGCACCGATGAAGGTCCGTGTGCTCCTTCCCCACCCCAAGCCCTGGCCCATCCCCAAGCTGCGGGCAAAGGGCACACCCTGCTGGGGACGGGCAAGGCGGCAGCACTGCCTGTGGTGGGCGCTCGGGGAGCCCAGGCTGGCGATGGGGACACCTCTGACTCTGAGACGGTGGGTCTGATCACGGTGCCTTCCCCCTTCCCTTTGGCAGTGACCTTGTTCGAGCTCACAGTTGTCAACAACTGGTACATCATCATGGTAAGGACCTTGGCCAGCTCCTGGGGGCGCTGTCCCCTCACCCTCTGGGGCCAGCTCTGCGTCTCCCTTCCAACCCGTGTGGGGTCCATTGCCTGCGGGGGTGGCGTTCTGCAGAGGAGCTTTCCTCGGCTGGACATGGCCTTCGTCCCAGCTCCCCACCCCCCAGCAGCCAGGGGATGTGCCAGCCTCCGGCCTCCTGCCCACCGGGGAGACTTTCCAGTCAGGGACCAGTGTAGCGGGGTTTCCTTCCCTAAACTCTTCCACATGCACCCCCACTCGGGGCAGGCTCAGTCCTGGGGACCATCCAGGCCTCTGCAGCAGAGGATTCTGGGACCTGTGTCTTCCTTAAGGGGAGGTGGAGGGGTGGAGATACTGTACAGAGCCCAGCAGTGCCGGTGCTACAGGAAGCCTAGTGGACAGCGCCCTCCCCCCCCAGGCCGCTCACTGCATCCTCTGCCTCCAGGAAGGCGTCACCTCTCAGACCTCCCACTGGAGCCGCCTCTACTTCATGACCTTCTACATCGTGACCATGGTGAGTCTGGGCCCGGACGCGCCCCCTCCATCCGGGGCTCCAGCCGCCCTGTGCATTGGGCAGCAGCCGGGGAGGACAGGGCTGGGACACGTCCGTGCGGCTCTGCCCGGGGCCAAAACAGCGCCCACCCATCCTGTCTCTCCCCCCCACCCCGTGCCGGCCAGGTGGTGATGACCATCATCGTGGCCTTCATCCTTGAGGCCTTCGTCTTCCGAATGAACTTCAGCCGCAAGAACCAGGACTCGGAAGGTCTGTGCCAGGGGCAGGCGCCTGCGCTGCCGGCTGCCCGGCTGTCTGTCCGCCCGGCAGCTCAGCTCACGTGTGTGGTTGTCTTTCTAGTTCTCTCACTGGTAGTCAGTGACAGACACACGCTCTCCATCTCATTTTTCAAAGAAAAACAATACACATCCCAGTTTAAGGAAAACCCCACACCCGAGGCAGGCTTCTGGTGTATACCACCGGCCGTCCCCTGTCCCCTGGGCTGCTCACTTAGCCCCCTCTCAGCCACCGTCTCCGCTTCTAACCTCCACTCCGAGGTGCTGGACCCCTGCAGACCGCGGGGCCGTAGCTCTCCTGCTGGGAGGTCCCAGCTCCCCTGACCGCCTCGCGCCTCCCAGGGGCACAGCTCTCTGCATCTGACCCCCGTCCTTTCCAGACTCTCCTCCCTCAAAATGGCCACAAACCTGTTTCTACTTGTTCCCAAGTCTACCTATCAGGCTGCCTGACCCTTTTTTTTATAACTTGTCATTTTAAATAGATTTTTAGGGAGAAGGGGAGAGAGAAACCTCGCTTGGCTGCCTTCGCCCTCACTGGGAATTGCATCGGGGACCTTGTGGTCCCTGTTCCGTGCTCACCCACTGAGCCACACCATCTGGGCTGACCCTTTCCTTTTTGCTTGGAGGCTGTCTCCGAAATCCTGTCCCCTGTGAGCTGCTGGCCTGCCCACCGATCCTCACTCCCACAGCAGAGGGAGGGAGGGGCAGGAGAGGGACCTCAGGACCCTGTAGGGACGGCAGAAGGAGGACTGGCGAGGCCTCTGAGCCCCGGTCCCTCCCCCTGCTGCAGTCGACGGTGGCATCACCGTGGAGAAGGAACTGTCCAAGGACGAGCTGCTCGCCGTCCTCCAGCTGTCCCGGGAGGCGCGGGGCGCGGCCGCGGACGTCCCCCGGCTGCTCAAGGTCCTCTCCCAGATGGAGAGGAACGAGGTGAGGCTGGGCCCATGGGGGCAGGAAAGCAGGCCGGGAGGAGGGCGCCCACCCCCACTGTCCAGCCCCTCTGGTCTGGTGACCACTTCAGAGGCATCGTAGCAAAAGCCAGAGGAGCGGGCAAGGCTGGGGGGGTGAGGGGGGGGCGCGGGGGGCGCCCGGGCCTGGCACGGGGGCCTGCAGCCTCTGCTCCTCCACAGCAAAGCGCCATGGTGTTCCTGGGACGGAGGTCCCGGACCAAGAGTGACCTGAGCCTGAAGATGTACCAGGAGGAGATCCGGGTAGGAGCGCCCGCCCCGCCGCCCAGGGTGACTCTGTCCATCGGAATGAGGCCTGCTGTGCCCAGCGGGTCTCTGGGCGGTTTTTTTTTTCCTTACTGTTTGTTTTTCTAATTTATGAGAAGAGAGAAGTCAATTTTGTTTTGTGGTTTTTTTTTTTTTTACAAACGCTCCCCTTCTTCCCACATTGCCAGCTGAGTCAGACATCTGACCCGGCACCACGTGGCCCGCACCCTGCGTCCCAGACAGGACAGAGCCGCTGACCATGGGCCGCGGGGGAGGGGCCTGGGTTTGCCCTCCTGCTCGGGTCCCGGGGCTCCGGGAGGGTCTGGTCCACGCCCCTGTGCCACCCGGTGCCCTGCAGCTGCCTTGTTTCCTGGCGTTCTCCCAGCGGGAACCCAGTCTGCCATTGCTCACGCCCCAAACTGAGAGGCTGCAGGGTGGCACAGGGGCGTGGACCAGCGGGAGCTCTGGCGTCCGTACCCTGGGTCTGTCCATCACCCCAGCATCAGTTTCCCCTCCGTAAGATGAGGGGGCAGGGAGCTAGGCCATCTCGGTGTTTTAGGCTCTCAAATTCTGTGGTTCAGATTCTGAACACACGGTGCCTTTTTAATTCCTTAATCACCTGACTACCCCTGTCCCCGAAAATGTCAGACAATGGCCTGAGGCGGGTGAGCTGCTCAGTTTTCCTCACATTGCTTTCACGGCGCGATGGATGGCGGGAGCTGGGACAGGCCCTGGGCCCCGTTGAGGGTGGGGTTTGGCAGCTCACCTCCTCCATCCGGGTGGTCCCCCAGCCCCGCAGGCAGAGCTGGAGGCCACACACTGCCCGGCCTGGTGCCTGTCAGGCTGGGGGCACAGGGCGGGCTGGAAGGGGTGCAGCCCACTCAGCGCCCCCCCCCCCCCACCTGCCCTGTGCCCTAGGAATGGTACGAGGAACACGCCCGGAAGCAGGAGCAGGAGCAGTCGGACGGCAGCGGTGCGCCCGCCACCCAGCAGCTCCCAGGCAGCCGCCAGCGCTCGCAGACCATCACCTAAGCAGCTCGCTCCTTCCCGGAAGCCATCTCTCTATGCAATAACACATAGCACTATGTTACTACGATGTATCGGGGTAACGTGCATATATACCTATGCACACGTCCACATATATATGCACCTATTTATAGACAGCGGAGAAGACGGGTGGGGTTTGGGCTGTCACCTCCTGGCCCAGTCTTCCAGGAGCCAGTTTGCTCTGGGCGCGGCCAGGCAGAAAGCGCCGGGACGGACTCTGCCCCCTCCGCGGGCTGGCCCTCGGGCCTCCCCAGGCCACACTCACACCCACGCCTTCCCGCCGCCTCCAGGCCCCATCCCAGCTGACAGCTTCCCCACTCACTTCCGCTGCGGCCACGCACGGGTTTCTGTCTTGCTTTAGGGACAAAACCACTTACGGGACAGAAATACTGGGATTCGTAGCTCTCTGTATGATCATGTCATGGGACGGTCCTTCGGGGTCCTGTGCCTACGACCTAATGGGAAGTGGAATCGGGTGTGACTAGACCATGTGGTCAGGCCTCAGCTGGTGAGCGCCTGGCTCTAAGCCTTCTGTCCCACCTCCCTTTTGGCTATAGGTTTCAGCTCTTGTTGCTGAAAATCCTAACAGCCTCAGCTGGAATCCAGGCCCAGCACCAAGGGGGGGAGGGAGGGGAAAGCAGGGTGGGGGGGGAGAGGGGAAAGCAAGGGTGAGGCTGATGGCTACACCCAGACCCATTCCTGCAAGGCTTTCTCCACTAAGCCCCTCCCCCTGCCTGTGACTGCTGTCCAGGCAGAAAGCTGCGCGGGTTCCTCAGGATTCTGCTCAAGACAGCACATTCCTTTACGCTATGCGGTAGGTTCAGGCCTCACTGGGAGGAGTGGGTGGTACCGAAGCAGGTCTGAGTGAACCCGCAGCTCCCCGAGCCCCCTGGTACCTGGGGAGCTGTCCAAGGTCAGTGTGGGTGGGGTGGGATCGGTGCTAGAATCCAGAGCAGGCTGTTGGGGTTGGCAGCCCCAGTGAGGGCACAGCAGGGTCAGAGGGGGGCAGGGGCGGCCCCTGCTCTCAGCTGCCTCTGCAGCCTCCTGGGGCTCAGGAGGGTGGGTGGGCTGAGGTTCCCAGCAGGGCAGGCCTGGCCCGGGGCACAGCACCCAGCACCCCTCACCCTCTCCAAGGGTGATCCCCGGAACCCACGCTGCACAGCTCTGCCCCTCAGGGGGAGAGGAGTGGGCATTTTCGTTCAAGCACAGCCCTTTGGGGACTCCAAGAAGGCAGATTCCCACAGCGGGCAGGAGGCTGGCGGCCTCTGTCGGGAGCCATCGGGCAGCTGGGCGCCGGGCTCAGGCCAGAAGCTCTCCACCTCCCGAGAGGAAACGTATTTGCACAGCCGGGTGCCTTGTAGCTTTTGTACTGAAACGGCATTTCGGAAGCAGGGGGCCTCCACCTGAGCCTCGGCCCCACCCTAGCCCTTCCACTGCCCGCAGAGGCCGAGGTCCTGGGCAGGGCACCGGGGCCCTGAGGCCCACAGTGAGGGCCGGCACGGGAGGGCAGGGTCTAGTCTGGACCTGCACTCACCTGCTTAGTGCAGCCACTCGTCGGCGCCTTGGTCACTGAGGCCGAGGACGGCTGTCCCCGGGGTCTCCTACGGCCCCGTCAGGCCGGTCCTCACACCCGCACACGGTGCAGGGAGCAGGTGGCCCAGGGCTGGGAGCCCTGCGGGACCCGGGACATCACGCAGCCCAGGCGCCCTCCCTCCCCACTCAGCTGAGCAACCGCGCCGCCGAGACTGAGCTGCCCTGGGTCAGAGCAGCCTGTCTGACCGTCGCGGCCCCTCCTCGCCCCCCCCCCCCCCAGCCCCAAGCCTTACTCCACGTCACGCGACAATCATTTTGTACGGATCGCAGGAATGGCCCTGTGTGGTTTTGTACGTTGGTGATTTGTTACCGGGAAAGCCCTCGGCGTCTCCGGGCTTCTGGCACATTAATAAAAGCGCCTCTGCTTTGTATGTGTGGCTGCCGCCTCCTCACATTCTGGTATCGGGTGTGTGTGTGTGTGTGTGTGGGCAGGGAGGTCCCCTTCCCGACCCCAGCGCAGCCCCACCCACACATGTGCCCCGAAGCCCATGCCTTAGGCCCAAGGACCTTCCACCTTCAGCCCTGGAACTGGACACCTGAAATATTTAATAACTTTTTGCTGGGAAAAAAGAGCAGAATCCCCTATCATGAGGCAAGGGGCAAGTTCTTCAGTTGCTCACCGAAGCAGGGCACTGACGGCAGAAGGTGCTGGGGGTAGGAGGGGGTGCAGGGGCACTGGGACTCCAGCCCAGGCTCCCCCTGAGGGAGGCACAAGGCACAGGTTCCCTCCAGTTTTGCAGCCGGAAAAACAAGGTGTAGGACACGCGTTTTGCCTTCAGCCGGTGGGTGGGCCCGGCGGTGGGGGCTAGAGCTGTACCGTCAGCGTGACGGCCGTGGGCAGGTAGCCGGGAGCCTTTGGGTTCAGTAAGACACATCACTGTGGAATTTGCACCTGTTGCTTTGGGCTTTATTGACATGGTGACTAGAAAATTCCAAATGAGGTACGTGTCCCATTCCGATTCTGCCAGACGGTGCAGCTCTAGGATTTGGCCCACGACGGCCTGGCACCCTGCCCGCAGGTCCCACCACCCTGAGCCCCTAAGCCTGGCTTTGGCGGCATAAGCCCTGAGAAGATGCAGGCGGGCGGGCGGCAGGGACACCCGTGGGGGCAGGGACACCCGTGGGGTGGGGCTGGGCCTCGGCCTCTTAGTTGCCTCCAGCCCTGAACACGTCCCCGTCCTTCCAACACCAGCCCCGACGGCACCCAGTCACCCCCTACACCCCAGCCTTCCAGAGGCTCCAGATAATCCAAAGAAGTCTCCTTCCTTCCGCCTGGGGCTGTCCACCCAGGCAAGGCCAGCCTCCAAAGCCCCAGATAGGAGGCCCAGCGTCCTCCCTGCACTCAGCAGTGCCTGGGGACCTCTAGCAAAGCGAGCGACCCCACGTCCAGCCCACACCTCACTCCCCGCCACGCCACGCATGCCCACGCGGGCTGGACCCAAAGGCGCCTGGGTCTCCACAGCATCATCCTCCATCTTCCAGCTCGCCGCCTGCAGTGACACCTCCCGGCCACCAGGTGGACCCGGCGCGCGCGGCTTCCCTCACACACTTTTCAAGTGAATCACCCCAAACTCGGTGAGCAGGGCCACCAGGAGGAAGCTCACGTAGAAGAGGAGCAGGCAGCAGCCGTAGGTCTTGCTCAGCTGGAAGCACTGCAGTGGGACCGCCACCAGCGAACAGACGAGGCTGAGGCCCAGGGCGCCCGCCAGGACCCACACCAACAGTCCGTCCGGCTCCAGCTGCAGAGGGGGCGGGACGAGGGAGAGAGGCCGCGTCACTACCGCAGCCATCAGTCAGTCAAACCGATGCCTGAAGGCTCCTTGCTAGGGGCCGGCGAAGGCCTGCGCCATGGACGGCTTGCCCCGACCTGGACCGGCAATGTTTGAAGCCGTCTAGTTTGGTGGGAGGCAGTTAGACGCGAGCAGAGCAAGGACGACGGGCCGGGTACAGAAGGTCGCCAGGTGGAAAGCCCAGGTGCCGAGCCACAGACCATCAGTTGTAGGGTGGGACCTGCCCCAGGGGGACATTCCTCCCCTAGCCAGTGCTGGCCCGTGCAGGCTGTGCTGGTCACGCGGTTCAGACCAGGGCCCCCCCGCCCCGGACCTTCCTCCGTGGAGATAACACCCAGGCCTCAGCTGTAGGTCAGCTCCCGGCCCAGATCAGCACCCAGCCAGCCCCGGCTGAGGCTGATGCCAGGGCCAGCTGCCGGCAGTAATGACCCTGCCCTGGGCACGCCAAGCAATCAGCGGACCGCGACTCTGAAAGGGCACCCCTGGAAAGCTGCTGGATATGCTACGATCTCCCCTAAAATCGCCACCTTTCAAACCCTCGGGGTGGCCCTACCTGCCTTCGCTCAGTGGTTAGAGCGTTGACCTAGGGCTCCAGGGTCCCAGGTTCCATTTCGGTCAAGGGCACGTACCTTGGTTGCAGGCTTGATCCCAGGCTCCGGGCTGAGGGGCGTGTGGGAGGCAACCGGTCGATGTGTCTCTCTCACATCATTTCTCTGGGTCTCCCCCCGAACCCCCCATTCTTTAAAAAAATCAATTGAAAAAAATGTCCTCGGGTGAGGATTAAAAAACAAAAAAAATCCCCCTAGGACGGAAGACCCGTGCGCTCTCCGGCTCCCGCTCCCCCACTCCCACCGGGAAGTGCGCCTGCGTCTTCCCGTTTTCCCACCCCTTCCTCTTCCTCCTCCTCCTCCCGCCTCCCTACCAGGTGTGTTACCTTTAACCTCCTCACTCCCGAGCTTAAGGGCCCTTCCTTTACCTCTATAACCTGCTTCCTAAGCCTAATTCCTTTAAAAAAAAAACAAAAAACGTTTATTGATTTTAGAGAGGAAGGGAGAGGTGGAGAGAGAGAGAGAAACATCAATGATGAGAATCATTGATCGGCTGCCTCCAGCAGGCCCCCAGCTATGGATTAAGCCGCAACCCGGGCACGTGTGTCCTGACCTCCACTGAGCCACACTGGCCGGGCCTAAGCCCATGTATTCTAGGAATTCTTTTGTCTCCGTGATTTACCAAATACTCTCTTGCAGTTTGGGTCTTGGCTCTGAATTCTTTCCCAGCCAGGAACCACGGACCAAGGCTGCTGAGCCCAGGTTTGCTCTGACCTCGCCAGTCAGACAACTGGTGCGTTCCCGCCGCCTGAACGGTTTGCTCATCCGTTAGGGCGGCCCTAGGGCACGGGTACGATACGCTGGGTATACAACTATGTGACGCAGAGAATTCTCCAGCAGCCCAGAAAAGGAAGTGAAACTGCCCCCACCTCCCTTCCCTTCTTCCTGCACTTAGCGTGTGTCTAACACAGGCCGAGGGTTCAACGCTCACTCAGCTTCCATCTTCACAACCACCCCCGAGGGGCACGTGCCGGCCACAGGGGAGGAGACTGAGTCATCAGTAAGTGACAGAGCCCTCGTGGGAGTCCAGCTCTTAGCCCGTCCCTGTCCTGCCCCCCCACAGGGACACACGCACATGCCCACACAGGCGGGCACACACAGGTGGGGGCGCACAGACACACAGACTGTGCGTCAGATCTGAGAGCGGGGCTTGTACAGCAGTGAGCGGTTATGGGCAACCTGTGTTTTGTTTTCCCCCCAGTTTCATTACTTTTCAATCCTCACCTGAGAATATTCCTTCCATTGATTACATAAAGATAGTGGAAGGAAGAGAGGAGAGAAATGGAAGGGAGGGAGCAGAGAGAGGGGGAGGAAAAGAGAGAGAGAGACAGAGAGAGAGAGAGACAGAGACAGAGACAGAGACAGAGACAGAGAGAGAGAGAAACATTGACTGGTTGCCTCCCGCACAGCCCCTCCAAGGCTGGGGAACCTGCAACTGAGGTCCGTGCCCCTGACCAGGATGGAGCCCGAGAGAGACCTTTTGGTCCACTGAGTCACAACAGCCAGGGCAGGCCCCTGGCATTTTCCACCCACCAGTGCTCCCTCTGCGGGCGTCCTTCCCAGATGCCCCCCCCCCGCCCCCCCAGGAGCCTGCCTGGCGTCTCAATGAACAGAGGGGCGTTTCTGCACACAGAGCTGGTGGGAGCACACACACGGAGCTGGTGGGAGCACACACACGGAGCTGGTGGGAGCACACACACGGAGCTGGTGGGAGCACACACACGGAGCTGGTGGGAGCACACACACGGAGCTGGTGGGAGCACACACACGGAGCTGGTGGGAGCACACACACGGAGCTGGTGGGAGCACACACACGGAGCTGGTGGGAGCACACACACGGAGCTGGTGGGAGCACACACACAGAGCTGGTGGGAGCACACACACGGAGCTGGTGGGAGCACACACACAGAGCTGTTAGGATGCACACACAGAGTTGGTGGGATGCACACACACGGAGCTGGTGGGAGCACACACACAGAGCTGGTGGGAGCACACACAGAGAGCTGGTGGAGCACACACACACACAGAGCCGGTGGGAGCACACACACACAGCTGGTGGGAGCACACGCACACAGCTGGTGGGAGCCCACATCCAGAGCCGGTGGGAGCACACACACTCCCAGCAGGGGGCGGGGCCACCCTAAGGCCCCCTTCCCCACACCTGCCTGAGCATCGATGAGGAAAGGAACCTTCAGAGCCATGAAGAGTACCAGCCACATCTGGGTGTGTGTTCACCTTTGAGGAAGGCCGCTCTGCCAGCAGGGTGAGCAGCCATTGCTTCCGGCGTGGCCCTCCTGGCGTGGCCCTCCTGCCGGCTCCCTGCCGGGCAGCAGCCACCGAGGCTCCTCGGGACTCGGAGCCAGGAGAAGGCGGGGCCTCTGCTCCCACCAATGCGCCATCTCAGCCTCCAGACACTCTCCGTGCCCCACTCACTGAGCCCTGAAACCATCCCGGGGCCCCATCCCCGCCGGTCTCTGTCCTCCCCGCCCTCCTGTGGTCTCCTAACGCCCAGCCTTCGGAAGGGAGGCGCTGGGACAGGGGTGCCACCTGCGGCCTTGCCCCGAGCTCTGTTTGTCCTGCGCAACGTTTTAGTTTTTTTCTAAATGTTTTTCATTGATTTTAGAGAGAGAGAGGAAGAGAGAAGGATAGAGAGAGAGAAAAACATCCATGATAGAAACATCATCCATCGCTGCCTCCTGCTCACCCCTCTCCCCCCATCCCGCCCTCACTGGATAGGACCTCCTGGTTCATAGATAAGGCGACCAGACGTCCCACTTTTGGAAGGACCGTCCCAGTTCTTAACAAGTTGTCCCGCGTCCCGCAGCATTTTTTAAAAAAAGTCCCGATTTTTTGGAAAGATTCTTATTCATAGACGAACGCTCAACCGCTGGGCCACACCAGCTAGGCCAGCATTTTAAAACAGCGAAAGCTCACCTAGGAACCTCGATTTCTTCTCTGAAAAGCCTGACTCTGGCCGAAACCGGTTTGGCTCAGCGGATAGAGCGTTGGCCTGCAGACTGAAAGGTCCCAGGTTCGACTCCGGCCAAGGGCCTGTACCTTGGTTGTGGGCACATCCCCAGTAGGGAGTGTGCAAGAGGCAGCTGATCGATGATTCTCTCTCATCGATGTTTCTCTCTATCCCTCTCTCTTCCTCTCTGTAAAAATCAATAATATATATATTATCGATGTTTCTCTCTGTCCCTCTCTCTTCCTCTCTGTAAAAATCAATAATTTATATATATATATATATAAAATAAAAGGCCTGACTCTGCCCCCATGAGGCCCCCCTGAACAGGCCAGACGCTTCCATCACCTGCCTGCCCAGCCAGCAGTACCTGAATGTCCCACCTGAGAACTGAGTCCCTCAAGCGTCCTGCCCTCACCAGCCGGCAGGGAGCTCCCTCTGACATGCAGCCACCGGTCCGCCCCCTGGCATGCCCGGGTCAGGGGGTCTCTTGCAGCCCCTCGGGGAATTCTCGGATCCTCTCTAAGGGTGAGACCTTTGCCCCTCAGTGTGTTTCAGAACCTTCTCCAAATCCGCTGGCTCCCCCTCCTAGGGCTGTCTCCAACCGATGGCACCTCCCCTCTTTCTCCCAGCCCATCCACCCCGTATGGACAACGCTGTGCTCAGCCCGGCCCTCACCCCATGGGCGCTCATCCAGGAAGTGAGGGGAGAGGGTGTGGTGGGTGGCATCATCAACCCCATTTCACAGGTGAGGAAGCTGAGGCTCAGAGATGCCCTAACTCATCCAAAGTCACAGAGCAAGAGACCTAACGGGTGGGACCGACACCTGAATGCAGGGACCTCCTGCCCCTTCTCCCCAAGCTACACCTTATCACTCCGAGAATCTGGAAGGAATGCATCTCCTCCAACCCCACACGCAGGACATTTTAAAGAGATTCTACCCCGTCAGACTGGTCACGGGTTTAACCTAGTCCTCTCCCCGGAAGTGTGAAATGCTCAGGTGTGAGTCATCTGCTAGTCAGCGGACGGAGGGGGGTTGGGGGAGGAAGAGGAGGAGAAGGAGGAGGAGGAGGAACGAGGGGGCATGGTAAGGAGGTCCACTGCAGAGGGTCTGGCCACTCACCTTCACCTCGGCATGGCCCCGGGAGATCTGCAGCAGGCAGCCCAGGCCCACACCCACCAGCACGTCTGCAGCCTGGCTCAGGAAAGGTGCTGGGACCACCCCGTACCCCGACCACACAGCCATGGGCTTTCTCTATGATCTACACCCCCCTCCCCCCGGCCCCCAACACCCCGCCCGAGAGACCTCAGCCAGGGTTAGCGCCTCCCGAGGGCGGGCGTCCAGCGGGCATTTGCACTGGATCCCTGAGGACGGAACGAGTGGCAGAGATACTCGACACCCGGTGGGCACTCGGCAGGTGGGGAAACTGAGGCCAGGCCAAGCGAAGTGACCGCTCATGGGCCGCTGGGGGGCTGGGGACGGAGCACAGGTCAAGGCCACCTCTAGGGACCACTCAGGGGACACTGCTCAGGCAGGGCACCCCACTTCCCACCCCATCCTGAGAGGTCAGAGCTGGGCTCAGCGGGAACGGAAGGGCGCCTGGGGTTACAGCCCCGAGGGTGGGCGTGCGCAGGACTGAGCGCCCGTGCTGCCCGCGCTGAGGCTCGGGCCCCGTGAAGGATACTGAAGATGATGCCACCGAAGCAGGCGGAGAACGCCATCCGGGGGTAGCCCTGGCGGGCCAGCGTGAAATCGGAGAAGACGTCTGCGTGGAAACGAGAGAAGGCCGGCGTGGTGAGTGCTGCCCCGGGCCTCCTGGCCACTCCCTCCTTCCTTCTCACCCACAGTCCTTCAGCCGGCAAACACAGACACACGCCCCCCGGGCCGGCACCAGCCGGCTGGCTCTGAGAGGCCACAGCGGCCCCTGAGACACGGTTCGATCCTGCAGTCCTTCACCCCCTCTTCTCTTCTCAGCTTTGTGGGTGTGACATGCAACCACTGATTTCCACCTGAGTCCCACCTGCTGCTAGCATATTCGGTATCTCCATGCAAATTAGGCATCTCCATGCAAATGAGGTGCCTCCATGCAAATTAGGAAAAGGTGAGTGAGAGGAGATTTCAGCCCCCCAACACCTTCTTTGGTCACAACCTGGCCAGCTGTCGTGCATCCGACTGGGCGGCTGCAGCTAGAGGACTGTGTGTGTGTGTGTGTATGCATGTGCAAACACCTACACAAGCCACACACCCACACACACGCCCTGCCTGACTCTGGGGAACCACAAGCCTCCATTCATGAGAGCGGAGCAGCCCTGGATTCTACAGACTCTCCTGGCTCAGGGCCTCCCAATGCCCAGTGATGGTCACTCCGAAAGGTCAGTGGGGCCGTGGCCACTGTGCTTCAGTTGGTTGAGCGTCATACCACATACCAAGAGGTCGCTGGTTCAATTCCCAGTCAGAGCACATGCCCAGGTTGTGAGCTCCATCCCCAGTAGGGGGTGTGCAGGAGGCAGTCGATGGATGGTTCTCTCTCATTGATGTTTCTCTCTCTCTCTCATCAATAAAAATGTATTTAAAAATAAATAATAAAAATGTCAGCAGCACTAAGCACATGCTGAGGGACGTGCCTGAACATCCCTGCCCACATGCCATTGTGGCTGGGGGAGCAAAGGGCAGGGATGTGTGCTCACCCCCCCCCCCACCCCCCACCCCCCCCCCCCCCGCTCCCCAGGCCCGGTCACCTCCGATGCTGTTCCCCCAGGCCAGCAGCGTGAGGCCCAGCACGGTGTTGCTCAGCCGGAAGACCACGCCCAGCGCCCGCAGGATGTTCACCACCTCCGTGGCGGCCGCATTAATCCACAGGGCGCTGGTCAGGAAGCCCAGGAAGGCGAAGGCCTGGGGAGGGAACGGCGTGCGGGTGGGACTGAGGCCGCCCCCAGCGGGGCCACAGCCTCAGCTCCTCCTCTGTAAAACGGGGAAATAACAGTACCTACTCCATGAGGTTGTCATGTGCATACGATGAGTTAATGGATGCAAAGAAACGAGAGCCAAGCACACAGTCAGTACTTGATAAAACGTTAGCTGAGCCGGGACCGGTTTGGCTCAGTGGATAGGGCGCAGGCCTGCAGACTGAAAGGTCCCAGGTTCAATCTCGGTCAAGGGCATGTACCTTGGTTGTGAGCACATCCCCAGTAGGGTGTGTGCAGGAGGCAGCTGATTGGTGTTTCTCTCTCTCTCTCTCTCTCTCTCTCTCTCTCTCTCTCCTCTCTCTCTCTCTCTCGTCAATGTTTCTAACTCTCTATCCCTATCTCTTTCTCTCTGTAAAAGATCAATAAAAATATATATATATATTTAAAAAATGTTAGCTGAATATTGATATTTTGTGAAGAAGAGGTTCCCATAGCTTTCATCAGATTTCTACTCTATGGGCCAGATGCCACGGATCGCCACAAAAAAGAAGCTCGCTGCCCTGGCCTGTGTGGCTCAGTGGATATGCGCCGGCCTTTGGCCTGAAGGGTCCCAAGTTCAATTCCAAAAATCGGGACTTTTTTAAAACGCCGTGGGACGCGGACAAATTGTTAAAAATCGGGACTGTCCCGCCAAAGCGGGACGTCTAGTCACCTTACTTTAAAGACCGGTCATTGCAGAAAGTGACTCCTGGCCCAGCGACCCCAGAGGCACAGACAGGACGTCGTCCGTCCGGGAAGACCTCAGCGCCCCCTCTCCCCGCCCAGGGACCCCGGCATCCTTACCCAGTGGAGCCTGGGCGGCTTGCTGTTGGACGTGGCGAAGAAGGTCACTGCAGCCACGGCCGTGCCCGCGATCACCACCACGCCCCACACAGGGAAGAGGCCGCCTATCTCATAGACGCCGTCTGCAGAGGGAGGAGGAGGAGGGGAGCGGCGCTCTCCACGGCCCTGCCTGACGCCTCCTCCCGGAGGCCCCCCAGGACGACGGGGGAAGTCGGGGGGTGGGACCAGGACTGGGGCGGCTGGGGTCCCTTACACCAGCACGCAGTGAGTGCCTCTGGGCGCCCAGGATTCTGGTGGACGGCGGGACGCAGGGATGGGGGGAGGAGGGCTGCGGGCTGGCCTGGGGAGGGGTACTCACAGGCCCCCGACTGCAGCGTCAGGACCAGCACCAGGGGGCTGATGGCCAGCTGCAGGCAGTTGAGGGGCCGCTTCCAGTTCCTGTCCTCCTTGTCGGGGTCCACCAGGGGGACGGTGAGGAGCAGCAGCAGCTCCGCGGGCAGCTGCCAAGTCCGGGAAAGCGGGAAGGGGTCACCGGGGAGACCCGAACTGGGATGGCTGCACCCGGGCTCGTTTCTCAAGGTTTTTCTAAGTTTATTTTATTTTATTTATTTAAAATATATATATATTTATAGATTTTTTTACAGAGAGGAAGAGAGAGGGATAGAGAGTTAGAAATATCGATGAGACCGAGACCAGTTTGGCTCAGTGGATAGAGCATCGGCTTGGGGACTGAAAGGTCCCGGGTTCAATTCCCGTCAAGGGCATGTACCTTGGTTGCGGGCATATCCCCAATAGGGGGTGTGCAAGAGGCAGCTGATCGATGACTCTCTCTCATCGATGTTTCTCTCTATCTCTCTCCCTTCCTCTCTGTACAAAATCAATAAAATATATTAAAAAAAAGAAAAGAAATCAATGAGAGAGAATCATCGATCAGCTGCCTCCTGCACACCCCCTACTGGGGATGTGCCGAAACCAATGTACATGCCCTTGACCTGGGACCCTTCAGTCTGCAGGCCGATGCTTTACCCACTGAGCCAAACCAGTTTTGGCTTGTTTATTTTATTTTATTTTTAAATATTTTTATTGATTTCAGAGAGGAAGGGAGAGGGGGAGAGAGAGAGAGAGACAGAAACATCAATGAAAGAGACTCGTTGATCGGCTGCCTTCTGTAAGCCCCAACTGGGAATCGAACCGTGACCTCCTGGGTCATAGGTCAACGCTCAACCACGGAGCCACGCCGGCTGGCTAGGTTTCTCAAGGACATGGCTACTATTGCCTGGATCAGGCGCTTGCTGCATCACATTCTCACACACACACACACACACACACACACACACACACACGGCTGCCCTGGGACCACCAGACCTAGTCCCTCTGGCTCTGGGGGATGGAATTTTAAAACCAGAGCTCCTGCCGAAACCTGTTTGGCTCAGTGGATAGAGCGTCAGCCTGCGGACTGAAAAGTCCTGGGTTCGATTCCCGTCAAGGGCATGTGCCTTGGTTGCGGGCACATCCCCAGTAGGGGGTATGCGGGAGGCAGCTAATTGATGATTCTCTCTCATCAATGTTTCTAGCTCTCTATCCATCTCCCTTCCTCTCTGTAAAAAAACCAATAAAATATATTTTAAAAATATGATTACAAAAAATAAAAAAATAATAAATAAATAAATAAAACCAGCGCTCCTGGCCACGGGCGGCCCGCTTCCTGTCTGCCCCAGCCTCAGGGCGCCGCCTGCGCTCCATGGTCCGGGTCCCTCCGAGCTGTGCTCCTCCTGGGTCCCGTCTCCTGAGCTGACCCTCTGCCGGGTCCCCCTCATTCCCCGTGAAGCCCCTGTGGTGACACGGGGTCCCTGTAGATAACCCGGATAATCTTCCCACCTCAGGGCCCTTCACCACATCTGCCACACAAGGTGACAGGGAGAGGGGGAGAGAGACAGAAATATCAATGAAAGAGACTCGTTGATCGGCTGCCTTCTGTAAGCCCCAACTGGGTTCCGGCGACCAGGCCTGGGCATCTTGGAGGCGTGTGTGTGTGTGTGTGTGTGTGTGTGTGTCTGTGTGTAGCATTATTCAGCCAACCACAGCGCCTCGTCTACTGATCCTGACAGCAAACCTCCCAGAGGACACACGGAGGCTCAGAGAGGCCGAGGCACCCTCTACAGCCACACAGAGGGTTTAGGCGGCGTGGACACAGGCCCCTCGGACAGGCCCCACACCTCGGGTTTTAGCTGGATGAGCAGTCACACCGGCGGAGTGTTTGCTGTGGGCTGGGCACGGGACTCAGCCCCCCCCCCCCACCCCACGTGTTAGCTTATGAAGCCGTCACAATCGCTGTGGTGGGCCGGGCTCTGTTTCCAATTCCCCCATCCCTTCCGGTAACACCGGAAATAAACACCCACACTCCTGGTCAGGTGACTGGACTGTGGCAGGATGTATTTCCCTGTCCCATTCCTGTTGACCGTGGCCGTGGCACTTGCTTTGATTGGAGGACTGTGGGTGAAGGGGAGGTGAACAGAGGCTTCAGATTGCTTGTGAACTTCGCCTCGGTCTCTCCCGCCAAGAAAACAGCACGATCCCAAGAACCCACCAGCCCCCCGGAGGAGAGAGGGGGCAGACCTGACCACAGACCACAGCCTGAAAACAGAGTTATCCCCCAGATGACCCGAAAGATTGCCAGCGTCAGTCAGTGAGATTCTGGGGCCATTTGTTACGCAGCTTCGTTGCCGCAGTAACTTCCTGATACAACCGCGGCAGAAGGAAGGCATGATCCCTGTCCCCAGTTGGCAGGGAAGGAAAGCGAGGTTCAGAGAGGGGACGTGGGTGCAGATATAGCTCCTTAGGTGCTGCTGGGACTGAGGAACCCTCACGTGGATACACCATGGAGGTTCCCGGTCTCTCCAGGAGAGAAGGGCTGTGAGTGCGCCCCCCTGACTTCTAGTCTGGGAAGGGAAGGCATGTGGACACCAGCCTGGGCAGCCCTGCTCACATCTGGCCCTCAGGGGTCATATTGACAAGGGAGGTGACAGGTGATTAGAAAAACTCTATCTTGCTGAAACCGGTCTGGCTCAGTAAATAGAGCGTCCGGCCTGCGGACTGAAAGGTCCCAGGTTCGATTCCAGTCGAGGCCATGTGCCTTGGTTGAGGGCACATCCCCAGTAGGGGATGTGTAGGAGGCAGCTGATCGATGATTCTCTCTCATCGATGTTTCTAACTCTCTATCCCTCTCTCTTCCTCTCTGTGAAAAATCAATAAAATATATTTTTTAAAAAGAAAAAAAAAGAAAAACTCTATCTTATTCTCACTGGAACCCACCTGGACCCAGTCTGCCACCCACACCCAGGTCCCCGCCCTCACCCAGGCAGGAGGGGTGCCCTCCTCCCTCTCCCCCTCCCTGGGCAGGCGCTCTCCTCCCCGTGGGGGACTGAGCCCCAGGGCAGGCCATCAGTCAACCTCGAGGACTCAGTTTCCCCACCAAGTCCCCGGTTGTCTAACTCCAGGAGGGCCTCAGCAGTGCTCACTGAGTCAGAGAAGGCTGAGTGAGCTCCATCACGCAGCCAGGCGCCCCATTCCGGACCCCCTCCTACCTTGAGCACCTTGAGGACCCTCCAGTAGGCCGGCTTGCTCCTCCACTTCCTGCAGTCCAGCGGGTTGAGGGCCTGGACCAGGATCTGAGCCGTGGTCTCCTGGTAGAAAAGCAGCGGCTGGTACTCTTCCCCTGGGGTACAAGGGGGGAGGGGGTGTCGGGCCGGCTCGGCCTCCAGCAAAGCCTCCAGCAAAGCCTCCCGCCCTCGGAGAGCCCCCAGCCCGCGGAGGAAGAAGCAGTAGGCAGGTGAACTGGCCCACAGCTCAGCCGGGTGCGGGGTTGCAGGAGTTGGGGGTGGGGGGAGGCAGTTTGCAGCCTTGCTCCTGGGCCTGGAACCTCCCCCCACCCCCATCCCCGGTGCCCCCACCCCAGCCGGGCCCGGGCCCCGGACTCACGGTAGTCGTAGCTGGCGGTGGTAGAAGACACCTGGTCATCGTCCTCCTCGGAGTCCGAGAGCATCTCTGGGAGAGCAAGGGGCGTGTCACCCCAGCCAGTGCCCCGCCCCGCCCAGAACAGGCCCCTCGGCAGCAGGGAAGGACCAGGGGCCAGCCGCTCTGGCGTTCGGGTTTCTCAGCCATCCCCACGCATGCTCGGCATTTCTCAGAGCGAGGAAGGCTAACGGGCAGATGTTTTCCAATGCAAAGGTGGACGAGGCCGCGAGAGAGGCTTCCCCAGCACAGGCAAGGGCAGGAGGTGGGATTTCGCAAAAGCACAAAGAGACGCCGAAACCGGTGTGGCTCAGTGGATAGAGCGTCGGCCTGCGGACTGAAGGGTCCCAGGTTCGATTCCGGTCAAGGGCATGTGCCTTGGTTGCGGGCACATCGCCGGTAGGGGGTGTGCAGGAGGCAGCTGATCGATGATTCTCTCTCATCGATGTTTCTAACTCTCTATCTCTCTCCCTTCCTCTCTGTAAATAATCAATAAAATATATTAAAAAAAAAAAAAAAAAGCACGAAGAGGCGATGGGCATGGCCACGGCCTCAGAGATGTCAGGCAGCCATGGAGGGCATGGGGGTGGGGGTGGGGTTGGGGGCCTCTCGTGAGGACCAACACAGACGTTCACCTGGAGTAGCTGCTCACCTGGAGTAGCTGCTCACCTGGAGTAGCTGGCATGGAGGTGGCCAGGGACCGGTGCCGCTGCCACCGGTAGATCCAGGTGCAAAGAACCACAGTGACCACGTAGAAGGCATACAGGCTGAGGAACCCTGCGACCGAGGCGGGGGAAGGGGGCATGTCACCGGTGGCGTCCCGGCCGTGGGGCTGGGGAACAGGGCTGCCAGCTCTATCGCTGGTGCTGTGGGGGTGGCTGGGGGTAGGCACCCTGCCCAGCGTCAGCAAATGGAGCCTCTGCCCGCCTTCCCTGCCTCCTGAACCCCCCATCCCCACCTGCTTGCCCTGGGCCCGAACAATCCAACATTCCAGGCCCTGAGCGAGGCCTGACTGGGACAGCGGCCTCCCCCTCAGGGGCTGTGCATGGCATCCTGCCCTGCGCCTCGGAGGCTGGGCCGGCACTGGCACCGGCACCGCTGAGCTCTGCTGCCCGGTGGCAGCCGCGGGAGGCCTGGCAGCAGGTGGAAAGGCGGCAGAGAGTGTGCCGGCTCTGGCAGGGCTTGTGACCCTCAAGGACGGCGATGGGGGAGGCTCCAGCCACCCATCGTCCCCTGCCCCTTCGGGCGAGGGGGGGAACGGCTCCCGTGGGGGGGGGTCCCCTGGATGCCTGTGCATCCCAAGCACCTGGTTGGTTTCCTCAAACCCTGCACACCGTCCCGCATCCCGGCCGCCGAGCCGCGGGACGGACCGTGGGCGCTGCTGGTACCCTGACCCCTGCCGCTGGCATCCGGCTGGGCTTGCTAACGTGTGACATCGTGCAGAGTCTACCAAAACCAGCTCAGTGGATAGAGCATCAGCCTGAGGACTGGATGGTCCTGGGTCCGATTCTGGTCAAGGGCACATACCTTGGTTGCGGGTACATCCCCAGTGGGGGGCGTGCAGGAGGCAGCTGATGGATGTTTCTCTCTCATCGATGTTTCTAACTCTCTATCTCTCTCCTCTCTCCCTTCCTCTCTGTAAAAAAAAAAAAAAAAAAAAAAAAAAAAATCAATAAAACATATTTAAAAAAGAAATTGTGCGGAGTCTGAGCACCGGCCCTGGTTCCGCCTGCCCCTCTGGCTCCCGGACCAGACATCCCTTTTCTCCCTCGAACCCTCCCTGAGCAGGGCTCCCATCACTTGGCCCCAGAGGAGCCCTGTGCCCTGCTGGCCACCCCGTTCCTCCGGTCCCCCGTGCCTCCCGGCCCCTCGGCCCCGCCCGGCCCGGCGGCCGCTCACCCAGGGCCCAGGCCAGCGTGACGCGGCCGCGGTAGAGGGCGGTGAAGGTCAGGAAGGCGGCCGCCATGTAGAAGGCGATGTCCCGGAGGAAGGGCCGTGAGGCGGCCGTGAAGGGGCGCAGGATGGCGATGCCGCCTGCCACCACGGTGGTCACCAGCACGCCGGCACCTGGGGAGAGGCCGGGCAAGCTCATCCTTCCCCCCTATCCCTGCCCGCTCCGCCCCGCCATCCGCAGCCACGACTCAGACAACTTAATAAAAGGAATACAAACAATCTAATTAAAAAATGGGAAAAGGGCCGAAACCGGTTTGGCTCAATGGATACAGTGTCGGCTTGGGGACTGAAAGGTCCCGGGTTCGATTCCGGTCAAGGGCATGTACATTGGTTGCGGGCATATCCCCAGTAGGGGGTGTGCAAGAGGCAGCTGATCGATGACTCTCTCCCATGGATGTTTCTAACTCTTTATCTCTCTCCCTTCCTCTCTGTACAAAATCAATAAAAATATATTTTTAAAAAATTAAAAAAAATTAAAAAATAAAAAATGGGAAAAGGACCTAAATAGTTACTTCTCCAAAGGAGACGTACAGATGGCCAAGAGACATATGAAGAAATGCTCAAAGTCACTGGTCATCAGAGAGATGCAAATGAAAACAACAATGAGCCGAAACCGGTTTGGCTCAGTGGTAGAGCGTTGGTCTGCGGACTGAAAGGTCCTGGGTTTGATTCCGGTCAAGGGCATGTACGTTGGTTGCGGGCACATCCCCGGTGGGGGGTGTGCAAGAGGCAGCTGGTCGATGTTTCTCTCTCATCGATGTTTCTAGCTCTCTATCTCTCTCCCTTCCTCTCTGTAAAATATCAATAAAATATATTTTATAAAACAACAATGAGGTATCATCTCACACCTGTCAGAATGACTACCATCAACAAATGACAAGTGCTGGTGAGGATGTGGAGAAAAGAGAACCCTAGCGCACTGCTGGTGGGAATGCGGACTGGTGCAGCCAGTATGGAAAACAGTAGGGGCCGCGCCTACCGAACAGCGCCCCGAAGGCCAGGCCAGCCGTGTGCGGGTCCGAGAAGGCCACCAGCGCACTGAAGATGTCGGGAGCGCCATTGCCGAACGCCAGGAAGGTGACGCCATGGGGGAGCGTGTCAAGGGGAGTCCGTGCCGAGGCCCCGGCCTGCCCAGGTCTTTCCTGGGATTGCCACCCGCCTCCCTGCCCCCCCCCACCCCCTCTTCCCTGCCCTCCCACCGGGGTACAGGGCCCACAAGAGGATACTGCCACGTTGTGGGACAGCTTGAGCGTCGTGGAAATTGCTGACAGGTTAGGGCAGAAACTGCGGACAAAAAACAAAGGGTGAGGACGCTACAGGGAGGGACACCCCCCTGCGCCTGGGGTCGCCCCAAGGTCAACCTCCCAAGACCCCCTGAGCTAAGGGGACCAGACGTCCCGATTTTTAACAATGTGTCCCGCGTCCCGCGGCGCTTTAAAAAAGTCCCGATTTTTGGCCAAAAATCGGGACTTTTTTTTAAAGCGCCGCGGGACGCGGGACACATTGTTAAAAATCGGGACTGTGGTCACCTTACGCTGAGCCCAAGGCCAACTCACAACTTCTCCGCGGTGACTCCCAGGATCAGAAACAGGTAGAGCAGCCAGAGAGCCTGGGTGGGGCCGGAGAGGGAGGGGTAAGTCCAGCCTGAGCCGGCGGCCCCGCCCACTGCCCCTCGGCCCTGCCCACTGCCCCCCCCCCAGCTTCCTCCCCCAGCTCCCCAGCGGGGCTCACGTAGAGGGTGATGGCCAGGGGGAGCAGGCTGGGGGGAAAGTGGCAGAAGATGCCCTCCAGGTAGTCCAGGTAGCCGCCCTCGCTGCGGCAGTCAGGGTTGGTCCTGACGAAGCTGCAGCGGTCGGAGGCGTTCAGGCCGCACACGTCACGACACTGCAGGGAGGAAGCGGGGCGGGGGCGGGACATCAGAGGCCCACAGGCCACGGGTGACCAGAGCGGGCCCCCCTAAACAGGGGAAGGTGACCTCCTTCAGCCTGCTCTCTCTTAATCTTTCTTTTTAAAAAAATATATATATTTTATTGATTTTTTTTTTACAGAGAGGAAGGGAGAGGGGTAGAGAGTTAGAAACATCAATGAGAGAGAAACACCGATCAGCTGCCTCTTGCACACCCCCCACTGGGGATGTGCCTGCAACCAAGGTACATGCCCCCAACCGGAATCGAACCTGGGACCCTTCAGTTCACAGGCTGATGCTCTATCCACTGAGCCAAACTGGTTTTTGCAACACACTAATCTTTTAAAAATAAACTTGTGCTGGAAATTAACACCAGCAATTCATGAGTACGTGTTTGTTTCAAATAAAAACAATAAACAATACATAAAGATTTCTAGATTTCCCCTCCTCATCCCTGCCTTCCGTGATCCCACCTCTCCCCAGAGATCCTGCCATGGTCAGCTGGAAGCGCACCCTGACAGACGTTTCTCAGTGTGAAGACATTTGGATGTACACCCCATGTTACAGTTTGGTTTGTTTTACAGAAACGGATCCATCCCAGTGGCTCTCTCTATGGAGCACACCTGCGCCCTCCCCCCAGGCTCCCCAGGGGCATTTCCCTGGCCCTCTCTTTCTTTTAAGCTCCAACAGCCCTTTCTTTGCCTCTATAACTTGTTTCCTGAGCCCGTTTCTTCTACGGATCACTTCTACTTGTGACTTTCAAAATAAACATGCTCTTACAGTTTTGAGCCTTGACTCTGAATTCTTTCTTAACCAGAATGCAAGTTAAGAGAGAGAGAGAGAGAGTGAGAGAGAGAGAGAGAAAGAGAGAGACCAAGATGGCGGCATAGGTAAACACCTAAACTGCTGCCTCGCACAACAATTTCAAAACTACAGCTAAAAGACAAAACAGACATCATCCAGAACCACAGGAAGGCTGGCTGAGTGGAAATTCTACAACTAGAAGGAAAGAGAAAAGCACACTGAGACTTACAGGAAGTGCGGAAGGCAGGGGTACTGAGACGCACACGCAGAGAAGGCAACTGAGTAGGTGGCTGGCTTTCTCAATCGGGAGGGAGACACAAGCTCCTGACTGCTCTGAACTCCAGTTGTGGGAGAGACTCTGGGGACCCAGAATCATACAGGGAGAAATTGGATTGTCTGGAAGCAGGCGGAACTCAAGGGTGGCTTTCTCTCAGAGGTGCTTGCAGCAATTACTGCAGGACACTGAGACCCAGGGGACTCTTAGGGCACGGCTGACGGGAAGCCATTGCTGTTTGTTCTGCCCTGAGACTCCGCCCCATCCAAGCTGAGCACAGAGGCTTTTGTATATGAATGACCTGGTCCTTTGAAATCTAAATTTACCTAACCAACTGCAGCTGAGTCAGTGAGACCCAGAACATCCAAAAGAAGGCCCAAGGCCCCATAGCAGCGTCCATTGCTTCACAGCTGGGCCTCATCTGGGCACCTCCAAAACACAAACAAAGAAGAGGAATCTGCAGATCTCTCCATAGCTCCTGCTGGGTGGCCTCAGGCAGAGGCTAAATTAGCACCTCGTAGGAGATCCAAGAGCCAGTGTACCCAGGGATCAGAGTGGGACCATCTAGATTATAACTCCTCAGATCCATAAGGGACATACTCAGGGTGCAGACTCAGTGAGCACCAAAGCCCCACTGAAGCAAGTCTTGTCTCATAAGGGTGTCTCCAGCACAGAAGTTCTTCCAGAGTAGACACAGCTGATCCTCACAGCCAATTAGCATGGAGGTAATTCCCCCAGTGATACCAACCACAATCAAGGCTTAACTATAAGACTGTGCACACAGCCTACAAAGGGGTGTACCAAGAGTGTCCACCTCAGGTAACTGGGGAGACCTATAGGACACCTAGCACACAAAGCCACTCTTATCAACTCAGGGAAGCAGCCAAGATGCAGAGACAAAGAAACAGGTCAAAAAGGAAAGAAATGGAGGAAAGCTAATGACTGGATATAGAGTTCAAAACCACGGTTATAAGGTTTTTCAAGTATTTTCTAGAAAAGGCCGAAAAATTTAGTGAGACCCTCGAGAATATGAAAAAGGTCCAACTAGAAATTAAACAAAAAACTAAAAAAGAAAAAAAAAGAAATTAAACATACACTGACTGAAATAAAAAATATTATACAGAGATCCAACATCAGACTAGAGGATCATAAGAATCAAGTCAAAGATTTGAAATACAGACGAAACCGGTTTGGCTCAGTGGTAGAGCATCGGTCTGCAGACTGAAAGGTCCCAGGTTCGATTCCGGTCAAGGGCATGTACCTTGGTTGCAGGCACATCCCCGGTAGGGGGTGTGCAGGAGGCAGCTGGTCGATGTTTCTCCATCATCGACGTTTCTAGCTCTCTATCTCCCTCTCCCTCTCTGTAAAATATCAATAAAATTAAATTAAAAAAAAAAGATTTGAAATACAAAGAAGCAAAAAACACCCAACTGGAAAAGCAAAAAGAAAAATAATCCAAAACTATGAAGATAGTGTAAGGAGCCTCTGGGACAACTTCAAGCATACCAACATCTGAATTATGGGGGTGCCAGAAGAAGAGAGAGAGCAAGATATTGAAAACCTATATGAAAAAATAATGACAGAAAACTTCCCCCACCTGGTGAAAAAAATAGACTTATAAGTCCAGGAAGTACAGGAACCCCAAACAAAAGAAATCCAAAGAGGACCACACTAAGACACCTCATAATTACAATGCCAAGAGCATGACGTAGCTGGTTTGGCTTAGTGGATAGAGCATTGGCCTGCAGACTGAAGGGTCCCAGGTTCAATTCCAGCCAAGGGCACATGCCTGAGTTTTGGGCTCGATCCCCAGTAGGGAATGTGGTAGAGGCAGCTGATCAATGATTTTCTCTCATTATTAATGTTTTTCTCTCTCTCTCCTTCTATCTCCCTCTTAATCTCTGAAATTAATAAAGAAATATATTTTAAAAAATAAAATGCCAAGAGCAAAAGACAAAGAGATAATATTAAAAGCAGCAAAAGAAAAACAGTTACCTACAATGGAGCACCCATACGATTGTCAGCTGATTTCTCAACTGAAATTATGCAGGCCAGACGGAGTGGCAAGAAATATTCAAAGTGATGAATAGCAAGAACCTACAACCAAGATTACTCTACCCAGCAAAGCTATCATTCAGAATTGCAGGTCAGATAAAGAGCTTCACAGATAAGAAAAAGCTAAAGGAGTTAATCACCGCCAAACCAGTATTATATGAAATGCTGAAAAGTATCCTTTAAGAAGGGGAAGAAGGCCGGGACCGGTTTGGCTCAATGGATAGAGCGTCGGCTTGGGGACTGAAGGGTCCCGGGTTCGATTCTGGTCAAGGGCATGTACCTTGGTTGCGGGCATATCCCCAGTAGGGGGTGTGCAAGAGGCAGCTGATCGATGACTCTCTCTCATCGATGTTTCTAACTCTCTATCTCTCTCCCTTCCTCTCTGTACAAAAATCAATAAAATATATTTAAAAAAAAAAAAAAGAAAAAAAAAAAAAAAAAAGAAGGGGAAGAAGAAGCCGAAACCGGTTTGGCTCAGTGGATACAGTGTCAGCCTGCAAACTGAAAGGTCCCAGGTTTGATACCGGTCAAGGGTATGCACCTTGGTTGCGGGCACATCCCCGGTGGGGGCTGTGCAAGAGGCAGCTGATCGATGTTTCTCTCTCACCGATGTTTCTAACTCTCTATCTTCTCTCCCTTCCTCTCTATAAAAAAATCAATAAAATAGTGCTCGCTTCAGCAGCACATATACTAAAAAAATCAATAAAATATATTAAAAAAAAGAAGAGGAAGGAAAAGAAGTAACGGTAAAGATAAAAATTATGAACAACATCACCACCATTTGCCCACCATCCAGAACTGAAATATCATTGCTGATATATACACATAAGGAACTGTTTGACATTGAAATTGGGTCTCGAAAGAACTGTTGGCCCAGAAAGAAGCTCACTACAGACTGATCCATTTGCCTTTCAGCATAACCATTATTGCTTGTCTCATTTTCGATTCTTATATTTCCAGTAGGACATGATCTCACTCATCTAGGGGAAATGAT
Organism: Nyctalus aviator; assembly: GCA_036971965.1. NCBI lineage: Eukaryota > Metazoa > Chordata > Mammalia > Chiroptera > Vespertilionidae > Nyctalus > Nyctalus aviator. The sequence continues at coordinate 17,793,733 of CM072939.1, forward strand.
GATCAACATAGACGGATGAACAAGAACAGACCCAGAGATAAGGAGCCATGGGTCAGACTGTTGGACTTCAGAGGGAGGTGGGGATAAAAAAGATGATATGGGCCTAACTCGTGGTCAAGAACAACAGGGGGGTGGGGGCATCCATGGGGAGGGGTGGGGGATGGGAAAAGAAATTTTAAAAAATTATGGACAACAAATACATATCTATCAACAAGTGAATCTAAAAATCTAGTGAATAAAACATCTGATGAACAGAATAAACTGGTGAGTAGAATAGAATCAGGGGCATAGAAAGGGAGTGGACTGACAATTCTCAGGGGGAAAGGGGTGCGGGGGTGTGGGAAGAGATTGGACAAAAATTATGCACCTATGGATGAGGACAGTGGGTGGGGATGGGGATGGAGGGTGAGGGCAGAGGGTGGGGTGGGAACCGGATGGAGGGGAGCTATGGGGGGGAAGGAAGAGGAACAATTGTAATAATCTGAACAATAAAGATTTATTTTTTAAAAAGGAAAGAAAAGTAAACAGCCCCATCCTAAACGTTTTCTTCCTGCGATTTGCTTTTACCACTTCACATGTATGCCTTATCCCATATAAGAAAAGGCTAATATGAAAATTGTCCCCATGGGCAGGAGTTTAACCGACAGGGTTAGACGTGCGCTGACCACTAGGGGGCGGCAGGGAACATGGCGGGCGTCAGTGATGTGGCACTGGCAGCCAGTGGCAGTGGAGGCGCTGCCGGCCTTGACAAGAGTGGGACCACAGCAGGATGGTGGAGCAGGTGAGTGGCAGCGCCAGGCCAAGGCGGGCGCGAAGGGAGGCAGCTGGGGAAAGGGAGACCCCAGCTGGCAACCGGCAGCCGCAGCCAGCAGCCACTAGGGATCCTACCTGTGCACAAAATTTGTGCACTGGGCCTCTAGTACTGCCATACGGGATACACAATGGTGAAGAGGGTGATAAAAGTAAAAACATCCTGAGGGGTTTCTAGATGCCAGGAAAAGTGCCCGGAGCTTAAATGCATCTCAGTAAATGAATCCGCACAACAGCCTGGGAGGAAGGCACTATTTCCGTGCCCACAGACAGATAGGGAGACTGAGGCAGTGTCCTGGTTCCACTCCGAGGCCCCGTCAGGGCTGGACCCCAGCCATCGGAGGCTCTAGAAACCCTTTTCCTACCACCACAGCCCCTGCCTCACCGCAGTCTTTTTCTGTTTTGTTCTGTGAATCCTCACCTGCGGGTATTTTCCCATGGATTTTTAGAGAGAGTGTGGAAGGGAGCGAGGGGAGAGATAGAAACACTGATGTGAGAGAAAGACATGGATTGGTTGCCTGTAGCACATGCCCAGGGCCGGGGATCATGCCTGCAAACCGAGGTAGGTGCCCTTGCCTGGAATAGAACCCGCGACCCTTTGGTCTGTGGGCTGACGCTCTAACCACTGAGCCACACTGGCTCGGGGCTCACTGCAGTCTTTTTTAACAGCACCGTAGTATTTCACACTATGAAAGGTACATGGCGGAGATAACAGTTCCCTCCCGGTGGGCATTTTGGGTATGTCTAATTTCCCAATAATATTAACAGTGAACTTCTTCACACGTGCCTCTCCAGGCACACGTGAGACTATTTTGTCGGAGAGAATTCCAGAAGTGAAAGTGCTGAGTCAGAGCGGACCCTAGTCTGGGTTCCTCCGGAGGCAACCAGAGACGAGAAGTTGCAGAAATACCTCGTTTTCCACTGTCGGGCGCTTCGCAGATCTGCGTGTGTCAATGGTACAATGGCCTGCGGCAGCCCTGCGTCCAGCAAGTCTAGGGTTCTGTTTTTCCACGCGCTCAAACCCTGATTCTGCCCCTTCCCTCGTGGCCAACGTGCCCTCGGGGACCTGTGTCCGCTTCTCTAGCGCAGAGACAATCATACGCGGGTCGGGGGCTTTGGGAGGGTTTGGTGAGCCTGGCACAGTGCTTGGTAAGCCAGAGATAATCCCTCACAAACTACAGCTCACCCCCTGTTTCCCTGCACCCTACAAGCACGCCCCAGGAGGCAGCCGTGGATGTCATAACCATCGTAACCACAAATGGCTTTCCCCAACCCCAACGGTACAATGGCCTAATTACCCGTCCTCTGGCCTCAGGGGGTGAGCAAGGAAGCACTTAGCGGCCCCGTAAAGTGGGTGCAGGCTCTTAGCCCGTTGGTACCCGTGGGGAGGAGCGTTATTTCACTCTCCGCTTATGAAAATACAGGGCGGAACTTCAGCCCTGGAGCTGGAAGGGACTGGGGGGCAGGGGGTAGAGGGGAGGGCATTGTCTTGAGCAGACCCTGCCTTTAGCCATTTGCCCCTGATCCCCCCCATGAGGTCTCCACCCTTCCAGACCTCAGAACGGAATGATGCCAGTTCTCAGCGGCCTGCACCCTCCCTGCTTGCCTCTCACCCTAGGGACCCGCTGCTTCTCACTCCGTGCAGCCAAGTCCATGTCACCGCCATCGGCCCAGGGGCTGAGGTCAGGGACCTGAAGCCATCCTCGACTCCTCTTTCTCCCACCACTACGCCCTCCAGCTAATCCATCCTCCTACATTTATCCCAAATCTCACCACTTCTTTCCTACCTCCCAGCCCCACCATTGCTCATCTGGACAGCTGCGGGAGCCTCCCCTCCCCACGGTGCCCTGGCTGTCCCTCTCACTCCTCTCAACCCATTCTCCCCAGAGAAGCCAGAGAGAATCCCTTGAAAAAAAATAAGCCGGATTTTTGACCTACCTCTGGTTAAAACCCTCCATTGGCTCTTCACTATCATAAAACACATCTAACCTCCTGGCCCCAGCATGTAAGGCCTTTTATAATCTGGCCACCACGACCTCTTGTCCATCCTTGTCTGTTAACTCTCTTCCCCTCACGCTGCTCCAGCCATTCTGGACCCCTCGCTCCTACAGGAACACACGAAGCTTGTTTTTGCATCAGGTCCTTTGTCCTGGCTGTTCTCTTCTGCCTAGAATGCCCTACCCTCGGAGAGCTGTACAAGAGGCTTCTTTTCTTCATTCAGGGCGTGGCTCCTAGAAGCCATCTGTGACCACCCAATCTGAAACAGTTGGAGACATACCCTCCCCCTTACAGCCCCGCCTCCCCAATAGCACTTGATCCTGTTTGCAGCATCTTACCACCTGAAGCTTACATGTTTACTTCTTTTTAAAATAGATATATATTTTTTTAAATTGATTTCAGACAGGAAGGGAGAGGGAGAGAGAGAGAAACATCAATGATGAGAATCAATGATCAGCCGCCTCCTGCAGGCCCCTACTGGGGATCCAGCCCGTAATGGGGGATGTGCCCTTGACTAGAATCGAACCCCAGACCCTTCAGTCCACAGATGGACAGTCTATCCACCGAGCCAAGCCGGCGAGGGCACTTGTTTACTTCTTTATCTGACCTCCCAGGAGACTGTTCGCTCCATGAAGGCAGGGATTTTTCTCTCTGTTGTTCCCTGGTATATCCCAGGCATCAGGAGATGCCCAATAAACACTTGTTGATGGGGTGAATTCACCCCTACCCGATGCCAGCTTTCCGCCTGGATACTCACATCTACCACGGGGGTCTGGTTCACACCTGAGGCTGGAAATGGGGGGCTGGTGTGGGCCCCTGTAGACAGGCCCCGGGCCCCGGACACTCTCTCCACCGTCAGCAGCAAGCAGAGCCAACACAGCACCTGGTGCCCATTCCGTCGTCCGCCGGCCATCAGCCCCCACGGGGCCTGGCCCTCACCCTCTGCTTCCCGTCTGTGTCTGCGGTGGTTCAGTTTCAAATGGCTGGCAGCTCCGGCCGCTGCGGGTTGGGGGTGAGAAGGAGGGACAGTGTCACTGAAGACCCCGAGACCCAGCAGGAGGGGCCTGAAACCTTTTTCAACCGAGGGGCGGCCCCCCCCTGCCCCACCCAAAGGAAAACCAACGACAGATGACCTCACTTCATCCCCCAAATCGCCTGGAGGGGGTGCTGCTATTGCTCCCATCCTATAGAGGAGTCTCCTGGAGCCAGAGCCAGTGGTGGCCTCCTTCCTCTAGGTCTCAGGACACCTCTGGAGCCATTCAGGTCCCCGCCCCTTTTCCAGAGTAGGGAGCTGGGCTCAGAGAAGTTCCTCCAGCTGCCCCAGGTCACACAGCAAGGAGGTCAGCAGGCCAACACCGCCTTTCGATAAGGAGACGGAGGCCCAGAGGGAAGTGAACCGCTCAGTCACAGCCTATGAACAGATTCCAGCTGGACTCAGCCTCTTCCCTCAGTCAACATCGGGGCAAAAACGACTTCATTTTTCTTCCTAAGAAACACCAGGGGTGGTGGCGGGAGGTCCCTTGGCACCTTAATTTCCTTCTCTGGGCTCCCCCCACACGTCCTGGAGGAGCATATTTTATTTTTTTGCAAGAAAAACACCGCCCAGAACACAATGTTGTTGTTGGTTTTTTTTTTGTGTGTGTGTGTGTGTGTACTCCTCTCTGCACAGGCGTCTCTCAACGTCCTAGCTGGGGCGGGAGGAGGCCCGGAGGAGGAAGAGGGAGAGGGCAGGGGCAGCAGCGGCCGGCCAAGCATCTGGCATCACCTGTTGGCTCCAGCCTCCTCGGTGGTCCTCGGCCTCCCTCGTCCCCGACTCGGAAGCGCTAACCCGCAACCGGAGCCTCCAGGGATCCAATGTTGGGGGGCTCAGTTCCAACCTCTGAGCCTCTGATCCGCCCGTCAAATGGAGACAAATGCCGGCTCCTCCGGGCATACAATAGGGGTTCGATAGATGCACGATCCCCCGACGTGAGGATCGGCACGCGCCTCCCGGTTCCTGGTCCCGGCGGGGACTCAATCTCAGGGGGGCATTTAGGGGGCACCTCCTGCGCGCCCCGGGATGCTGGGAAGTTCTGCAAACCTGAGAGGAGGGCGGGAAACTGGGCTCGCGACCACCCAGGCGGCTGCACTTTGCAGACACGAGATCCCGAGAACCTCCAGGGGCTGCTTGCCCAGCCCGGCTGGGGCTGAGAAGTTGGATTCGGAGTGCCAGTCTCCCCGCGGCGCCCCGGCGGGCAGCCAGGCTCCTCTTACCTCCTGCAGGGCCTCGGACCCGCAACCTCCGAACGTCGGCTTCGCGGGGCCCCGCACGGCCTTCCCAGTCCCCGCCCGCTGACCCCCGCCGCCCGCCCTGGAGCTGGTGTCCGGGCTGGTCCCGGAGCTAGTCCCGGGATCGCCTCGCCCGCGCCCCGCCCCTTAACCCGCCCCGCCCAATGACACGCCCCCTGGATCTAGCCCCGCCCCCTCCCTTAAAGGCACAGGCACCCGGGGAGGGCCTGAGAGTTTAAGAGTCTCACTCGCCACCCTCTTCTGAGCCCACTGCCCGTAGGTTCTGCTTTCGCCGCTAAAGCAGAAGTGAACTGAAACCAGATGGGCTAAGGCAGCAGGAGTCCAGAGAGGGGAAGTTGTTAAAAGGTGAAACGAAAGGGTTCTTTCTATTTAGTAGGCAAGACGCCAAAATGCTTCTGATCATGGATGGCGATAAGCCCCGCCCTACACACAAATATTCCCGCTGTCCTGCCTGGAAACACCTCTATTTAAGAAAACCCCTAACTGGGTTGAGCATTTGCCTCCAGTAGCATCGCTTTTTTGTTGTTGTTGTGATCCTCAATTTCCCCCCATTGATTTTTAGAGAGAGTGGCAGGGAGGGAGTGGAGAGAGAGATTGTTTGTCCAGAAATCAATCATGCAACCCAGGTATGTGCTCTTGATTTTGAATTGAACCGGCAACCCTTCTATGCTCCAGGGAACACTCTAACCACTCAGCAACGCCGCCAAGGGCTAGTAGCATAGCTTTTGAGAGAGGAAGGCAGCCTAGCTGGTGTGGCTCAGGGGATTGAGCATCATTCCATGCACCAAGAGGTCACTGGTTCAGTTCCAGGTCAGGGCACATGCCTGGGTTGCAGGCTTGATTCCAAGTAGGGGGTGTGTAGGAGGCAGTTGATCAATGTTTCTTTCTCTCTTTTTCTCTCTCTAAAATCAATTTTTTGAAATGAGAGAGAGAGAGAGAGAGAGAGAGAGAGAGAGAGAGAGAGGAAGAGAAGGGCAATTAGTGATCTGCTTGTCCTGGCCTCCTGGGGAAGTTCTGGTCATTTCTGTCTTCTTGCCACTGGCCTGGGGAGAGCCGGGGACTGGGATAGCGGTGATGTGGCTGGGAGCCCAGCGTCTCCTCCCAGGCGCTCCTCCAGCCCCACGCCCACGTCCACGTCCACGGTTGGCACATATCTCATCCCAGCACCTTTAGGTCTGCCGCTTCCTCCGCACCTGCAGGACTGAGGCTCAGCTCTGAGCCCGGCCTCTGAGGTCCTCACCTTCCAGCCCTAGGGCCCCATTCTCACTTCCACTTTTACCCCCACCTCCATCCCCTCCTCCTCCCCCTTCTCTGAATACCCTGCTCCTTACACAGGGCCACACCTCTGCTCCTTCTGAGCCCCCTGCCTGGTGCCAGCCCTTCCCTTCTCCCCTGTCACTCACGTCGCCAGACCTCACGTGGTCCTCCACCCCTCTCCGTGTCCTCCGCCCCTGAGGTGTCTTGCCTTTAGAGAGAGTACACGACATGTTTGGAATCGCAGAGCCTCGGGGTTCTGCGTGACCTTCGGTACCATTTAGATTCTCTGAGCCTCAGTTTCCCTCCCTGTCAAATGGGGGTGACAGTAGTGTCTATCTCTTTGAGCCCTTGCATATTGAAACAACACTGGATCAAGACCCAAGCCCCAGACCTGGAGCTGAGCACACATTCCTTCATTGAAAGGCATTGTGTTTTGTTTTGTTTTTTTAAAAAAATAAATATATTTTATTGAATTTCCACAGAGAGGAAGGAAGAAGGATGGAGAGCTAGAAACGTCGACGAGAGAGAATCATCCATCAGCTGCCTCCTGCACACCCCCTGCCGGGGATGTGCCCGCAAACAATGTACATGCCCTTGACCGGAATCAAACTTGGGACCTTTCAGTCCGCAGGCCGATGCTCTATCCACTGAGCCACACCGGCTTCGGCTGTTTGTTGTTTTTTAATATATCTTGATTGAATTCAGAAAGGATGGCGAGGGAGAGAGAGATAGAAAAAGCAATGATAAAAGAGAATCACTGATCGGCTGCCTCCTGCACGCCCCACACTGGGGATTGAGCCCACAAGCCAGGCATGTGCCTTGACCGGGAATTGAACCGTCACCTCCTAGTTCATGAGTCAATGCTCAACCACTGAGCCAAACAAGTTAGGGCAGAATGCATGGCTGTTGCTATTATTCTATTGGTCCTACAATGACTTACCTGCCTGTGTCCCCCACCAGCTCGCAGCCCCTCACAGCGAGGGGCAGGGCCTGCTGGTCCTGTGTCCAGGCCACCGGCACACGGGCTCTCACCACTAGGGTCTGTGTGTGGCGATAACAGCCTGCACCAGTGGCTCCGGAATGGCTGAGTTTTGGAGCCTAAGTCCTTCTTCCCAAGAGACCAGTCTGCCTCTGGTACTCAGGGGCCAGGCCAGGGTGAGGACTTGATGTCACCATCCCAGGTCAGTGGGGCAGCCAGGCCACTACCTCCCTGTCTCCCAGAGGCCAGGGAGGGGAGGGGGGTGTGTAGAATAAGTGCCTGCAGGAAGAAGCCTGGAAAGATCCAAGGAAAAGAACCACGGGACACAGAGCAGGGAGATAAATGTGGTCTGGAGCACAGTCCTGGTTTGCCTCCGCTTGGAGGGACAGGATCAGTGTTAGGGCCTATTTCCATCTGGCAAAGGCCATTTGACATCACAGGAGCGGCCTCAGCAGTCACTGAGACGCAGGTTCAAATCCTAGCTCTGCCATTTGCTGGCTACTTGACCTTGGACAAGTCCTCTCATCTTTGGAGCCTCCACTGGAAAGTGGGGCTAATAACGGCACCTATCGGGCATTCCTAGGACTGAGGTCAGGATGCACGGAGATTATATACACAGAGCCCAGAGCCCGTGGCTTGGCATTTGTAAAAGCTGAGTGAATGGAAGCTGGAAGGAGTCCCCTTCACCATCGTGGTCCTGCATCACTCAGAGATGAGGCCAGCTCAGCCTGACATTGAGCTCAGGAGGCCCAGGCGGGGGTGGCAGCTCCCAGGGACTTGGGGGGAAGCGTGAGCGGAAGGAGCGAGGGGGAACTTGGAAGAGGAAAGAGAGAATCAGGACTTTCATCCTTAGCCCACGAGGCACAGAGACTGGGGAGGTTCCTCAAGATGCCCGAGTCCCCCCTGCATCAATGCTAGTGCCCCCCTGGCCTTAGCAGCCCTGGGCACAGTCACGTGGCCCTGGAACTCCGCAGGGACAGGATGGCCAGGGGACATACCAATTGTGAGGAAGTGTTTTTTATTTTATTTTATTTTATTTTATTTTATTTTATTTTATTTTATTTTATTGATTTTAGAGAGAAGGAGAGAGAGCGAGCGTGAAGCACTGATTTGTTGTCCCACGTATGTACACATTCATTGGCTGCTTCTTGTATGGGCCCGACCAGAAAATGAACCTGCAACCTTGGCGTATTGGGGTGATGCTCTGACCAACTGAGCTACCTGGTCAGGGTACACGGAAGTGTTTCCATTAGAACTGCCAGGAGGAGTCTCTATGGGGCTAATCCTTCTAGAAAGTGACACGACAGTTGATACCTGTCGATCTTAAGAACCGCGAAAGCACGCGTGCCTGCTGCGCCTCCGATGCTGCTCTCGGAGCGCTCCTGAGTGAAGGATTTGGGCGATGCTCTAAGCACAGGCATGCTTACTACAGGGACACTCACGACTGGGCAGCAATTGAAAACGCCCTAAGTGTCCAGTAATGGCCTTGCTACGGTTGCCATGGACACCGTTGTTCAGTCCGGTTTAGCAAGACTCTTAGAGCACTTCCCTTTGGGGTCCCCCCCCACATGTAGTGGATAGGAATTGGGTCTTTGGATCAGCTAGACCCAGGCCTGCAACTTGAGTTTGTCCCTGGGGCGTCACCACTCTGCTCAGACTCTGGTTTTCTGTCTTCACAATGGAGTTAAGATCTATGGGCCGCTCAGCGTAGCCGTGACGATGGAACAAGGAAATGCTGGTCAGGTGGACGTCAGATGTCTTGTCTACAGCACAGGATTGCACAGGGGTCAGGGGAAGCACACCCAGGTGACTGGCCACACCTGAGCCACAGTGATGACCACAAGGGGTCACATGACCTACATAGGGAGGGTCAAATGCTGAGCACTGGGGCGGTGCTGTCACAGCAAGGGGGCTGCCCAGTGCTGATGGGCCGCCTCTGAGCCAGACCTGTGTGCTTTCTGCCTAGGATCCCTGTTCTCTCAACCAGGCCAGATGGGGGCCTTAAAAACTGACTGTGATGCCCTAGGTAGTTTGATTCGGTGGATGGAGCATCGGCCTGTGGACTGAAGGGTCCTGGGTTCGATTCTAGTCAGGAGCACATGCCCTGGTTGCAGGCTCGATCCCCAATGAAGGGCATGCAGGAGGCAGCCTATAAACAGTTCTCTTTCATCATTAATGTTTGTCTCTCTTTCTTCCTCTCTGAAATCAATTTAATATATATATATATATATATCCTCCTATCTAATAAAGACAGAATATGCAAATTGACCGTAACTCCTGGATAAAGATGGTGACACCCACAGTCAATAAGGAGGGAATATGCAAATTGACACAACAAGTAGAGAGGTGGAAGGCAGCTCCGGGCCAGAGCGAAGGTGGTGCTGGCAGCCAGGGGAAGAAAGACCTCTAATATATAAATAAACCGACTGTGATATGGTGGTACCTGTTTCAATATACATATACATGGTGAAAAGATGACCACAAGCAAGTTAATTTACATATCATTCCCTCACATGGTCGTTTTTTGGTGTGTGGTGAGGATACTTCAGATCAACTTGCAGCAAATTTTAGGAATACAGTGCCATTAACTATGGGCATCGTGTTGTCCATTCGATTTCCAGAATGCATTCCTTTTGCACAGCTGAAACTTTGTACCTTTTGACCAACACCTCCCTGTCTTCCCTCCCCTCAGTCCCTGGAAATCACCACTCTACTCTCTGCTTCTCTGAGCTTGGCGATTTAGATTCTACATGTAAGTGAGACCATGCAGTATGGTTCCTCTGCGTCTGGCTGATTCACTTAGCACAGTGTCCTCCCAGTTCATCCATGCTGTCGCAAATGGCAGGATTTCCTTCTTCTTCTTCTTCTTTTTTTTTAAAATATATTTTATTGATTTTTTACAGAGAGGAAGGGTAGAGATAGAGAGCTAGAAACGTCGATGAGAGAGGAACATCAACCAGCTGCCTCTTGCACACCCCCTACCAGGGATGTGCCCACAACCAAGGTACATGCTCTTGACTGGAATCGAACCTGGGACCTTTCAGTCCGCAGACCGATGCTCTATCACTGAGCCAAACCAGTTTCAGCGATTTCCTTCTTTTTTAAAAAAAATATATTTTATTGACTTTTTAAAGAGAGAAAGGGAGAGGGATAGAGAGCTAGAAACATCGATAAGAGAGAAACATCGACCAGCTGCCTCCTGCACACCCCCTACTGGGTATGTGCCTGCAACCAAGGTACATGCCCTTGACCGGAATCGAACCTGGGACCCTTGAGTCCGCAGGCCAACACTCTATCCACTGAGCCAAACCGGTCAGGGCAGGATTTCCTTTTTTTTAAAGAAGGAAAAGGCTGAATAATATCCCATTGCATATATGTGCCTCGTTTTCTTTATCCATCCATCCTTCATTGGGCACTTAGTTGTTGTTTTTTTTTTAAATATATTTTATTGATGTTTTACAGAGAGGAAGGGAGAGAGATAGAGAGCTAGAAACGTCGATGAGAGAGAAACATCGACCAGCTGCCCCCCCGGGAACCCCCTACCGGGGATGTGCCCGCAACCAATGTACATGCCCTTGATCGAATCGAACATGGGACCCTTCAGTCCGCAGACAGACGCTCTATCCACTGATCTAAACCGGCTTCGGCGGGCACTTAGGTTTTGCTATGCCTTGGCTATTGTGGGTACTGCTGTGATGGGAGGGCAGATATTCATTGAGATCCTGTTCTTATTTCCTTTGGATATGGAGCTAGAAGTGGAATTGCTGGAGCCTACAGCAGTTCTACTCTGAATTTTCTGATGACCCTCCATACTGGTTTCGAGTGGCCACACCAAGTCACTTTCCCACCAACAGTGCACAGGGGTTGCCTTTTCTCCTCATCCTGGCCGCACTTACCTTTGCTTTCTTGATAACAGCAACCCTAACAGGTGTGAGAGAAAAGCTCAAGATGCTCATTAGCATTTCTGGAAAGGGTGCGGCATTGGATGTGGGGCTGCCTGGCTGGCCACTGCCACCAGCTGGTTGTGTGTGGATCTGCCTCAGGGGCCCTCAGGTGACACAGCCTGTCTGCCTCTGCGACTCCTCAGAATTCCTAACCTACTTGTCAGCTGTCTTGTCACGTTGCTTATGATGTCTTGGCTGTGAGAAAGTTAAAGGGGATTTTATGTAGTGAAATGTCTTCATTTAAAAAAAATATATATATATTTCATTGATTTCTTACAGAAGCGAAGAGAGAGCTAGAAACATCAATGAGAGAGAAACATCAACCAGCTGCCTCCTGCACACTCCCTACTGGGTATGTACCCGCAACCAAGGTACATGCCCTTGACCGGAATCGAACCTGGGACCCTTGAGTCTGAAGGCCGATGCTCTATCCACTGAGCCAAACTGGTTTTGGTGAATGTCTTCATCTTTTTTTTTTTTTTTTTTTAAATATATCTTATTGATTTTTTACAGAGAGGAACAGAGAGGGATAGAGAGTTAGAAACATCGATGAGAGAGAATCATCGATCAGCTGCCTCTTGCACACCTCCTACGGAGGATGTGCCCGCAACCAAGGTACATGCCCTTGACCGGAATCGAACCCGGGACCTTTCACTCCGCAGGCCCACGCTCTATCCACTGAGCCAAACTGGCTTCGGCATGTCTTCATCTTTAATTGCACCTAGAAAGCCATTTCCCATCCCTGTTACGGAGGAATTCACCCATATTTTTTCCTACTTCTGCAGTTTCGTTGTTATGTTTAGACTTCTCATCATTTAAAGTCTATTCTTGTGTATGGTGTGAGGAATGGATCCAGAACCAAAAGAAAAGGAAAGGGAGCATTTTGGGGACGATTGGAAAAATGTGAATATAAGACCCTGCGCTCGGTACCAGCATTAAATGAAGGGTACATCTCCTGACGATTACAATGGTAGATGGTGGTTACTGGGACGCTGTCTTTTTCTTATTGAGATACTGCACATCTCCTGCATTTAGGATTGGCATGCCATGGTGCCTTCAATTAACTCTGAAATGGTTGAGCAAAACATATACAGGGTGTCCCCGGAAAAATGTATACACATCTTGAATCCTTATAAAGTCAGCGTTTATTAACATACGTTTTCAAAAATTGAGTTAAAGTGTGTATACATTTTGGAGGACACCCTCTACATATATCAAGAGAAACTGATTACATGTAAGAAAATATTAATACCGAGCCAAAACCGGTTTGGATCAGTGGATAGAACATTGGTCTGTGGACTGAAGGGTCCCAGGTTCGATTCTGGTCAAGGGCATGTACATTGGTTGCAGGCACATCCCCAGTAGGGGGTGTGCAGGAGGCAGCTGGTCGATGTTTCTCTCTCATCGACATTTCTAGCTCTCTATCCCTCTCCCTTCCTCTGTAGAGAATAAATAAATAAATAAACAAACAAATAAATAAATAAAATATATTAAAAAAAAGAAAATATTAGCGCCGAAACCGGTTTGGCTAAATGGATAGAGCAATTGGTCTGTGGACTGAAAGGTACCAGGTTCAATTCTGGCCAAGGGCATGTACCTAGGTTGTGGGCACATCCCCAGTGGGGGGTGTGCAAGAGGCAGCTGATCGATGTCTCTCTCTCATAGATGTTTCTAACTATCCCTCTCTCTTCCTCTCTGTAAAAAATCAATAAAATATATTTTTAAAAAGAAAAGAAAATATAAGCAATTGGTGTTAGGCATATGGATATTGACTCTCCTCCTTGCACCTTTGCTCCAGGTTTGAAATTTTGAAAAAATAAAAAGTTGGGGACATATGCTAGCTATGCAGGGTTTTCATAGGCCGACAGGGGTGCTGGGCTCTTTAAGACAGGCCCCGCCCCTCCGCCCCGCCCGGGCCCCGCCCACCCGGAAGCGCTGGGCCCAAGCCCCGCCCCTTGCCGGGCCGCTGCCCCTCGGCCCCGGTGACGGGGAGCTGTCACGTGAGCCGGCTGTGTGCGGCTCCGCGTGGCGATGGTGGCCCCGCCGTACCGCTCGCCCGGCGGCCGCCTGAGCCCGGCGGCATTGCCGCGGGCGCCGGCCCGGGTGCTGGCCCTGCTGGCCGGGCTGTTTCTGAGCGGCTTGACAGGCGCGATCTCCGCCTCGAGGGAACACTGGGGACCCTACGGGCCGGTGCCTCCCGCCTCCCGCAGCCGCTCGGTGGTCCTGGACGCCAGGACGGGCCAGCTGCAGCTGGTGGATGGCCGCCAGCCCGGCTTCGTGGCCTGGGCCAATCTCACCAACGCCATTCATGAGACAGGGTAAGGGTAGACCCGACTCCGCTCCGAATCAGCGGGGGAATGGGGGAGGGGGGACTGGGCGCAGGGCCTGGCCTGGCCTGTCCCCAGGACTGGCCTCTGGCCGCTGACAGTGCCCTTGTCTCCCTGGGGTCAGTGTCCCGCTTCTGAGGATACAGCACCGCCCTCTGGGCCAGGGCCCTGGCTGGGTAGGCGCTGAGGCAGCATCCCCCAACCGTAGCCTGGGGTGACTGACCTCTGCCCCCTAGACCTCTGTCCTTGTCGTCAGGGCCCCTGTGCCTCCACCTGGAGGAAGGGTCCGGGGCTGGAGGTAACACAACTTCCCCTTGTCCTCACTTCCCTTCCCGGCCTCCTGGGCCTGCGGGTGGTGAGCTGGCCAGGAAATGAATTTTCACTTTCTTGGTTGTAACTGGCGGGGTGGGTGCCAGCCCCTCACTGCTGCTGTTCCAGAACCGTGGCCTCAGGACAGAGCCTGGCTTAGCGGGTCGGACACAGACCCAGATGCTGCCATGGCCTGGATTCCGCTCCTGCCTTTCTTCTCTCCCGATCCAGGGGAAACGCAGGTGGCCAGAGACTTAGTGTGGAGCCAAGTGCTCCGTCCTGGGCATTCGTGATCACTGTCCTTCTCGCTGGGACTGTCCTTCTGTTGCGTGACTCTCACCCGATTCCTCTGCCTGTCTGGCCTCCCATTTCCCCTTCTTGGCCCAGCGTTTGAGGCTGTGCTCCGGCTGGGAGGTTGGGTGGTGCCCCTCTCAGGCCTTACACCGGGGCTTGGGCCCATTCATTCATTCATTCATTCAATCGATCGCTCACTCACCTGGTGTGCTTGGCCTAGAGTTTATGGAGCTGAGCAGGTGTGGGGCGGGTCCCCATCCAGTGGGGGAGACAGTGCCAAAAGGGAACCCCGAGTCAGTGGGATTGGGCAAAGTCTGCCTCACACCTCGTCAGCAGGGCCCTGGCCCTGGATCCAGGCTTTTCTGGGGAATCTTGGGAAACTCCGCTCGCCACCCCATCCTGGGCTCATCCCGGTGCTTACACTACGTTGCCGTCTCCAGCGGGCATGGCCACTGCTGTCCACATCCGTTTTGCTGGCGTGCATTATCGGGGAGACACAGGACACCCTCATTTTGGTGCTGTGTGGCACGTGGGAGGGTATCAGATAGAAGAAAACATTGGGAGGGGCGTTTGCTGTAGACACAGGAGCTGGGCAGAGCTAATCTGGGGAGGAGGAGGCCCCGGGGTAGGCTGGCATCTGTGGAGGGAACCGGAGCTCTGTGGCTCTGGACTGTGGTCACTGCTGACTCACACATGTTCTGGGCCCTGCTTAGCAGAGCCAAGAGGGCCAGGACACCTCTGCCTGGAGGCCAGCTGGAGGAGGCGGCACAGTGGTGAGGCCAGGATGGGGAGGGGGAGGGTTAGGGGGATCCTTCCTTTTCCCTAGACCCCAGGTTTCACCACTGGGGACCCGGGATACACTCCACATCCTCTTCCCTCATAATCCCTTTCAGCTGCGCTGTATCTGACTTTGGACTGATATTCCCCACATAGATGGGAGCATTTAGGATTGGGTGTTTGAAGATCAGAGATGCCCCCGGAGTTGGCCTTGGTCCTGCGGAGGATGAACCCTCCGGCTTTCCCTCTTCCTCCTTCCCTGATCTGATCGCCCACCAGCTCTTTGCATACATCACCTTCCCGCTGGGAGAGGAAGTGAAGATCCATAGGAGGGAATTAGCCTATTGGGAAGCCAGTAGACAACCCCAACCCACCAGCCAACACCCAGAAACCCAACCCAGCCAAATGGACAGATACAACCCACCCCTTCTCTAAAAAGTGATGCAAGAGTCCTAGCTGGTTGGGCTCAGTGGATAGAGCGTCCGCCTTTGGACTAAAGGTCCCGGGTTCAATTCTGGTCAGGGGCATGTACCTTGGTTGCGGGCACATCCCCGATAGGGGGTGTGCAAGAGGCAGCTGGTCGATGTTTCTCTCTCATCGATAGTTCTAACTCTCTATCCTTCTTCCTTCCTCTCTGTAAAAAAAATTAAGAAAGTTTATTTTTAAAATTATGCAAGATAAACATATGCATTTAAGAATGAGAAAGGGGTTACAGCCACAGATAAGGTGGGCACCCTACCCGGTGAGGGCACCCAGGAATGCTGTACACTGAAGCCAGGTAGTGACCCCTTGCCCATCTCACTCAAAAGGTCTGAATTTGCTCAACTGTGGCTTCTCAGAGGAGCTAGCCACCCCTGACATACACCCAGTGTGGCCCAGCCGGCATGGCTCAGTGGTTGAGCATCCACTTATGAACCAGGAAGTCATGGTTCGATTTCCAGTCAGGGCACATGCCTGGGGTATGGGCTCAATCCCCAGCGTGGGGCCTGTAGGAGGCAGCCGATCAATGATTCTCTCTCAGCATTGGTATTTCTCTCTCTTTCTCTCCCTCTCCCTTCCTCTCTGAATTCAATAAAAATATATATATTTTTTAAAAATCAGTGTGGAAAAAGATTGGCTTCACAGATCCCATGCTGCCAACTTTTAAATTCTGTCAGGCAAGCACATTAAAAACAAAACAGAACAATACTTACCGACCTCTGTCGATTTTATCTCATAAGCGATCAGCTCTTGTAAGAACCTACGAAGCAGAAAAGACGTGATCTCAGGGGGAAAAAATAAAAATAAAAAAGCAGCCTTTAATGGACTCATTTAGCTTAGAAACACCTCTTGTGGGTATTTCTGTTTTGCCCAGGGACTGAGGCAGAGTTTCTCAAAACCTGGCCCCCAGCACAGTTGCTGACACCCACGCCTCCCCATTTTACAGACGAGAAGCTGAGGCCGGACGGGCAGGGGGTGCCGAAGGAGGCGGAATCTCAGGTTTGTGGCCCGAGAGCTAGGACACTAGTAGGTGGTGGGAGGCAGCGGCCTCATCCGGATCAGAAGGAACCTGATTAGGGCTGAGGAACACAGATTATAGGAAGATCTGGGAGATCAGCCAGGGCAACCCCACACAGGTGCTGGGAGAAGAACTCCCTCCCCCGAGGCCTTCGGGGAAGATGGGAGGGTCCCTGCCCACCCCGGTGTTCTGAAGACTCCGGCAAAATGAGCTAGCAAAGGCCATCTGAACGGAATCACCCCGGTGGCCCTTGGAATGAGGCGGCCTCTGTGGGATCAGGGCAGTGACTGACGCATATTCGGGGTACTGAGGCCTGGGAGGGACGGGGAAGCAGAAATGCCACTTGAAAGAAGCCATGCTGCACCCTTTAAAATGCTGGGAATTATTATCACGGCGATGAGCTTTTCATGGTAAGAATCCCGGCAGTTTGGAGAGGTGGGATGGAGCGAAGGAGGTTTTTCCCTTTCGGTGTGTAACCGCTGTTAGCTCTATCAACGTAAGAAACGTGAGAGCCGAAACCGGTTTGGCTCAGTGGATAGAGCGTCGGCCTGCGGACTGAAAGGTCCCAGGTTCGATTCCGGTCAAGGGCATGTACCTTGGTCGCGGGCACATTCCCATTGGGTGTGCAGGAGGCAGCTGATCGATGTCTCTCTCTCATCGATGTTTCTAACTCTATCCCTCTCCCTTCCTCTCTGTAAAAAATCAATAAAATATATTTTAAAAAAATAACATTAAAAAAAAAAATAAAGAGAGAGAGATGGGCTTAGGGAGGTAAAGACTGACTTTTGTCAGGGAAAGGACCTGCCTAGGACATGACTGCCCACCACACACTGCTGTTGGTCAGAAGGGTTAATTTCAGGCCATCCTTGTGGCTGCTTTAGGTCTCTGAGTTTGCAGGGTTGCCATGCAGGCCCCCCCTGTTCTGCACCCACACCCTGTTTTGTCATGATCTGTTTACATGTCACAAGCACCACCCCTGTTAGCTCTCTGAAGGCGGGACTGGGTGTCATTCATCCTGGTCTGCCCTGCATGTCTGATGCCCAGTGGGCACTCAGAGACTGGCCTTCTGGACGCCTGGGGTGTGTGTGTGATAGTCTCTCCTGTCCACACTCCTCGGGCAGAGCTATTCCTGTCCTGGAGCTTCTGGTGGCATTTTAGCTGCCTTCCCGTGAGGCAGTCCTGGCTGAGCCTGGCTCCACCTTGTCCCGTGGCCTCTTCAAGGTCACATAAGCTCTTCCCGTTGCCCTCCTTATCGTAATAGAAACACTTTCCTCCTGGAAGTCACCCAGGTGAAGAGTTTTGGGTCTTTGGAGCAAGGATAAAACCCAGAACCACCAAGGAGAAGGCTGATAGGTTTGGCTGCAGGGAAACCAAACCTCTGTGGGCAAAAGCAAAAGCAAAGATGGATTAAAACACAAACCTGCCAAAACCGGTTTGGCTCAGTGGATAGAGCGTCGGCCTGCGGACTGAAAGGTCCCGGGTTCGATTCCGGTCAAGGGCATGTACGTTGGTTGCGGGCACATCCCCAGTAGGCAGCTGATCGATGTCTCTCTCTCATCGATGTTTCTAACTCTATCTTTCGCTCTTCCTCTCTGTAAAAATCAATAAATTATATATATATATATATATATATTTATGTGTGTGTGTATAAATATATATATATTTATATATAAATAAATATATATATAAACAAACACAAATCTATTTTCAATATTAGTGACACAGAGAATTTTGCACAGCCGTGAGAAAAGATCTTAGAAGACACAATGGAGGAAAATGAGTGAAGGACGTGAACCAAAGAATTACAAATGACCAATAAAATTAAGAAAATAGCCCTGGTCGCTGTGGCTCAGGTGGTTGAGTGTCGATGGGTGCACCGAGTCGCCGGTTCCATTCTGGGTCAGGGTGCATGTCCGGGTTGCAGGCTCAATCCCAGCGGGGAGCATGTAGGAGGCGGCCTATCCGTGTTTCTCTCTCCCATCAATGTTCTCTCTCCCTCTCTCTCTCTCTCTCAAAGAAATACAAACATTAAAAAAGAGTTAATAGATATGCGAGTGACAAGGCTCAGAGGAAGACCTGGAGTCGGTGTGGGGGTGGGAATGAAGGTTATTTCAGTGTTTGGGGGAGGCTGCTTGTCAGTATTCATTTAAAGTAAAAATGCTTTTTTTTTAAATTTATTTTTTATTTTAAAAAACTATATACTTTATTGATTTTTTACAGAGAGGAAGGGAGAGGGATAGAGAGCTAGAAACATCGATGAGACAGAAACATTGATCATCCGCCTCCTGCACATCCCCATACTGGGGATGTGCCTGCAACCAAGGTGCATGCCCTTGACCAGAATCGAACCCGGGACCTTTCCGTCCGCAGGCCGATGCTCTATCCACTGAGCCAAACAGGTTAAAAATGCATGTTCCCTGTGACCCAGCATTTTCTCTTTTAGGGATTTGGCCTGACAAGTGCCCAGGGACAGACAGACAGGCAGACAGACAGATGCTTGTGTGAAGGCAGTTCGTGGCTGGTGTAGGGATGGCCTAACACCGGAGACAGTGGTGTGCCGAGTGGAGGGCCGCTCCGCACCGGACCCTGTGTGACCAGTGTCTCCCCCCCCCCACCAGGTGGGCCTTTCTGGAGCTGCACACCAGCAGCCACTATAATGACAGCCTGCAGGCCTACGCGGCCGGCGTGGTGGAGGCCGCCGTGTCTGAGGAGGTAAGGCTGGAGGGAGACACCAGGGCCCCTGCCGCCCCCGCCCCCCACCACCATGTCCCCAGGGAGCCTCGGAGGGCGCCAGGGTCTGTGCAGAGTGGGCTTCCCACCCCAGCCTCCGTTTGGCTGGGGAGACAGGCTCACGGGCGTTCCTTAAACGTTTCCCCCGAGGCTCCATTCAGTGCACATAACAAACACATGCCGAGCCCTAACCGGTTTGGCTCAGTGGATAGCGCGTCGGCCTGCGGACTCAAGGGTCCCAGGTTCGATTACGGTCAAGGGCATGCACCTTGGTTGCAGGCACATGCCCAGGAGGGGGTGTGCAGGAGACAGCTGACTGATATTTATCTCTCATCCCATGTTTCTAACTCTTTCTCTCCCTTCCTCTCTGTAAAAAAATCAATAAAATGTATTAAAACAGAACACATAACCACATAATGCATTCCAAGTTATAAAGCATCATAATCAAGTGAGCACCCAAACTACAACCTACAATGTAACTGATGTTACTGAAGCCCCCTCCCAAACCCATTCCCCCCATTTCCCCTTCCCCTGGAGGCACCCTGCCCTGAATGTGGTGCCTGCCATTCCCAGTCTCTCACTCAGTCATTCATACTGAGATACAGATCATGGGCCGTAAAACTCACTGATTCAGTGTTGTTGTTGTTTTTTAGTATCTTTATAAGGTTGTGCAGCCATCACCACTATCTGATTCCAGAACATTCTTGTCACCCCAGAAAGGAACCCCATACACATCAGCAGTCACCTTCCTCCTCGCCCCCACCCCCCTCACACCCCGGCCCCTGGCAACCACTAACCTACTCTCTGTCTCCACGGATTTGGTTGTTCTTCTTCTTTTTAATATATTTTACTGATTTTTTACAAAGAGGAAGGGAGAGGGATAGAGAGCTAGAAACATTGATGAGAGAAACATTGACCAGCTGCCTCCTGCACACTCCCTACTGGGGATGTGCCCATAATCAATGTACATGTCCTTGACCGGAATCGAACCCGGGACCCTTCAGTCCACAGGCCGACGATCTATCCACTGAGCCAAACCGGTTTCAGCCAGATTTGGTTCTTCTTGACACTTGAATGGAATCCTACAGTCCTGGGTCTTTGTGACCAGCCTCTCTCAGGGAGGTTTACAGGTTCACATGTAGCAGGAGTGGGTACTCCATTCCTTTTCTTGGCCAAGTGATATTCCACGGCTTGTCACTGATCCCTCCTCAGAGGCTGGGCGTGTGACCCTGAGTTATTTCCGCTCCCTGGCTTTTGCTAAATGAGTGTTACGACACGCAATGAATCCTCAATCAGCATATTTTGCTTTCGTTGACCGGGAACTTCACAAAAGCGATCACCCTGCCGTTCGGAGGTCGGGGAGCATGAGAGGGGGTGGGGCCGTGGCTCGAGGGCTGTCTCCCCACGCTGTGCGACACCCACTTTGGCACATAACCTGGCATCCACCTGTAGAGCCTGACACACACGTGTCCTCGTCCCTAGCGGTGACCGAGGATGGGCATGAGGTGGGGGGACCCAGATGCCCCTCGCGGTGCAGGGTGCTGGTGAGAATGGATGAGCCACACGGTGGATGAGATGCCGGATGGCCGGAGGGAAGGCGCCCGGCCAGAGGGCAGCACGCAGGGGTCTGTCACACCCACACTCCTCATGCTGACCCCTGGGGGCAGTCTGGGGAACTGACTGCTGGGGAGGTGGTCAGACTGGGCTAGATTGCGTTGACTAACCGACTAAATAGATATATAGAGCAGGGGTCCTAGCCACAGGGGGTGTAACCTAGGACAGACGCTGAAGGCTAAAGGGTTAGGTCCGGGCATCGGGCCCTGCTGGGGGTAAGCGCCGGCTGGGTGAGCAGGCGTTAGGGGAGGAGCCAGTGTGAGCAGAGGTGCCGGCTTTGGGTGAGGACCCTTAACCCAAGTGGGGAGCGGAGGAGTAGGGTTTTCGGGGGAAGAGCGCAGCCCGCTGCCCTGCCCCGCCCTCGCCCACCTCCCCGCCTCCCCCCGCAGCTCATCTACATGCACTGGATGAACACGGTGGTGAATTACTGCGGCCCCTTCGAGTATGAGGTCGGCTACTGCGAGCGGCTCAAGAGCTTCCTGGAAGCCAACCTGGAGTGGATGCAGAGGCAGGTGGAGCTGAACAAGGACTCCGCCTACTGGCACCAGGTGGGCACGGCCGCGCACGCTCAGAGGGCTGGGAGGGGGGGGCGGGTGGGTCTGCCCTGCCGAGGGGGCCTGTTCCCGCCTTTTCTGGCCTGTCCTTGGAGGTGGCCATCGTTTTGTCTCCCTCCCTCAAATAGACCTGCCTGCCATCCATCTGTCCAGTCTCCACCCGTCCTTCCTTCCACCCACCCATCCATCTATCCTTCCTTCCATCGATCCATCCACGTGATGGTGCTCCAGCTGTCCCTCCCAGCCTCCCTGTCTCTCTCGCCAGCCCGTTCCGCCCTCCTGCCGTCTAGGAGCCCCTGCAGGGCATTGCCAGCGCTGTTTTACCTGCATGCATGGAGTGGCTGGGCCGATCGCAGGAGAAAGCCTTTCTGGGAGAGGAAGGGGGAGGGGAGAACTATAAACCCAGGAGGTGGGGCTCAGTGACTGTAGTTTCCCTCAGCGAGGGGAGCTGCTGAGTAGCCCAGACACCCAGGTGACACTGTACCCTGGGGTTATTGACGAAGCCATTCATTCATGGACACCGACCCCCCACACACCCCTCAAGCTTAACTAGAAGCACACACCACAGGCGGTCTCTGAGAGCACCTCCCCCTCCCCTGGGCCAGGTGTGCCCCTGCCCCTCAGAATTTCTCACTGTCACCCAGCCACCTGCTCCTACCCTCACTAGACAGGCTCTTCCTCCCTCCCATTCACCCCCACTTACCCACTCACCCATTCATTCACCCATCTATCCATCTACCCATCCACCCATCTATCCACCCACCTCCCCAGTTACCCACTCACCCATTCATACACCCATCTATCCATCCACCCATCCACCCATCTATCCATCCCCCCCCAGTTACCCACTCACCCATTCATTCACCCATCTATCCATCCACCCATCCACCCATCTATCCACCCCCCCCACTTACCCACTCTCCCATTCATTCACCCATCTATCTACCCACCCATCCACCCATCTATCCACCCCCCCAGTTAACCACTCACCCATTTATACATCCATCTATCTACCCACCCATCCACCCATCTATCCACCCCCTCCCAGTTACCCACTCACCCATTTATACATCCATCTATCTCCCCACCCATCCACCCCCCCCAGTTACCCACTCACCCATTCATTCACCCATCTATCCATCCACCCATCCATCCACCCATCTATCCACCCACCTCCCCAGTTATCTACTCACCCATTCATACACCCATCTATCCATCCACCCATCCACCCATCTATCCACCTCCCCACCCAGTTACCCTCTCACCCATTCATTCACCCATCTATCCATCCACCCATCCACCCATCTATCCACCCACCTCCCCAGTTACCCACTCACCCATTCATTCACCCAACTATCCATCCACCCATCCACCCATCTATCCACCCACCTTCCCAGTTACACACTCACCCATTCATTCACCCAACTATCCATCCACCCATCCACCCATCTATCCACCCACCTCCCCAGTTACACACTCACCCATTCATTCACCCATCTATCTACCCACCCATCCACCCATCTATCCACCCCCCCACTTACCCTCTCACCCATTCATTCACCCATATATCTACCCACCCATCTATCCACCCGCCCCACTTACCCACTCAACCATTCATTCACCCATCCACCCATCTATTCACCCATCCACCCACTTACCCACTCACTCATCCAACCACCCATCCACCCACCCACACACCATCCACCTTGCAGATGCTTATGAAGTACCTGGCTTATGCCCAGCACAGTTCAGGGTCCCCCGGGGACACAGTGGTGATACTCCACGGTTACAGAATAAGGACAGTGCCGATGGGGAGACGTCAGCCACGTGAGACCGGCATCCTGAGGCAGCAGCACAGCCAGTAGCTACACTCAGAACAGCCTGGGAGGCTTCCCGGAGGAGGAGGCTTTAAGTCGGGCTCCTAAGCGGGCGTGGTTTGGAAGGTGGCACCGGGCAGGGACAGGCAGGAATTCACTGAAGGCAGGAGGGTGCTCAGCATGCAGGGGTGGGTGGCGGCGGGTGAGGGCTGGCTGGAGCCTGGCGGGTGCGCCTCGGCCTCTCCTGCTCCGTCTGGACCCCCGAGCCCTTCCCACCGCAGGAGCAGGTGAGAGCCTGGAGGGGAGGCTTCACCCCCTGCCCCCTCTCCCCCCAGGTGCGGCTGACCCTCCTGCAGCTGAAAGGCCTGGAGGACAGCTATGAAGGCAGCATGGCCTTCCCGACGGGGAACTTCACCATCAAACCCTTGGGCTTCCTGTAAGTGCCTCCCCGGAGCGGACAGGGCTGGGGAGAGGGCCACACACTCACAGTCAGACAGCCCTGGGCTCCGTACTGGCCGTGCCACTTCCTGGCTCCATGGCCTCGGACCAATCACCTGCCTGTCTCCCCCTCTCCCCCCCCCACCCCCCCCCCCCGAGGCTGAGGGTCCTCCCCTGTGAGATGGTCTGTGACAGACTCGGCGCAGGCACGTGACCCGTGGGCCCGGGCCCCTCAGCCTGTTGCAGATCGCCGGGGACCTGGAGGACCTGGAGCCGGCCCTGAACAAGACCAAGACCAGGCACACCGTGGGCTCCGGCTCCTGCTCCGCCCTCATCAAGCTGCTGCCTGACCACAGCGACCTCCTGGTCGCCCACAACACCTGGAACGCCTACCAGAACATGCTGCGCATCATCAAGCAGTACTGGTTCCAGTTCCAGGAAGGGCCCCGAGGTGTGCGGCTGCGGGTGTGTCTGTGCGTGGGCACGCGGGCGGGGGATTGGGGAGGGGGGAAGAGTGCAGGGCCATGCTAAGAGCGCATCGCATTGTTAGCACAAGGTGCATTCATTAGCTAGTGCCGCACAACAGATCGCCTCCACATTTAAACAACAAAAGCTTCAAACCACCATTTTTTTTTGGGGGGGGTCACATGTCCATGGGTCAGCTCAATCCCCAGTAGGGGGCCTGCAGGAGGCAGCCAATTGATGGTTCTCTCTCATCAATGTTTCTGTCTCTCCCTCTCCCTTCTTCTCTCTCTAAAATCAATTAAAGCATTAAAAAGAAAGAAAGCTACAAACAGTACTAATAAACATTTTATATATCTATATCTATATATCTATATCTATATATCTATATCTATATCTCTCTATCTCTCTATCTCTATCTCTATCTCTATCTCTATCTCTCTATCTCTCTCTATCTCTCTCTATCTCTATCTCTCTATCTCTATCTATCTCTATCTATCTCTATCTATCTCTCTATATCTATGTATTTTGTTACCAGCATTCACACTCACCCAGCACACACATCAAATGCCTGGCTTGCTAAATAGCGGAAAGAAAGGTGTGTGGGAGTGGGGACAGCAGGGGAGAGGTCCATGGGGGAGGGCTGGGGAGGAGACTTATGACATACTTTAAACAATAAAGATTATAAATAAATAAATAAAAAGAACAGAAAGGTGCGGGGGCCTGCTGCTCCCCACCAGGACGCTCCCCAAGTCTGCATGGGTGGGGGTGCGGCCCCCCATGTGGGCCTATCTGACCAGCACCCCCACTCCGGCCCTGTCCCCCCACAGCGAATGCTCCCCTGGCCCCTGGCAACAAGCTGATCTTCTCGTCCTACCCCGGCACCATCTTCTCCGGCGACGATTTCTACATCCTGAGCAGCGGGCTGGTGAGTCTCCCTCCCCCGGCCCCGTCCTCCCCTGGGCAGGCGCTTGGACCACTAATTGGGTCTTCCTTTCAGAAGGCTACTCAGCTGAAACCGGTTTGGCTCAGTGGATAGAGCGCCGGCCCGCGGACTGAAGGGTCCCAGGTTCGATTCCGGTCAAGGGCATGTACCTTGGTTGTGGGCACAGCCCAAGTAGGGGGTGTGTAGGAGGCGGCTGGTGGATGTTTCTAACTCTCTATCCCTCTTCCTCTCTGTAAAAAATCAATAAAATATGTTTGTTTGTTTTTTAAAAAAGATCACTCAATTGCAGTTGCTATGCAATAGTATGCTAGTTTCAGGCGTATAGCATAGTGATTGACGGTTATGTCCCTTACGGAGGGATCACCTGATAAAGCTAGTACCTATCCATAGGTGGGGCTTTTTTTTCCTTTAAAAAATATTTGTTTAAAAATTGATTTTTGGAGAGAGAGAAAGGGAGAGGGAGAGAGAGAGAGAGAGAGAGAGAGAAACATCAGTGATGAGAGGAATTACTGGTTGGCTGCCCCCTACATGCCCCACACTGGGGATCGAGCCCACAACCCAGGGATGTGCCCTCCCTGGACTCGAACTGTGACCTCCTGGGTCATATGTCAACGCTCAACCCCTGAGCCACGCTGGCTGGACAGAGTGGGGCTTCTTAGATGCAGACCCCCAGGCCCCCCAGGGTGTCCCCGAACCTGCCGCCGGTCTGGGCCTCTGCACGGTCACACGGCTCCTCGGAAATCCTGGTCTCGGGGCCTCCTCCGGAGACGGCCTTGACCTCCGCCAGGAGCAGCCGCCCCTCTCCGGCGCGACGGTGCTCCAACGCCGCCTTCTCCCTTGCTTTCCACAAACCCCCTCTGAGCCGGCCAGGCTTTCTGAATACACGTTGTCTACGAGGCCTTGTTTTCCCCGGCGTTTCCTGGACGGGGTCCAAGCGCATTTAGAAATCTGTGCCCGGCGCCCTCCCGGGGGCAGCGGGCCCCGCCATCGCCAGGGCAACACGCGGAGGAGAAAACCCCGGCTTCGAGGGCGCCCGCTTCCTCGGGGAGGGTGGGGGGGCGTTAGCTTTTGAGGGGAGCGTGGCACTGAGTCCCTGAAGTTGAAACAGCTGTGAGAGGGCCAGGCCATGCAGGAGGCAGCCCGGTGCTCGGGCCCAGGTGGGGCACAGGGAGGGAGACGGTGAATCAATTAGGTGGAAATTTACCCCCCACCCGGGGCCTTACCTGCGTTTGTGCACTGACTCCTGGGAGCTGTGAACCCCACCCCAAAGCAATGTTTTTAGGTGTGAAAAGCAAGACATTCTGTGGAAATGTGTTTATCAGTAATGCTATCTAAGCCTGAAATGTTGATGCTGAGAGAGAACGGGGTGCGGGCACAGGTGCTGCCCGAGTCGTTTAGAAGTAACCCGGGACACGCTGAGGCCGGTTTGGCTCGGTGGATAGAGCGTCGGCCTGCGGACTGAGAGGTCCCAGGTTCGAGCCCGGTCAAGGGCATGTACCTTGGTTGCGGGCATATTCCCAGTAGGGGGTGTGCAAGAGGCAGCTGATAGATGATTCTCTTTCATCGATGTTTCTAACTCTCTATCTCTCTCCCTTTCTCTCTGTAAAAAATCAATAAAATATATTTTAAAAAAAAGAAAAAATTGTAGGACATAAACGGTATTTTGAGGTCTTTGCAACCCTGTGACCTGGAGGGGAAGCGTGTGCTTTCTGTCCCTGACAGGCTAAGGTACCCTCACACCTCCCTTCATGGGGTGTCGCTGGTGTTAACCGTGGAGGAGATGCTGAATTTCAGGCTGACCTTAGTGGAAATAAGATGTACTGGTTTCCCCATCCAAGCCTGCGGGCTCCCTGAGAACTGCCCCAGGCTAAGAGCCCCCTGCTGGAGAGAGAGGGAAGTGACTTTGGGGAGGGCGGGGCTTCGGGGACCGAGCTGGTCTCAGCCCTCGCCCTGCTGGCTTTGGCTGCTAAGAGCCCGAGGGTGGAGGGAGGGAGGAAGCTGTCCCTGCCTGGGCATTGCAACTCGGGCCTGCTTTGCAGATTCCTCTTTTATTCTTTTTTAAAAAAAATATGTTTTTATTGATTTTTAAAGAGAGAGGAAAGGAGAGGGATATAGACAGAGGAACAGCAATGGGAGAGAAACATCCTGAGTTGTCTGCCTCCTGCACACCCCCTACTGGGGGTTGAGCCCACAACCCGGGCATGTGCCCTGACTAGGAATTGAACCTGGAACCTCGTAGTTCATTGGTCAACGCTCAACCACTGAGCAGCACTGGCCAGTCGGCCAGCCGGCCGGCAGATTCCTCTTTTTCACGCCGCATTTACGGCTGCTGCTATCTTAGCTGTTTCTGGGTTTTGCATGAAAAGGGGAGAAGCGTGCGAATGTCCTGCTGTGGAGAACAAGCACTGATTGGGGAGCCGGAAGTTGGGGGGTCGCATCTTGGACCCTCCACTTACCAGCATGCCCCTGGGCAAGCCTCCAGCCTCCTCGGACCTCGGTTCCCCTGCAGCACGAAGGGCCCTCAGCAGCCCGGGGCCAGCAGCTCAGGCCCCCCAGCCCCGGGAACCACAGGGCGGGTGGGAACGGCTGCTGCCCTCTGGGGGAGAGTTGGCCGCCTGTGGGGGGGGGAGGGAGCCCATAGACACGGCCCCTGGCTCCTCAGGGGCTCATCGGGCAAAGCTGGTGCATGGACACGAATCCCCTGGGTGCCCACCCGGCCCCCGAGGAGCGTGCGTCTGAGCCAGAGCAGGCGGTTCTGACACTGCGTCACCTCGAGCGCTGCCGCCGCAGCCGCCTGAGGTGGCTCCTCACGCCGCGCCCTCGGCTCCCCCAGGTGACGCTGGAGACCACCATCGGCAACCAGAACCCCGCGCTGTGGAAGCACGTGCAGCCGCGCGGCTGCGTGCTGGAGTGGGTGCGCAGCGTCGTGGCCAACCGCCTGGCCCTGGACGGGGACACCTGGGCGGAGACCTTCAAGAGGTTCAACAGCGGCACGTGAGTGGCGTCTGCCCGTGGCCTCCCCCGGCCCCCTGAAAAGTGGTCCAACCTCCCCCCTAATACTCAGACCCTCCGCACGCCCCACCCTCTGCCTGCCCCACCCTCTGCGTGCCCCCATCCTCTGCATGCCTTCACCCTCTGCATGCCTCCGCCCTCTGCATCCCCCACCCTCTGCATGCCCCACCCTCTGCATCCCCCACCCTCTGCATCCCCCACCCTCTGCATCCCCCACCCTCTGCATCCCCCACCCTCTGCATCCCCCACCCTCTGCATGACCTCACCCTCTGCATCCCCCACCCTCTGCATCCCCCGCCCTCTGCATACCCCACCCTCTGCCTGCCCCACCCTCTGCATGCCCCACCCTCAGCATCCCCCACCCTCTGCATCCCCCACCCTCTGCATGCCCCACCCTCTGCATCCCCCACCCTCTGCATGCCCCACCCTCTGCATGCCCCACCCTCTGCATGCCCCACCCTCTGCATCCCCACCCTCTGCATCCCCCACCCTCTGCATCCCCCACCCTCTGCATGCCCCCACCCTCTGCATCCCCCACCCTCTGCATGCCCCACCCTCTGCACCCCCCCACCCTCTGCATGCCCCACCCTCTGCATCCCCCACCCTCTGCATCCCCCACCCTCTGCATCCCCCACCCTCTGCATCCCCCACCCTCTGCACGCCCCCACCCTCTGCAGAGCCCTTTCATGGATTACCACAAGGGTCCCTTCCCTTGTTTTGTTTTTGAATCCTCACCCAAGGGTACCTTCCCATGGCTTTCTAGAGAGCCTGGGAGGGAGGGAGAACATCCATGTGAGAGAGACTCATCAATTGATTGCCTTTCACACGTGCCCGGATCAGGGCCGGAGACCGAACCTGCAACCCAAGCACAGTGCCCTTAACTGGGAACTGAACCTGAGATTCTTCAGGTTGAGAACTGACGCTCTAGCCACTGAGCAACACCAGCCCGGGCGCCCCCACGTTTTATACACGGGGAACCTGAGGCCCGGGGGGTGGGGGGGGAGGAGGAGGAAGCATTTGCCCTCCCCTGCAGGCTTCCCCACCCGGGAAAGGCCCCGAGGGAGGACAGGAAGAGAATTTGGAACCTGAGAGCTCGGGGCAGTGGGGAGGGCCCTGGAGCAGGTGGGCAGGGAGCAGGGGAGGCCGGGCAGCGGCTCCAGCCGCCGTCAGTCCTCCCTCCCCCCCCCCGCCCCCTTCCCCCCCCCCCCCCCCCCCCGCCGCAGGTACAACAACCAGTGGATGGTCGTGGACTACAAGGCGTTCGTGCCCGGCAGGCCCAGCCCCGGGAGCCGGGTGCTCACCATCCTGGAGCAGATCCCGTGAGTGCCTTGGGGCGGGGGCTGCGGCCTGTGGGGAGAGGAAGTCTAAGGGAGGCGAGGCTGGCAGGGGTGGCAGCTCTGATCAGGCTCAGGATTCAGAGCGTAATCTGCCTCCCGCCGGGCCCGGGGCGGGCAGAGCCCACAGGAGCCTTCCTCACCGCCCGCCCCCTCCCGCCCAGGGGCATGGTGGTGGTGGCTGACAAGACCACGGAGCTCTACGAGAAGACCTACTGGGCCAGCTACAACATCCCGTAGGTGTCCCCTCCTCGCACCCCCCCCCACCCCCCCCCATGTCCGCCCCGCCCCCTCGCTCAGCTCTCCCCGCTGCCAGGGGCCCTGCCCACCTGATTCTTTAAACCCGCCCCACCCTCCTCTGGTCCGGGAAGCCCTGACCGCGTGGGGCACAGAGTGGCGCTGAAGTCAGCATCCGTATGGGTGAGGGGGGTGAGCCGACGGGGGCCCTGACCCTGCCATGGCTCCCGGGCTGGGGCCCCTTTAACCGACTCCTCCTCCATCCCCTCGGGACCTCGCTGGGCTTCACCTGGGGGGCGAATGTCGTTGGGTCCTCAGACTGTGCAAGCCACAGCTCCTGTTCCCATTTCACAGAGGGCAAAACTGAGGCCCCGAGGGAGCGCCTCACCTTCCCAAGGCTCCCTAGCTGGGTGGTGGTGACGCTGGGGTGGGGAGCAGGTCTCTCGGGCCCCCTGAGCCTGAGCCAGGCCGCCCCCCAGCACACACAGGCCATCCTAGTGCTGTCTTGACCGCCCCTCTGCCGCCCGGCCGGGCCGGGCGAGGCCAGCAGGAGCCACGAGTGCCCGCTCTCACTCCCGGCAGGTCCTTTGAGTCTGTGTTCAACGCCAGCGGGCTGCCGGGCCTGGTGGCCCAGTACGGGGACTGGTTCTCCTACGACAGGAGCCCTCGGGCCCAGATCTTCCGGCGGGACCAGTCGCTGGTGCACGACGTGGACTCCATGATCCGGCTGATCAGGTGCGTGGGGGGCGGCGAGCCGGGAGTGACGGGGTGCGCTCTGTGCTGTTCGCTGTCACTCATTCAGGCCTTTTGGCACGCCCAGGCAGGCAGGGGTGCGGCCACACCCACACTCAGCGGGAGCCCCACCACCGGCCGCCCCTTACGGGCAGGACCCTGACCGGCCGCTGTGTGACCGCCCCGGGCTGGGCGCGGGGCACAGGGCAGGCCCCCCTTCCCCGGGCCGCCCCGTCCGTGACGTAGCGATCCACCGAGCACTCGGACGCCGATGTGTAACGGGACTGTCAGTCCCCAGAAAGGCTGTGGTGGGACAAGAGGGGGTCTCTCCTCGGAGGATGGAGGACCGAGGGCGGGGCGATGAGGTGCAGGGGTGAGGGACCCCAGCGGCGGGAGGGGCAGGTTCTTTGGAAGCAGGGACTGTGTTCTGGGGCTGCTGCCGGGAGGAGTTTGGTCTCCCCTTCACCATCCCCCCCCCACCCCCCACCCCGAACCTATCCCTGAACCCCCTCCCCACCCCGCCTCTTCCCAGCACGACCGGTCCCTCCCTCCCTTCCCGATCCAGGTACAATGACTTCCTGCACGACCCCCTGTCACTGTGCAAGGCCTGCAGGCCGCAGCCCAACGGGGAGAACGCCATCTCCGCGCGCTCCGACCTCAACCCGGCCAACGGCTCCTACCCGTTCCAGGCGCTGCAGCAGCGCTCCCACGGGGGCATCGATGCCAAGGTCTGCGCCGTGGGTGGGCTCGGTCACCACGATGGCTGGGGAGGAGGGGGAGGGGCAGGCTGGGCCAACGCAGGTGGCGGGGCGGAGTCAGGTTCCGAATCGGGCTGGGGGCGGGTGCCAGGGGCCTGGGTCGGGGTGGCGTGGAGCCCAGCCTGGCTGACACGCGGCTGTCTGCTCTGCCCCGGCCCCCAGGTGACCAGCGTGGCCCTGGCCAATGCCCTGGGCCTGGTGGCCGTCGGCGGCCCCACGTGGGACCAGGTGCCCCCCTTCCAGTGGAGCACCTCGCCCTTCGGCGGCCTGCTGCACATGGGCCAGCCCGACCTCTGGAAGTTCTCGCCCGTCAAGGTCTCCTGGGACTGACCGCCTGCTCGCCCCGTCTGTGGCCTTTGCCCCCTGTTGTGCCCAGAGCTGGGACCCTGGTCTGCCAGTTCCTGCTCATCTGGGCACCTCCTTCTGGGTGGGGCCCGGGACTGACTCCCCCTCAGGAGCCGGTGCCATTTCTGTCTCCTCTGCCTCTGCACCTCCTCCTTCTTTTCCGTTTCTCTCTGTTCTCTCTGCTTCTCTCTCACCGCCCGCCCCCCCCCCCCCCGCCCCCGTGCTGCCCCTGCGGAGGGACCAGGTCTTGGGGGCCCCGTGGGTTTCAGCCCCGAGGTCTGGGTGTTCCCGGTGGCCGGCGGTGATCCCCGGCCGCAGCTCCTCTGCCCCCTCGGAAGCAGCTGTGTCCCCGCTGGACAGCTTTCTCCCGGACAGAAACGAACAAACACAAACCAAAGTTCCTGGCGACCGTGGCTGAGGCCGAGGGTCCTCGCTCCAGGACCAGGCCGGCGTGTCGCGCCTGTTCCAGCCTCGTGCCCCGCCCTGACGTGGGTGCCCAGGCCTCAGGCAGTGCCCACGGTCCCGGCTGCAGGTGCCAGCTCGCAGGCTGTGACGATTAAATGAGAGAGGCCGTGCCCCGTGTGGTGCTTTCGGGTGGTGGGGAAGGCTGTGTCCGGGCCTTTTCTCTTCTCAGGATTGGGATCTGCACTGTCCTCCATGCAGCTTCCTGTCCATCCTTTTGTCTGTCCATCTATCCATTTATTTCCAACCCACCCACCCACTGTCCATCTACATATTTATCCATCCATCCATCCATCCACCCACCCACACCCATCCATCCATCCACATATCACCCACCCACCCATCTCTATCCATCTGTTTTCCAGTCATCCATTTATCCATCCATTATCCATCCACCCATATACCCATCCATCCATCCATCCGTCCATATACCCATCCATCCACCCATATACTCATCTATCCGTCCATCCATCCATATACCCATCCATCCACCCATATACTCATCTATCCGTCCATCCATCCATATACCTATCCATCCACCCATATACCCATCCATCCACCCATACACTCATTCATCCATCCATCCATCCATCCACCCACACCCATTCATCCACCCATATATCACCCACCCACCCACCTTTCTATCTGTTTTCCAGTCATCCATTTATCCATCCATTATCCATTCACTCATATACCCATCCATCCACCTATATACCCTTTCATCCATCCATCCATCTACCCATATACCTATCCATCCCCTCATATACCTTTTCATCCATCCGTCCATCCACGGGTACCCATCTGATGTTTACTGAGCACCTACTTTGTTCTGTCCCCTTTCTGGGACCCGTTAACCACAAGACCTTCCCAGTCCTCCTGTGGGGCATGGAGCGATACAGAACAGAGTCCCGCCCTGTCTGTTCAGAAACCTAAATTGGAGATGAGACTTGCCCAGTGCTGTGTGCGTGGGGAGAGGAGAGCACAGGCCCTGGAGTCAGAGACCCGAGTTCAAGTCCTGTCTCCATCTCGTACTGGCCATGGGGCCTAACCTCTCTGAGCCCTGGTCATCCCCTCTGTAAAACAGGTGAGGCTGTGAGCAGCACTTTGGGAGGCGGGCAGGGCGGGGGGGGGGGGGGCGGGGGGAGGGTAAAGATTCGCTGCAGTGGTGGCTGTGACCGCTCACCATTCACTCACTAGCAGGTCTTCCTTAGCACAGGCCAGGGCCTGCGTACGACCCTGTGGCTGCCTTACAACTGAGGCACAGAGAAGTCTCCGCTCTGGGGGAGGCTTATGGTGCTGAGGGAGTCAACACAGTAAATCACACGGGCATGCAGGCGCTGAGACTCGGTCTGGAGAAGGTCAAGGCTGGGAGGCTCGGGGAGGTGGGGTCCCCCAGGGCCGTTGTGTGGGAAGGGGCGACTCCGGGCTTCTCCCCAGGTGATTCTGGCCCCTCTGCTTCCTGGGAGGCGGGACGGCCATGTGGCTGGGGTGATTCTGAACAGAGGTTGGGGCGCCACGCCTGGTGGCCCACTGGGGCCCCCGCTGACCCGCAAAGACAGGACCCACCTCTGCAGGGGCTGCCAGAGAGGCCGCTTCTCTCGGCCCCGGTGCCCCTGAGTTTCCCACAATCCTCAGCTCCGCAGCGGCAGCAGCTGCTGCTCATCCATGGCCTCTGCCCTTCCCTGGTGGACAGCTGCCTGGCAGCTGGTCGGCCCCGCCCCCTGCGCCTCGGACCCTCCTCTGGTGGGCCCAGGGGGCTGCCTGGCCTCGTGGGGTTTTCGTGCCCGACCCAGCGGGACCGTGGGAGCTGGAAGCTGTCTCCCCACGCCCCCCCCCCCGGGGGCAGGGTTCCGGGCTGGGCACCACATCCTTCCACTCTGACCCTAGGGGCTGTTCTGGGGCGGGGCTGAGGATGCTCACCCCCCTGGGTGTTTAAAATACACGTGGAGATCGGAAGGCCTGAGGCTGGGGGGCGGGGCTGAGGGTGGGTTTTTCCACTCCTCCCCAATCTCCGCCTCTGTCCTTGGGGCGGTGGGGGGGGGGGGGGAGGGCGGGGGGTGTCCTGCAAGCCTGGGCTCATTGCCCGGTGTCCTGAGAGATGAGAGTGGTCTCAGACTTGGCTTTGAACTTGGGGACCCAGTCAGGTGGCCAGCAGCTGCTGTAGGTGGTTCCGGGGCACTCCTGAGGGGTGCTGGGGGCCCCTCGCAGCCCCCGAGGCTCCTCTTTTACCCGCTGGCCCCCGCCGCCTTGAGAGAGGGCTGCGTGTTTCTAGTTGGATGTGGGAGGGAGGAGGAACTGGGGTCCGTGGGGTGGGGGTGGGGGTAGGGTGCCCTCTATAGCTGTACAGTCCCGGGGCTTCCCAACTGAGTGGGGTTTTCTAATAAGATTGTCGCTCTAGAGGGTTTGCCTGGCACTGACTTCGTGTCCCCTCCCTGTCCCTGAGACGGTGCCCAGTGTCTGTGTACCTCCCCCCCGGGGATGGGGGCTCCCCACCTGCTCCCAGGGGTTCTGGGACTAAACCATTCTGTTCCCTCGGCCTCCCCCTCCCCCCCCCCCCGCCAAGCCCCTCTGGTTCAGCACCACCTTCCCCACCGGCTTCCCGCCCTCTGGTGTGCAAGGGGGCGGGGGGTGGGGGTCTTGAGTTTCACGTGGGGTCCCAGGTTCCTGGGGCCGGGGTGGCGGTCGGGGGTGCTCCCTGCTGATAGATAGCAGGGCTGGGAGCAGGCGTGATGGGGTGGGAGGAGGGAAGAGGGAAAGCCAGTGATGATGGAGACACTCGGAGGCTCTTTGCTTCATAAATACCTTTTTTTTTTTTTTTTTCAGTGAAAACGTGTGCACATTAGAAAAATGGGTGAGGGTGTGGGTGAGGTGGTGGGCTTCCCGGGAGTAAAATAAAGATGGCTCCTCAGCCCGGGCTGCGGGCCTGGCCGCCCCCCCCCAGCCGGAGAGCCACCTCCCCAGTGGGGGGGCCTCCTGTGTGACCCCGGGTCCTTGCGCCCACCTGCCCCGAGGACCGGGTGTGTTACATGTGGGCAGTGTCGCCCTGGCAGGGAGGTGGCTGAGGACGATGGCAGAGCGGCAGGGGACCAGTCCCAGCCTCACCGGCCGCCGACACCCCCTCCCCCCCCCGCCGCCCCGAGGGCTCATGGGCTCAAGCAAGCACCGACCGGCCTGGCCGCAGGCAGGCCCGCGGCCAGACACGAGAGTGAAGTATACAATGAAGTGCTGGGGAAGCAGCCCCCACAGGGGTCCCCGGGCCGGGCGGGCCGTCACTTGGGCAGCGCGTCCTTCATGCCCAGCTGTTTCTTGAGGTTCTGCAGCTGGGCCAGGCTGATGTTGCTGCCCCCACAGACGATGACCACGAGGGAGGACGGCGGGGCGCGGAGCTTCCCTTCCCGTACCAGCTTTGGGACCACGCCGCTGTAGACGGCGGCCAGGGCCGCCCCGCAGGCCGGCTCCACCAGGACCTTCTCGTCATCTGCAGGGGGTGGGGAGGAGGTGGGGGGAAGGGGGGGAGACAGGGCGGGGTGGGGGTGGTACCTGGTCAAGCTTGCGGAGGAGGGGAGAGGGGGGCGAGGAGCCAGTCCGCTCTCCGCCCTGGCCACCCCCGCAGGTCCTTCCCTCACTGTCCGGGGCTGGCTGTCCATGCCCTGAGCTTGGTGTCCTCATTGGTGCTGACCCTGATGAAATGGTGGTAATCGCCTGGGCAGTGTGCGGAGAAGGGTTCCGAGGCCTCATCTGAGCCAGAGTGCCGTGGTCGATTAGCCAAGCTGACTGCTGGGACAGCATTCAGTGCTACCGTGTGTGTTTGTGTGTGTGTGTGTATGTGTGTGTGTGTGTGTGTGTGTCCACGCCCTCCTATCCTAGGCTGACCCCAGAAAGAGCCCAACCTCGTTACAGACCCAATTCTGAACCCATCACTGAGGGCCTAGACTTTCCCTTTTCACCCTGGCTGCCAGGAAGCTCAGAACCAACATTTAAAAAAAAATAGTTACTATCCCCCTGCTGTCACGGTCATCAGGCTTCGCTTGTGTCTTTGGCCTTCCTGTTTTTACTACGGCATTGTAGCCAAGGGGGAGTCCTAGGAAGGGAGGGGAGACTGAATTCTGGATAAACATGCAGCTCTGGAATCCCCTGGCATACCCAGGAAGCCAGGACAGCCACTTGGCTCCTGACCCGGCAGGGTGGGTCTCGAAAGGACTTGGCACCTACCCACAAACTTCTCAAGGGCGGCCACAGCCTCCTGGTCTGAGATCACTTCCGAGATGATGGGGCATTCCTGAAACAGCTTCAGGGCTTGGCTTGTCACGGTCCTCACACACAGAGCCTTGGCCACACTGGAGGGAGGGGGGCCACGGAGGTCGGAGAGGAGGGGCGGGAAGTGGAGGTCAGAATGGAGAGGGAGAGAAAGAGACAAAGTTGGATGTGAAAGGGAGGAGGAACTGGGCATAGGGTGGGAGTGGGGTGCCCTCTGTAGCTGTACAGTCCCAGGGGCTTCCCACACAGCGGGGTCTTCTAATAAGATTGTTGGGATGGGGTCAGTGGCATCATTTCTGTTCACCTTGATTCATGCACAAACCCCTGCAAGGCCCCTGGTGCTTCCCCGATAGGACTCCCACCCTCAGCTCCCCTGTCACCTTCACCCGCCCAAGTCCCGTCCTGTCCTCCAAGGCTCAGGAGGAAGGCTGCCTTCTCCGAGGAGTCCTCCAGGGGGAGCACTCAGTCCCGTGGCCCCAGGCGGAATTCTCAAATGACCCTCCCCATAACACACACACACACACACACACACACACACACACACACGTTTGGTGCCATTCATTCTCACAACAACTTTTGTGGTTGGTTCCATTTTATAGAAGGGAAGACTGAGGCAGGGTGTGTGCTGGCACTTGGCCAGGGAGCCGTGGTGCTGGGACTGCAAACAGGACCCGTATACCTCCAGGACCTGCCCTGGCAATCAGCCTCCCCGGAGACCCCACTGGCTCCGTTCCCCGCTCATTTCCCCACTCACCCAGGAGCATCTCCTTGCCCGGACCACCTCAGCCAGCCCTTAGGCCAGCCCACAGCCCATACTAGGTGCTCAACAATGACTTCTTCACTCCCACCACCTACAGCTCCGGGGTGCTGGGCCCAGGAATACAGAAGGAGTTTCCACCTGGGCTCAGTCTGCCCCATCGGTGGCAGAGACCTGTCTACCCTATATCTGTTGTAGCTGCACCCAGGGACACCTGGTAGGAAGACATTTCCCAGCCTACCTTGCAGCATGTGTGGCCATGTGACTAAGCTCTGGCCAAGGAGAGGAAAGCAGAAGTATTGTGTCTGCCTTTAAAGGGAGGGGCATGGCTTCTGCCCTGGTTACCCCTTCCTGCCAGATGGAGGGTGGGTGTGAGAGCTGGCACGTAGGCAGCCCTTTTGGGTGGTGGGGAACAAACGCAGGGGGACCTGGGCCCCTGGCTTCTTAGAGCTGCCCCTGGGTTGCCTCCCTCTAGGCTTTTCTTTTGTTCATAAGAGAGGAAATAAAATTCAGTCTTGTTTAAATGGCTGTTTGGGTTCCTGTATAAAGCAGCCCAGCCTGATCCTAATTGAACACCACCTGCCAAAGGTTTGGGCTGGGATGTGAACTCCTTGGGAGCAGGAGCGGCGTCTATCCGCCTCCCTCCCCGGGATCAGCCGGGGTCTCGCCCAGGGTTAGGGGCTCAGGAAATGGCTGGCAGATGAATGAAGAGTGCAGCCCAGCTGGCGTGGCTCCGTGGTTGATCATCCCCCTATGAACCAGGAGGACACGGTTTGATTCCCGGTCAGGGCACCTGCCCAGAATGTGGGCTCGATTAGGGGGGTGTGTGTGCAGGAGGCAGCTGATCGATGACCCTCTCTCACCATTGATGTTTCTGTCTCTCACTCTCCCCTCCTCGCTGAGATCAATAAAGATATATATTTAAACATGTAATGAAGAGTGCAAAACCCTGCCACAGAGGAACTCGGTACACGATGAATATTAGTCTTTTTTTTGCAAGAGGAAGTGTGAGGTTCATGGTTCAGGGCCATGCACCCACGGGCTCAGTTCCAGCAGGACCGCTCACTGGCTGTGTGGCTCTGGGCAGCCTCAGTTTCCCTATCTATAAAATGGGGCACTGGGTTCTCCCTGCAGCCAGCACCAGGGGGTGCTGAACCCCTGATAGTCCTCTCTCACCTCGTCATCCCGTCCAGGGGGGTGAGCTTGCCAGCTGAGGCAGTGGTGTGGAAGCTGTGGGCTCCCTTGGTCTCCATGGCGATGATGGGCACGTCTCCCCAGCCCACCTCCTTCAGCCCCTGGGCCACGCCGCACAAGAGGCCGCCGCCGCCCACCGACAGCACGATGGCTCCCGGCTTTTCGCTCAGGGTCTCCTTCAGCTCCTTCACGATGGACATGTGGCCTTCCCTGGGGGGTGGGGGTCGAGGGGAGGGGGGCACCGGGTCAGGGCTGGGGCCCTGGGGGCACCAGGCAGGGGTCCTAGAGATACCACTGGCTCTGTCGCTTGTCCTTGGGGCTGGCCTCCTCCCCGACTCCGCCCCGATTCCCAGCTGCCAGCATCTGCATCTCTGCCCGGAGGCTCCCGTGGGCCCCTGGAGCTGCCTCTCTGTGTGTGTGTGACTCCTGGCTGTTCTCACCCCTGAGAACACCCCTCGCCCAGGGCCTGTGTGAGCGAAGACTGGTGTGCGGGTGGATGAACTCCCAGCATCCTCTCCTGCCGCCGAGTAACTGGTTCATGTTCCACGGGCTCCCAAGGGCCCCAGGAAATCAAGCTCTGGCTGCCACCGCCCCCTGAGAGGCATCTCTCCTGCCTCGTCCCCCTTCCCCCTCCTGATGCTCGGGAATCACCTCCCAAGCCAACAGCTCTCCCTGGGGACCTGCTCCCCGGCACCCAGAGGCCAGCACCTGGGCATCTGAGCTCGCGATCGCTCATGGCCATTGGAGCACACACGTGTGTGCTTCTGGGTGATGGTGTGTGCACAGACACACACACACACACACACACACACACACGCGTGCAACCTCTGTGCATGGGAGTGTGCCCACGTGCCTTGTGGCAGGCGCCCACCCAGTGGTCAGGAGGCAGCTGCCACCCTGGGCTCCATGTACCAGATGAGGGGGTCGTCGTAGGGGGAGATGAAGACCCAGCCGGGGTTGTTCTTCGCCAGGGCCGTGGCCAGCTCCTGGGCCGCCTCCAGCGTCTGCAAGACCACGGGAGGCGCGGGCGGAGGTGAGCGGCCGGCCGGGGCACCCGCCTCCGCCCCCCGCTACCCTCCGCGGGCCCCGCTCCCTGCCGGCCGCTCACCTCGCCCTCCACCTTGACCTCGGCGCCCTCTTTTCTGAGCCGCTCGATGGTGAGGGTGGGCGTGGTCTTGGGCACGACGATGGTGGCCGGCATGCCCAGCTTCCTGGCTGCATAGGCGGCCGCCATGCCCGCGTTGCCCGCTGCCCGGGGGTGGCGGGTAGAGTGCGTGTCAGTTCGGGACGGCCTCGGGGGGCCCAACCCACGTCCTCCGAACCCCACCCCTGGGTGACCTCGGGCCTCCCCTCTGAAGTTCCTAATTGGGCTGGCTGCAAATGTTTGCATCGGGCTTCCATCTGGGGAAAGCAGGTTGCTTCCTGGCCTCAGAGAGGGGGAGCGCCTGTCCCCCCCAACCCCCACCACCACCACCACTCTGGGGCACCCAACAGAGGACAGGAGGAGGGTCAGGCCGCTTACCTGAGCAGCAGACGAAGTGTTTGCAGCCTTGCTCAGCCCGCTGTGGAGACGAGGCAGGGGTCAGGCTGCCCCTGCTTCTCCCCTCTCCGCTGGAGTCCTACCCACCTGGCCCCAGGGAGTCTGACTGCATGGTTTTGGAGCTTTACTGCCCCAGCCTCTCCAGCGGCATCTCCCCTCCCCAGGGAGCCCAGCTCAGGGAGGGGGTGGAGAGGTGGGCAGCTGAGAGCTCTGGGACCGGCCCGGAGGGGACCCTCGTGCCGGTCACCTCTTCCCCGGAGGAAGCACTGAGAGTGGATGCGGGGGGCCTCGTGGGCAGCCCGAGGGCCTTGCCTGGAGCTCCTTGGGTTTCCCAGGGCACCGGCCCCCTCCCCGGAGCCCCCCGTACCGTCTGGCAGAGGTGGCCGATGCCCCGGATCTTGAAGGAGCCCGAGG
This sequence comes from Nyctalus aviator, assembly GCA_036971965.1. NCBI lineage: Eukaryota > Metazoa > Chordata > Mammalia > Chiroptera > Vespertilionidae > Nyctalus > Nyctalus aviator. The sequence goes on from CM072939.1 coordinate 17,833,818, forward strand.
GCTGGGCACTGTCCATCTTGATGTAGACTTTGATGCCGGCCACGTTGGTCAGGGCCATGCTATCTAGGACCGGGGTCTTCACGTGCAGGGGCTCCCGGGAGGCCATCGTGGTGGAGGGAGGGCTGCAGGCGGGGGAGCTGGGTCGGGAGAGCGAGGCCGGAGGTAGGCTGGGTGGACGTGCTGGGTGGACAGACCACACACGGGCGGAGGGAGGGCGGGTGGATGCACAGGTAGCCTGTCTTCTGAGTTGTCCCAGGGCTGGTAGGTGCCGGGGTTTTATCCTTGGGCAGGGCTGGCCACGCCCCGGCCACGCCCCCTGGCTCGAGGCCTGGGGCTGCCCCGAGGGGAAAGGGAAGCTGGCTGGCTGGCTGCTTCCTGGCCTCTCCTACCTCATCCGGGCCCCCCCCAGGCCGTCCCGAACTGCCGCAGCTTCTGTCTCTGCAAACGGTACCTCTGCCCAAGGAGGTGGCCAGACACTCTGCACTGAAGGCCGCCCGCAAGGGCTGGCTCATCCTGGGACCTGACACACACACCCGGAGGACACGGCTGCCCCATGCTCGCCTCTCACAGAAAGGGAAACTGAGGCACGGGCAGAAAGAGGGATGCTCTGGTCTGGAGCCCAGCAGTCTGACTCCCAAACGTGCCATCTGGACACAGATCTTAAAATATATATATATATATATATATATATATATATATATATATTAATTTTAGGGAGAGGGGCAGGGAGAGGGATAGAGAGATAGAAACAGATAGAAGCAGCGATGAGAGAGAAACATTGATCGGCTGCCTCCTGCACACTCCACACTGGGGATCAAGCCCGCAATTTGGGCAGGTGCCCTGGCCGGGGTCGAACAGGTGACCTCTTGGTTCACGGGTGGATGCTCAACCACTGAGCCACAGGGCCGGATGGACAGAGTTCTTGATTACCACCCCCCACGGTCATCCTCTTAGGACTCCTTTGTTATACAGGGGCCCATGGCATTCTGGGTAACACCCAGCCGACCAGGGTGCAAATCCTGACGCCGGTCCCTGGCTGCACGCCTGGCAGGCACCGTCCTCCCGGAGGCCCCGCTCCGCTGCCCGCCCAGGAGCAGGTGACGGGAGAGCGCGCACCGAGGAGCCCAGAGCTCGGCTTTCGCCCATGTCAGCCTCGCCCCCATCGTCCTCATCCTCGCCTTCCACCGAACTCACTCCCGCCCTGGCCCGGCCTCCGTCTGTTTGGCTGTGAGCAGGTGTGAGCGGGGGGTCTGCCTGCACACACACACACACTCACACACACACTCACACTCACACACACACTCACACTCACACACGCACACACACTCACACTCACTCACATTCACACATGCACACACACACACATGCTCACACACACACACACTCACACACACACTCACACGCACTCACACACACTCACACACACTCACACACACACTCACACACATGCACACACACTCACACATACACACTCACACTCACACACACACACTCACACACACTCACACTCACACACACTCACACTCACACACGCACACACACGCACACACACATTCACACTCACACACACTCACACTCACACACACACACACACACACACTCACACTCACACACACTCACACACACACACACACTCACACACACACTCACTCACATTCACACATGCACACACACACACATGCTCACATACACACACACTCACACACACACTCACACGCACTCACACACACTCACACACACTCACACACACACTCACACACATGCACACACACTCACACATACACACTCACACACACACTCACACTCACACACACACACACACTCACACACACTCACACTCACACACACTCACACTCACACACGCACACACACGCACACACACATTCACACTCACACACACACTCACACACACACACACACACTCACACTCACACACACTCACACTCACACACACACTCACACACACACTCACACACACACACACACACACACACTCACGCATGCACACACACACTCACACACATGCACACACACACTCACACGCACACACACACATGCACACACACTCGCACGCACACACGCACACACACACACTCACACACGCACGCACACACACTCACACATACACACTCACACACACACTCACACTCAAACTCACACACGCACGCACACACACTCACACACACACACTCACACTCACACACACACACATACTCTCACACACACACACACTCACACACACACACTCACACACACACATTCACACGCACACTCACACTCACACACATACATATGCACACACACACACACCCTCACCTACCCCCCCCCCCACACATACACACACACACACATACACACCCACACACACACACACACACACTCACACACACACACACTCACACACACTCACACACACACTCACACTCACACACACACGCACACTCACACACACACACATACTCACACACACTCACACACACACATACACACACACACACACACACAGCCCTGGCCCCCTCCACAAGCTCTCTCGCCCGCTCGGCCTGGACAGGAATATCGATGAGACCGGGGGCGGGAGGGCTCACACAGCCCACATGGCCGCCCCTCTGGGAGGGACAAGCTGCCCCCTCCTGCTGCCCCACAGACCTCCCACAGGCACACCCGAGCCCTCCCTGGGGGGACGCCCCCAGGCATGCGCTGGGCATACAGTGACGTGGGCGTGCACAGGAGTGCATACAGCTGGCGCTCACGATGCCCCACATCTGACCTCACGCGCAGGGTTTCCCAAGAGGGGTGTCACTCGATCTTCAAGCACGAGGTGCGTGGACACGCCCCAGGTCCCCGGTAAAGAATCAGGCTCAGAGGGGCCAGGGGTGAGGTGGGGTCGGGGAGGGCCATTAGCCATTAGGGGTCACATGAGGGGTGTCAGAGGGGGGCGTGTGGCCTGCGGGATCCACACCGTCGGTGAGGGGGGGAATGGAGGCCCCACTGTCTTTTAATGCTGAGTTCTCTCTGCTGATGGCCCCCTCGCTGCGATGGGAAGTGGGGCTGCACAGGAGGGAAATGTGAACGCATCACTGTTGTGACTTGAAAAAAAAATTTTTTTAAGAAAAAAAAAAAAAAGTCAGCCAGCCCTGATTGAGTTATAGTTCACCTCGCCGACAACTCGCTCATTGGCAGAGTGTCGATCTTAGAACACTGTCGTCATCATCACAAAAAGAAGCCCTGCACCCACGATCGGTCACTCCTCCCCTCCCAGCCCCCCCGAAGTCACCCATCTGCTTCCCGTCTCTACGGACCAGCCTCCTCTGGGCATTCCACATAAACGGAATCAGACACGATGTGATTTTCGTGTCTGGCGTTTCTCACTACTCGTCATGTTTTCAAGGTTCATCCGTGTTGTAGCGTGTGTTGGTGCTTCCTTCCTTTTTATGGCTATATACTATTCCATGTCTGGATAGACATTGTTTATTTACTTATTAAAATATATTTTATTGATTTTTTTTTTTTTTACAGAGAGGAAGAGAGAGGGATTGAGAGTTAGAAACATCGATGAGAGAGAAACGTCCATCAGCTGCCTCCTGCACACCTCCTACGGGGGATGTGCCCACAACCAAGGTACATGCCCCTGACCGGAATCAAACCTGGGACCCCTCAGTCCGCAAGCTGACGCTCTATCCACTGAGTCAAACCGGTTTCGGCACCATATTTATTTTTTTAAATGTTTTTTTTTTTTAATTGATTTCAGAGAGAGGAGGGGAGAGGAAGAGAGAGAGAGAGAAACATCAATGATGAGAGAGAATCGTTGATCGGCTGCCTCCTGAGTGCCCCCCACTGGGGATGGAGAGGGACACCTAACCACACCTCTCCATCGGTGCTTAGCCAACTGAGCCATGCGGGCCAGGGTAGATCACACGTTATTTTTCTATTCACTCACTGGTGAATATTGGCTGTCTGGGCAGATTTTCATTTTAAAAAAAATAAAAAAAATAAAAAAATAAAAAAAATATATATTTTATTGATTTTTTACAGAGAGGAAGGGAGAGAGATAGAGAGCTAGAAACATCGATGAGAGAGTAACATCGACCAGCTGCCTCTTGCACACCCTCTACCGGGAATGTGCTCGCAACCAAGGTACATGGCCCTTGACCGGAATCGAACCCGGCTCGATTCCGCAGACCGACGCTCTACCGCTGAGCCAAACCGGTTTCGGCAGATCTTCATTTTTAAACGTATAAAACATAACGTACACATGTGCATACATGTGTGGTTCTGTCCCAATCGCATGGATCAGACCCCAAGACCCGGACGGGACACGGGCCTCCCCCAGGGCCAGCCTGGGGAGGAAAAGGAGCAGAACCAGGGGGCACATCGCCGTGACGGGTCTCGGGGAAGGCGGTGGCTGCCCCTGGACGGCCGGGAGGCCGGCTGGTGCCTGCGGCCCCGGCCCCCGGCGTGTCCGATCCCAGATAGAGGTGTTACATCACACCTCCCGGGCTGGCCCCGAGGTGGCCGGATCACAGTGTCCTTGGCTGTGGGAGGTGGGGATTCTGACGGTTGTTTTCACACTTGCGGAGGAACGCACCGCTCTCACCTCAGGTTGCCCTGCCGGCTGGACGGGGAGGCCGGCCCTGAGCTCCTGATCAGGGAGCCCGAGTCCCTCTCAGCTGGGCTGAAGCTGAAAGAAACCCAGCCCTGAGAGATGGGAAAGGGGCGGGGGGGGGGGGGAAGCCCCTGGGTATTTCCAAACTTAAAGGCGAGGGCAGACCAGCGCCAGGCACAGAGTAGGGCTCAGAGAAGAGTAGGCGCTATTATGACCATCTTTGGTCTTATTATTATTTAAAATATATATATATTTTATTGATCTTTTACAGAGAGGAAGGGAGAGGGACAAGAGACATCGACCAGCTGCCTCCTGCACACCTCCCACCGGCCATGTGCCCGCAACCAAGGTACATGCCCCTGACCGGAATCGAACCTGGGACCTTTCAGTCCCCAGACTGACGCTCTATCCACTGAGCCAAACAGGCAGCTGATGGATGTTTCTCTCTCATCGATGTTTCTAACTCTCAATCCCTCTCTCTTCCTCTCTGTGAAAAAAAATCAGTAAAATATATTTTAATAAGTAAATAAACAAGGTCTATCCAGGTTTCGACTGGTCTTATTTTTATTACTACTAGAGGCCCAATGTGCGACATTTGTGCAAGATCAGGCCTCCCTTCCCCCAGCTGCTGGCACTGGCTTCCCTCTGGCGCCTGGGATCAGGGCCTTCCTCGCAGCCTTGGCTTCATCCAAAAGGTCATCAGAAAGGATTTCCAGTCTAATTAGCTTAGTATGCTTTTATGATTCTAGATTATTATCCAGGACCTTTCCACTCCTTTGGTCTCATTTTCCCGAGTCCTCCCTCCAGACCTGCTCTTCAGTCATGTCTCCTCCAGGTAAGTCCGGTTCAAGCCTCCGGGACCCTGCCCAGGGCAGTTCTTGGAGGCACTCCCCCGGGGGCCAGGAGCAGCCTGAGGGCCGGTCTGCACTGACCTGGGCCCCGCTGGGCCCCCCACTCTCTCCTCCACCCACTCCACACCCCACCAACGCCCAGGACAGCTCCTCCCAACAGAGGATTATCTGGCCCCAAATGTCAGCAGAGCCGAGGTCGGCCGGGACTTAACCCGATGTGGGCGAAGGTACTCTGTGTAAAAGCTGCCACTCCACGTCCAACGGCTGTTCCCGTGGTTGGCAAACGGCGGCTCGCGAGCCACGTGCGGCTCTTTGGCCCCTGGGGTGTGGCTCTTCCACAAAATACCACGGCCCGGTATTTTGTCTGTTTTTGAAGAAGTGGCGTTAGAAGACGTTTACATTTAAAAAATTTGGCTCTCCAAAGAAATTTCAGCTCTGGCCGGTATGGCTCAGTGGATAGAGCGTCGGCCTGCGGACGGAAGGGGCATGTACCTTGGTTGTGGGCACATCCCCAGTAGGAGGCGTGCAGGAGGCAGATGATCGATGTTTCTCTCCCATCGATGTTTCTCTCTATCCCTCTCCCTTCCTCTCTGTAAAATATATATATATATATATATATATATATATATATATATATATAATTTTTATTTATTTTTATTTTTTTTAAAGAAATGTCATTCATTGTCCTGTTACTATTTGGCTCTGTGGACGAATGAATTTGCCGACCACCGGTAGCCGATTCACCCGGGGAGAAGTGAGAGACGCTTTTCTTGGTAAAATGAATACAAGCGAACCAGGCCTTCATGGTCACGGACGCGTTTAACTTCTGTGGCCCTCCCTCCTGAACTTGGCAGCGAGCCTTCCCACTGACAGTCAGTCACTGGCTGCAGCCCGACCCGCGCCGGGCAGAGACCTGGCGGGAGCCATTTGAGGGTGGTGTCTGTAGTAATGCCTCCCGGCTCTGCGTCGCCCCCAAATGCGACCAACGGCCTCTTGGTGGGCCTTTCCGGCCGGGCTCCAGGCCACACTCGGCCTGTCCTGGGGGGTGGCGGGGGCATCACCACCTGCCAATCAGCACGTGATGCGTGGAATCAGCTTGTCAGGGACTCAGTCCGAGTTCATCCAAAAATCAGGGCGTTGGCAGCAGCGTTAAACCTCAGACCACTGACTCGGTGTGCAGCAGACGAAGACTTCGATGTTTTTCTTGGTGATTTTCATCAGGCTGAGTTAGGGCAGTGAAGGTCCTGCTCCTCCCCTCCCCTCCCCTTCCTTCCTCTCCCGTCCACTCCCTTTCCCCTTCCCTTCTCTCCTCTCCTCTTCAAGGGGTGGCAGTGACATTCAGGGCCAAGTCACATGGGCAGAGTGGGGTGCAGTCTGACCCTCAGTTATTTGCCCTGCACTGCCTCTCCCTGCCAGCTTGCACAGGAGGCCTTCCTCATTCCCAGCCACGCCGGTTCTGGTCCTGCCGTCCGGGCCGTGGCCACCACCCCAGAGGTGGGCGGGGCCATAAATCCTTCCTCCTGCTCTGCGGTGTCCTCCCTTCCCGAGGCCGAACGCTCCCCGCCGACGGGACCCTCCCGGTCCTGGCACGGGAGTGCTGCCCTGGCTCCTGGGAGGGAGCACGGTGCCCGCAGGCAGCTGGGAGCCAGCTCCCTAAGCCTTCGGGAGCTGGACGCTGCCCGCCGGGGGTGCTGATATCATGATCACCAGCAGATGCCTGGCATCGGGGCCCTGGCCCTGGACAGCGTGGCTCAGTGAGTTGGGCACTGCCCTGGGCACCAGAAGGTTGCCGTTTCCCGATTCCTGGCCATGACCTTTCTTTCTCGTTCTCTCCCTCTCACTTCCTCTCTCTAAAATCTACGAGAGCGGCGTCCCGGGCCTTGAGGTCTTCGCGGATGATGGCAGATGGGATTGCCCTTCTTGCCGCAATGCTCAGGAAACCACATGTCACATGCTTTTCGGACACGCAGCCTTCGGATGTGAAAACCCGGGTTATTCCCGACGAAGGCAAGCTGTGGTCTGGGAGCCGACGCACGTCATTGTGGCTGGAGAGCTCGTGGGGGTGGGGATGAGGGTGGGGGTGGGGGTGGGGGGTTCTGGGTGACTCAGCGGCTGCCCTCTTGTTGAACGTGGAGCCAAGCTCGGCCTGACGGGCCACACGCAGAAGCCTGCCCCCAGCAGAGCCTCGCCGGCAGCCACCAGTGCCCGCAGACAAGCACTCAGAGCCCCACAGGCCCCACACCGGGGGCGTGGGCATGAGCGCGGGCGAGGGCTGTGGGCATCCCTGGGGCGCAGGCGGGGCTGCACGGGAGCTGAGACCTCCATGGGACCCCGGGGGTGAGGGACATGGCCTGCGGGCAGGAGCCCACACAGCAAGGCCTCCCGCCCGCGTGCGGGGGGGGGGGAGTTTTTCAGCCCAAACGCTGAGCACAGTGCCGAGCAGAGGGTCCAGCAGCCTCTCCCAGGACGGGCAGAGTTCAAGCTCCCACGGTGAGGCTTTTTTGGCTGGGATCACAGGCTCCCTGGGAGAGGAAATCCAAACAATAGTTGGTGGAAGAAAACAAGCTGATTTGGGGGGTTACCAGCCCCTCTTATCTTCAGCTTCACAATGAAGAAAGGAAGGAAAGTCTGCAAAACCGAAACCCAAAATGCAGCGTCATCTCAGGGGCCTTCTGAGACCGCTCAGTGTGAAAATACAAGATCAAGTCAGGGACTCGGAGGCCCACCTGGCGGCCCCACAGCCTTCCTGGGAGCGGCGGGCACCAGGCTCGCCCGCAGCAGAAGCACAGGCCCAGCTTGGAGTCCTCGGTGACGGGAGAGCTGGCAGCCGGTCAGGGAAGCCGAACGCACTCCCGGCGGTGGCACAACCTCAGCACCAGCCTGTCGGTGTCGCCACAGGCCTGGTGGCTTGCAATGCTCGGGGCTCCTAGGGGCCAGGGTTCCCACGGAGCCTCCCCCAGATTCGCTCCCCCCACAGCAGACCCTAACAGGCGTCATCCTACAGAACGCCCCGCGATGAACTGTTTGCTTTCGTTTTTGAATAAATCTTTATTAGGTTTCAGAGTGGAAGGGAGAGAGAGAGAGAGAGAGAAGCATCAACGAGGAGAGAGAATCATTGACCGGCTGCCTCCTGCACTTCCCCCCTACTGGGGACAGAGCCCGCAACCCTGGCATGTGCCCCGACTGGGAATCGAACCTGGGACCCTTCCGTCCGCAGGCTGACGCTCTATCCACGGGGCCACACCGGCTAGGGTGTGAATTTTAATAAACAAAGAGAGGACGGCTTTCCTACCAGCAGCTGCACTTGAACACTCTCTCCCATATGGACATGAGCTGCCATAATGGAATCACTGAGACAAGTGCCACAGAGCTGAGGCTCTCAGCCCACTTCTTTGTCTTTCCTAAATAAATATATATATATATATATATATATATATATATGTATATATATAGATTTTTTTTTTACAGAGAAGAAGGGAGAGGGATAGATAGAAAGCTAGAAACATCGATGAGAGAGAAACATCGACCAGCTGCCTCTTGCACACCCCCCACCGGGGATGTGCCTGCAACCAACGTACATGCCTTTGACCGGAATCGAACCTGGGACTTTTCAGTCCGCAGGCCGACGCTCTCTCCACTGAGCCAAACCTGTTTCGGCTCAGCCTGTTTCTAACTTAAATGTCAGAAGAAGAAGCAGCCCAAACAGGCGTATACCTAAGAACTCTGGATACTATGGAACTGCATGCTTCTCCAGACAGCCCCTCCCCCCCCCAGGCTTGTGGCTGGGGCAGTCCCTGGCACAGGGGCCTCGGCCGGGACATTCCCACCTGTTCTGCCAAGAACAGAAAGTGAATCCAAACTCAATTCTGGGAAAAGCCTAAGGAACCAGCTGAAAAGGAGCCGCACCCTCTCCGGGAGGGGGGGGGTGGGGGCGGGGGGGGGGCTTCCTAGGAACACGTATGGGAAATGCAGCAATGACGCCACACAGCCTTTGACCCAAAACCCTTTTGCTTGTGCTCCGGCCGATGGGCCTCGGTGTTCAGCCGCATCCTCCCAGCCTGGGGTGGGGATGTCACCCCTGAGCAGACTCCCAGGAACTCTCCCCGGAAACCACACCCGTCTGGGACCCCCCCCCCCCACCCGCTCCCCGTCCTGAGGCTGCTGCCCAAGAACGCCCATTGTCACTGCTCTCTGCTCCGTCCTGGGACGCTGCCCTTTCACACCGTGTGGGCTTCGGTGCTGTGCGCCTTTCCTCCATGTGAAGCTGAAGATAAGAGCCTTTGGGCACACGTGGACACATCACACTCTCAGAAAAGGCCCCCACCCCGTCTCACCCCGTCTCACCCCGAGTCAGGGCTGAGGCTCAGCCGAGAAGAGGAAGTGGGCTGAGTGAGTGGGAGCAGGCGGCCACTGCGTGCCCCCTCCGCCCACCGTCTCCCCACCCCGAGGACCGGCCGGGCCCGCAGCTCAGCGCGGCTCCGGAGCCGCATGGCAGGAGGGCCAGCCGGGATTCCTTCGGAATGGCTGTGCGTCTTTCCCGAGTTCTTTAAAAAAAAAAAAAAAAAAAAAAAAAAATATATATATATATATATATATATATTTACTGATTTTTTACAGAGAGGAAGAGAGAGGGATAGAGAGCTAGAAACATCGATGAGAGAGAATCATCGATCAGTTGCCTCTTGCACACCCCCCACCGGGGATGTGCCCGCAACCAAGGTACATGCCCTTGACCGGAATCGAACCTGGGACCTTTCAGTCCGCAGGCCGACGCTCTATCCACTGAGCCAAGCCGGTTTCGGCTTTCCCTAGTTCTTTGTTCACGGGAAGACTCACCATTTATTAGCACCTTCGTGCACTTAGAATACACACACACACATACATACACACATACATACATACGTAAATAAATAATAAAATCAATGAAAGCATAGTTTTCCCTGGCCTTGAGGTTGGTTGCCAAACTGTCCCCTTCTTTTCTTTTCTTAAAAAAAAAATAAAAATGTATTTTATTGATTTTTTACAGAGAAGAAGGGAGAGGGATAGAGAGTTAGAAACATAGATGAGAGAGAAACATTGACTAGCTGCCTCCTGCACATCCCCTCCTGGGGATGTGCCCGCAACCAAGGCACATGTCCCTGACCGGAATCGAACCCGGGACCCTTCAGTCTGCAGGCTGACGCTCTATTCACTGAGCCAAACTGGTCAGGGCCCCCCTTCTTTTTTATGGGCCTCAGTCTCCCCCCCCCCCCAAAAAAAAGGGAGCATTATCTGGCTCCTGCTGGTTCTCCACTCAGCCACCATGGCTGTGGGTTTATGTCTCGCAGGACAAGAGGTCCAGTTTGGATGTGGGGTCCTTGGCAGGTCGGCCCCATGGCCTGTTTGCCGGGCAACCTGGGGCAAGTTACTTCACCGTCTTGTGCCCCTGCTTCTCCCTTGGCAACGGCCTCCTTTTCGGGGGCGAGAAGAGAGGGGAGAGCTCCACTGTCCAAGGGCCAGGCTGCAGGGAGAGGTGGGGTGGGGCAGTGAGGAGCCACAGCCCTCCAGGGGACAGAGTGAACGAGCTCCAGCCACAGAATTGGGGCCCCAGGTGGAGACCCCCTCGGCCCCAGAACGGCTTAGTATCCTGGCAGCGGCCTGAGGAGTTGCCAAGATGTGCTGGGCGTTAGGATACCCGGCTCCAAGTCTCAGCAGGGTTACCCCGCTAGCTGGGCTGGCCGCACGACCGCCTGAACCCCGTTCTCTCGCCCCGGTTAGCCGCACTGAGCCTCGTGGCTCAGAAAAATATGGCCCGAGTCCGGAGTCCAGCCTGCAAGTCTGGAGGGCCCATCGCCGGTTGCCAAGGTGCCATCGCCCCTCGCCACACCGTTCCCTTGCCTCCTGGCAAACAGGAACGCCAGCGGGGGGTGGCGGTGATGAAACGAAGCTTAATGAGTAACCCCGGGGACTGACCAGTGGGCGGGAGGCGGCCTGAGGCAGCAGGGACAGCGTTGGCTGACCGAGGTGGCCCCGGGAGGGGACAGGTCAGTGACCGGGCCCAACTCATCGGAGGTGGCTTCCCCTCTGGGTGTGAGCCCCGGTTCGGCCGCTGCTGTGTGACCTTGGGAAAGTGGCTTGACCTTTTTGGGCTGCGTCTGATTCCGCGACAGAGAGGTCATGACAGTCCTCACTGCCCCAGGGTGCTGGACACATCCCGTGATGTCATGTTATCTTTTGTTACGGCCGCAGTCCACACCGAGTCCTTATCACGGTCCTAAACGTTTGACCTCTGTTAACTCACACCCTCTTCCCATCAGTTCCACGAGGGAAGTCTTCTACCCCCACCTGGCAGGTGAGGAAATAAAGCAGAGGGGTCAATTCATTTACCCAACGTCACAGAGCCAGGGCGTGGAGGTTGGTGTTTATTGGTCCCAGAGCCAGGCTCCGGGGTCTAACGCTTAGGCATACTGCCTTCTCATGCCAGAAGCTACCCGTACTCCAACTTAAGAAAAAAACAAAACAAAACAAAACCAAAACACACACACACACACACACACACACACACACACACACATACATCCACCAATCAGATCTGAAATACCATGGCTGACACGAACACATAAGGAACTGTTTGACATTGAAATTGGGACTCAAAAGAACCGAAGGCCCAGAAAGAAACTCACTACAGACTGACTCATCTGCCTTTCAGCCTAACCATTATGGCTCATCTCAGTTTCGGTTCTTACAAGGGTATTCCTTGGATCACATGATCTCCCGCATCTAGAGGAAACGATGAACAACATAGACTGATGAACAAAAACAGACCCAGAAGCAGCAATCAGACTCTCAAACCTCAGAGGGAAAGTAGGGGAGGTTGGGGGTAAGGGGGAGAGATCAACCAAAGGACTTGTGTGCGTGTATATGGGCTTAGCCGGTGGCCATGGACAACAGGGGGGTGGGGGCATATGTGGGGAGGGGTTTGGGATGGGAATGGGGGGATGAGGACAACTATGTGATAGCATAATTAATAAAAAACAAAAACAAAAACAAAACAAAAACCCCACACATACACAAAGAACAAACTCTATTATTAAATGTTAATACCCACCTAACTTCTTCCGAAGCCACGATATCCATGAAATTCTGGTTTGATATCTCCTCCTGCTCACACAACTAAAAACCCAACGCTTTTTTTAAAAAATTTCTTTATTGATTAAAGTATCACATATTTGTCCTCAACCCCCCATTCCAATCCCCCACCCCCCACACCCCACTTTTGCCACCACCCCCCTATTGTCCTCAACCACTGGTTAGGCTCATATGTGTGCACATAAGTTCTTTGGTTGATCTCTCCCTTTTATCCCCACCCTCCCTTTGAGGTTCAACAGTCTGACCCATGGCTCCTTATCTCTGGGTCATTTCTTGTTCATCAGTCTATGTTGTTCACCATTTCCCCTAGATGAATGAGATCATGTCTTACTGGAAATATGAGAATCAAAAATGAGACAAGCAATAATCGTTATGCTAAAAGGCATATGAATCAGTCTGTAGAGTTTCTCTCTGGGCCACCAGTTCTTTTAAGACTCAATTTCAATGTCAAACAGTTCCTTATGTGTACATGTCAGCAATGATATTTCAGTTCTGGATGGTGGGCAAATGGTGGTATGCATATTATCTTTTTTGTTACATTCCACAGGGACCTAAAATCTTGACTTAAGGCCTGGCCAGAGTGGTTGAGTGTCATTTGAACCAGGAGGTTGCAGTTCAATTCCTGGTCAGGGAACATGCCCAGATTGTGGGGCATGCAGAAGGCAGCCAATCAATGATTCTCTTTCATCATTGATATTTCTTTTCTTTTTTTTAAATTAAATTAAATCTTTATTGTTCATATTATTACAAATTTTCATCCCCCTCCCCCCGCATTGCTCTCCTCCACCAGGTTCCCACCCCACCCTCTGCCCTTTCCCCATTCCCCATTGTCCTCATCCATAGGTGCACAGTTTATATTCAGTCTCTTCCCACATCCCCCTCTCCCCTTTTCCCCGAGATTCATCAGTTCACTCCCCTTCCATACCTCTGATTCTATTATATTCACCAGTTAATATTGTTCATCAGATTTTTTTTTAATTTCCTTGGTTTTTAGATTCACTTGTTGATAGTTACGTATTTGTTGTTCATAATTTTTATCTTTATTTACTTTCTCTTCCAAAAGAACCCCCTTCAGCAATTCATATAATTCTGGTTTGGTGATGATGAACTCCTTTAGCTTTTTTTTTTATTAGTGAAGCTCTTTATCTGGCCTTCGATTCTGAGTGATAGCTTTGCTGGGTAGATTATTTTTGGCTGTAGGTTCTTGCTATTCATCACCTTGAATATTTCTTGCCATTCCCGTCTGGCCTGCATGGTTTCTGTTGAGAAATCAGCTGACAATCGTATGGGTGCTCCATTATAGGTAACTACCTGCTTTGTTCTTGCTGCTTTTAATATTCTCTCTTTGTCTTTTGCTCTTGGAATTTTAATTATGATGTGTCTTGGTGTGGTCTTCTTTGGATTCCTTTTGTTTGGAGTTCTGTGCGCTTCCTGGACTTGTAAGTCTAATTTTTTCACCAGATGGGGGAAGTTTTCTGTCACTATTTCTTCCAGTATGTTTTTGGTATCTTGCTCTCTCTCATCTTCTAAGACCCCCATAATTCTGATGTTGGTTCGCTTGAAGTTGTCCCAGAGGTTTCTTACATTATCTTTAACTTTCTGGATTCTCTTGCCTTCTTGCTTCTCAGGAGGAGTGTCTTCTGGCTCTTTATGTTCCAAATCTTTGACTTGATTCTTGCGATCTTCCATTCTGTTTTTAGGACTCTGTATAATATTTTTTATTTCAGACAATGTATTCTTTATTTCTAGTTGATCCCTTTTCATATCCTCATAGGTCTCGTTTATTTTATCAGCCTTTTCTAGGAAATTCTTGAAAAACCTAATAAGCGTAGTTTTGAACTCTATATCCAGTCTCTTCTTTTCCTCCATTTCTTTTGTTTGTAATCTATTTCCCTGTCTTGGCATTTTCACAGCTTCCCTGAGTTGGTAGGTTGGCTTTGTGTGCTAAGGTGTCCTATATGTTTCAGTGAGTCAGCCTCCCAGTTATCTGAGGTGGACAGTCTTGGTGTAGCTCTTTGTGGGCTGTGTGTGCAGTCTTGTTGTTAAGCCTTGCTTGTTGTTGGTATCACTGGGAAGCGTTGATCTCCGAGCTAATTGTCTATGAGGATCAGAAGTGTCTCAGCTATGAGGATCAGAAGTGTCTCAGCTAGTGTATTCCGCTTGGATGGGCGGAGTCTCGGGGTGGCACAGCCAAGCTTTGTTGAATCCCGCACAATTGGTTGCAGGCCTGCACACCTCTTTGGTATAGGCGCAGACAAGCTTTAGATTCCTGCCTGCCCCTCCCTATGAGGGTCTGGTTTCTGAGTCCCGCAGTAATGGCTGCTGGCTTCACACACCTCCGAGAGATCTCTGCCCACTGCCTGACAGTCTGGCCTCTCCCTGTCTGGGGCTGTCTATCAGCGCAATAGGGTGGTTTTGTTTTCCTCCTGAACAAGAAAGTTAGCCGTGCATTAGCTGTCCGCCCGCGCAGGGAGTAAGCCGGTAGCGAACTCGCCCGCCCTCTCCGCGCTCCGCAAGCCAGCCGGCAGCAAAGTCGGGCGGCCGCTTTTTCGTGCGCACAGTTTTCCGTACCTTCACAGCTCCTGAGGTTCAGCGCGCCTTCTCTCTCCTTCACAGATGGTAGAGCTTCCCCTCAGCCAGCCGTCCGGCGCCTCAGGGTGATGTCTCCCCTGTTTTTCAGTTCTAAATTCAAACTTGTTGTGGTGGGCTGCATTCGGGTGTCTGCCCTATGCCGCCATCTTGTTGAGTCTCCAACCCAACGCTTTTTTTTTTTTTATTAAATAAATCTTTATTGTTCATATTATTACAAATGTTCCTCATTTCTTCCCCCTCTATTGCTCCCCTCCACCAGGTTCCCACCCCACCCTCTGCCCTTTCCCCCCACCCCCATTGTCCTCATCAGTTTATATTCACAGTTTATATTCAGTCTCTTCCCACATCCCCCTCTCCCCTTTTCCCCGAGAATCCTCAGTTCACTCCCCTTCCATACCTCTGATTCTATTATATTCACCAGTTAATATTGTTCATCAGGTATTTTAATTCCCTTGGTTTTTAGATTCACTTGTTTTTTTTTAAATATATATTTTATTGATTTTGAACAGAGAGGAAGAGAGAGAGATAGAGAGTTAGAAACATCGATGAGAGAGAGTCATCAATCAGCTGCCTCTTGCACACCCCCTATTGGGGATCTGCCCGCAACCAAGATACATGCCCTTGACCAGAATCGAACCCGGGACCCTTCAGTCCCCAAGCCAATGCTCTATCCATTGAGCCAAACCGGTCTCGGCTAGATTCACTTGTTGATAGTTATGTATTTGTTGTTCATAATTTTTATCTTTATTTTCTTCCTCTTCCTATAGAACCCCCTTCAGCAATTCATATAATTCTGGTTTGGCAGTGATGAACTCCTTTAGCTTTTTAAATTTTATTTGTGAAGCTCTTTATCTGGCCTTTGATTCTGAGTGATAGCTTTGCTGGGTAGAGTATTTTTGGCTGTAGGTTCTTGCTATTCATCACCTTGAATATTTCTTGCCATTCCCGTCTGGCCTGCATGGTTTCTGTTGAGAAATCAGCTGACAATTGTATGGGTGCTCCTTTATAGGTAACTACCTGCTTTTCTCTTGCTGCTTTTAATATTCTCTCTTTGTCTTTTGCTCTTGGAATTTTAATTATGATGTGTCTTGATGAGGAATCCTCTTTGGATTCCTTTTGTTTGGGGTTCTGCGCGCTTCCTGGACTTGTAAGTCTAATTCTTTCACCAGATGGGGAAAGTTTTCTGTCACTATTTCTTCCAGTATGTTTTTGGTATCTTGCTCTCTCTCTTCTTCTGGGACCCCCATAATTCTGATGTTTGTTCGCTTGAAGTTGTCCCAGAGGTTTCTTACATTATCTTCAACTTTCTGGATTCTCTTGCCTTCTTGCTTCTCAGGAGGAGTGTCTTCTGGCTCTTTATGTTCCAAATCTTTGACTTGATTTTGCGATCTTCCATTCTGTTTTTAGGACTCTGTATAATATTTTTTTTATTTCAGACAATGTATTCTTTATTTCTAGTTATCCCTTTTCATATCCTCATAGGTCTTGTTTATTTTATCGGCCTTTTCTAGGAAATTCTTGAAAAACATTATAAGCGTGGTTTTGAATTCTATATCCAGTTGCTTCTTGTCCTCCATTTCTTTCATTTGTGATCTGTTTCCTTGTCTCGGCATTTTTGCAGCTTCCCTGAATTGGTAGGGTGGCTTTGTGTGCTAAGGTGTCCAATAAAGAAACACAGAAGGGGTGGCATCCAGTCGGCATGCAATGAACGCAGCAAGCAGTGCTTCTTGCCCAAGCCCGAGCTGTGTGCCCCTCCTCCAGGGAGCCCTCCGTGATCCCACCCACCCTCAGCTGTCCTGTGGGACTTTCTGCTCTCTGTCCACCCCGGGGGTGTGAGACATGTCACTCAACTGGGTGTCTTTCCTCCCCCTCCAGGCCGGGAGCCATCTCAGGGCATGACCCGGGTTTTGTCCCCTCTGTTCCCAGCGCCCGATCAGGACAGAACATGGGAGGACGGGCGCATGTGTGAAGTGTGGCTGGGAATGGAGCTGTCAGCATTCTCATCAGGGATCAGGGCCAAGCAGCTAGACTCAACCCAGGTGGCCGGGAGTTAATCATCAAACCCGAGGGGGTCACCCAAAGTCCGAGCGGGGTGCACCTGGACCCCGCCCCCCTCGGACACAGGGAGCTGGAGAGGTGTGGTTCGCTCAGCTCACCCGGGGGACGGTGCAAGAGACGAGCTGTGAGTCCGATGATATCGCTCTCCTGCCCACAGCCTTCCCTGGCTCCCCAGTGCCCCTGGGTGAGGTCCAGACTCTGCATTGGCACAGCTGCCCTGTGGACTCTGTCCCTGCCCACCTCCCAGCCCCAGGCCCTCCTGCTGCCTCGCCCCTGCCTTCTTGGTTCCAGTCCCACCATGTTTTTCCACTCCAGACCTTTGCACTCCATGTTCCTGATTCCTGGCTGAGCTCAGCCTCTTCCTCCTCTCCTCCTCCTCCTCCTTCACCTCCTCCTCCTCCACCTCCTCTGGTCACCTCCTCCAAGAGGTCATTTCTGACCTCCTGACCCAAAGTAGGCCCCCTTGCTCTTCTTTCCAGGACTCCCTACAGGCAGGTCTCTCTCTCCTCCTCCTCCTCCTCCTCCTCATCTTCCTCTTCCTCCTTTCCTCTTCTTCCTCTTTTCCTCCTCCTCCTTTTCCTTTTCCTCCTTCTCTTCCTTCTCCTCCTCCTCCTCCTCCTCCTCCTCCTCCTCCTCCTCCTCCTTCCTTTCTTCTCCTCCTCCTCCTCCTCCCTCTCTTCCTCCCTCTCCTCCTCCTCCTCCTCCTCCTCCTCCTCTGGGAACCCTTCCAGTCCTCCTGGCCAAGTGACGTCCTTGCTCCGGGCGCCGGCAGCCCCACCTGTGCCGGGTGGCACTGATTGCAGCCACTCTGCAGTGACCCCTGGAGGCCCCAGGAGGGCAGGGGACCCGCTATTTTGTTTGAGGCCAAAGCTCCTGGGATGTGTGTGACACATGGTAGGTGTCCAGTAAATATTTTTTTTTTTAACAAACGAGCCAATTGGCCAGAGTCCTTTGTTTGACAAAGGAATGCTCGCTCGGCTCCTGTTTGGGGTGTGAAGTATCGGAAAAGGTGCCTTTCTCCCGTGACAGCTGTTTCCTCGTCTCTGTTCTCTTGGGACCAGCCTTTCCTCAGAGGGGTCTGTGTGGTGAAACAGGTGGTCTGGGCTGAGAGACAAAGGGTGTTCCTCTCTGGCTGGGTGGCCTCAGCCAAGTGAATTTGCCCCTCGGGGCCTTGGTTTCTTGATCTGTCACATGGGACCAGGGAAAGGCCTGCGCCAGAGGATGGCACAGGGGGAGGCAGCGAGGGTTGATCTCCTCCTCCTTGCTCTCCAGCGGGGAGCTGTCCCTTTAACACGGGAGGAGGGGTCAAGGCCCCAGGAGGCTGGCAGAAACCGGGCAGAGCCGGTGCCAGTCAGGCCTGTGGGCAGCCGCTTGTAGCCAAGTTGGTTCTGGGGACTCTTGAGCAGAAAGGTAAGGAGGCCTGGGTCTCAAATGGGGGCCCCTGGGGCTCTGCGTGCATGTGTGGAGGTGCCTGTGGGGGAGTCTGAGAGGCCCTGGGGCAAGGTCCCCGTCGAGCGGGTGGGAAGGGAGGGAGCGGGACAGTGGCCTGAGCCCTCCCAGGAATATCGATTCAACTCCGTGTCCCGGGCCCAACTGCTTTGCAGAAGGAGAGCAGGCTTTGCCTGCCAGAGGGGCATGCTGCCCGCCAGGGGCCGGGCTGCCCAGCCCTGGTGCCAGGGACTTGGCTGTGAGGTGTCAGCAGTGGCCTCTGGGGAAAAGCCTGAGAGACAGACCTGGGTAAACACCAACTCCTGGATGCACCAGGGGGGGCCCAGGAAGGAAAATGGGCTGGCCAACGTCGTGCTTGCTGGGACCTGCGCCCAGCCCTGGGCTTCACGCTGCATTGTGGTGATGAGCACAGATGCCAAGGCACACTGCCCGAGTTTGAATCCTGGCTGCGCCATTTCTAGCTGTGTGACCTCAGGCAAACAACTCAACCTCTCTGGGCCTCAGTTTATTTTAAAAAAAAGATTTTCCATTGATTTTTAGGGAGAGAGGAAAGGAGAGGGAGAGAGAAAAATGTGGATGGGAAAGAGATTTTAAAAAAACATTGATGCGAGAGAAACATCGGTCAGCCAAGCCAGTGAGGGCTATTTATTGATTGATTTTTTTTTTTTTTTTTTGCAGAGAGTAAGGGAGAGAGATAGAGAGTTAGAAACATCAATGAGAGAGAACCATCAATCAGCTGCCTCCTGCACACTCCCTACTGGGGATGTCCCTGCAACCAAGGCACATGCCCTTGACCGGAATCGAACCTGGATCCCTTCAGTCCGCAAGCCATCACTCCATCCTTGAGCCAAATCGGTTAGGGCCAGCCTCTGTTGCAATGGTCACCTCCTCCAAGAGGTCACTCCTGACCTCCTGACCCACAGTCGGTCCCCTTGCTCTTCTCTTCGGGGCTCCCTACACACAGGTTTCTCTCTCAGCGGTTTTCTCTGTTTCTGATCAGTTGGTTTGTCTACACAGTTATCTGTTGAATGCTGCTCTCTCCCTCGGACTATACGTCCGCTGCAGGAGTAGATATCTGTCTCATTTCCCACGTTGTTCCAGTTTCTGAGATGCTCCTGTGATGCCTGTAAACCTGCCAGAGTAGCTGAAACTGGTTTGGCTCATTGGACAGAGCGTCGGCCTGCGGACTGAAGGGTCCCAGGTTCAATTCCGGTCAAGGGCATGTACCTTGGTTACGGGCACATCCCCAGTAAGGCGGTGTGCAAGAGGCAGCTGATCGATGTTTCTCTCTCATTGATGTTTTTAACTCTCTATCCCTCTCTGTAAAAAAAAAAAATAAAAAAAAAAATAAAATCAATAAAATATATTAAAAAAACAAAAAGCAAACAAAAAAACCTGCCAGAGTAAGGGGGAGCACCCGGCCTTGCCAGGGGCCCCAGCGAGATAACGCCTCTGGAGAACCCAGCCGATGTCTGGTGCATCATAAGGACTCAGCAAAGGGTAGCTGTTACCATAGCAATAAGCACCATCACCCGTGAGGCAGGGATTGGTGTCGTGTATTGATTTTTTTACAGAAAGGAAGGGAGAGAGATAGAGAGCTAGAAACGTCGATGAGAGAGAAACATCGACCAGCTGCCTCTTGCACACCCCACAGAGGGGATGTGCCCGTAACCAAGGTACATGCCCTTGCCTGGAATCGAACCCAGGACCTTTCAGTCCGCAGACCGACGCTCTATCCACTGAGCCAAACCGGTTTCAGCTATTTTTTGTTTTTTATTCTTTTTTATTTTTTAAATTAAAAAATTTAAACTGAGTTGAGAGAGACAGAGACATGGACTTACTGTTCCACTTTTTATGCCTGCATTGGTTCACTCTTGGATGTGCCCTAACAGGGGATCGAACCCATAACCTTGGCATATGGGGCTGACACTCTAACCAACTGAGCTACCTGGCCAGGGCAAAGAGATCTCAACAAAAACATTAAAATAAAATAAACCCTGTCAGAATAAAAAGAGTCCTTCGCTTTTAGAGGTGCATGTTGAAATGTTTATAGATGAAATAATCCAGAGGAAAAACATAACGATAATAATGACAGAGGAGAGAATGAAGGGAGAGGCTGGAACAAGGCGGTCTGGGTTGAGGCCGGGTGAGGCTGTTTGAAATTCTGTACCTGTTTTCCCTCCTAGAACGTGAGCTCTGGCAGACAGGGCTCCCTTCGACTGGTCTGGGCCCGGGTCCCCAGACATGGACCCGCCTGGCACATGGTGGGTGCTCAATAAGTGTTTTTTTGAATGAATGAATGAATGATGAATGAATTCTCCCATTTTCATTCAGTCATCACTTCTTTTCTAAAAAATATATTTTTATTGATTTCAGAGAGGAAGGGAGGGGAGAGAGAGAGAAACATCAATGATGAGAGGGAATCATTGATCAGCTGCTTTCTGCACGGTCCCTAGTGGGGATGAGTCTGAAGGCCGACACTCTATCCACTGAGCCAAACCGGTTTTGGCCCATCACGTCTCACGTCTCTTTTGCGCCCCCAGCACCGAGGGCCTCCGCCGCAGGTACAGAACGAAGGGCCCCTCGTCCAGAGGCGTTTGCCCGGATGGGGAAACGGAGGCCCGGGGAGGAGCAGATTTGTGCCTGAAGTCTCACAGGTTGGCAGGCAGACGGGGCTAAGAGAACCACCATCTCCCCTCCCCTCCCGGCCTGGTCAGGGGGAGCCCTGACAGGAGCCGCCCGGGGCTGTGGCCCGTGTCCTCCGCAGGCCGGGCGGCCGCCGGGATGGAGCGCCCCCTGGGGGAGCGTGCGGAGGCCGGGCCCTTCCACGTGGTCACGCCTCTGCTGGAGAGCTGGGCGCTGTCCCAGGTGGCGGGCACCACCGTCTTCCTCAAGTGCGAGAATGTGCAGCCCGCCGGCTCCTTCAAGATCCGGGGCGTTGGGCACTTCTGCCAGGAGGTGAGGGGGTGCGGGCAGGAGGGGAGAAGCGAGGTTGTGCGGGAGGGGGAGGACAGTGGGGCTGTTGGAATTGGGGGGTGGGGGGGAGGGATAGGAGCTCCGTGATCCCTGCTTGGGTGAGCCCTCAACCCCCTTCCTTCTCTCCCCAGGCGGCCAAGAAGGGATGCAGCCACCTGGTGTGCTCCTCAGGTGACCCCACGCCTTTCTGCGCTCCAGGGTCCTCCGGGCCGGGTGTGGGGGAGGAGGAGGGGGGGGCTGACCGGAGCAGCGATAGCCGTCCAGGGGGCTCGGCCTCCTCGTAAGGGCCCGGCCTCATCACGGTCATGGTCCGATGGCCATGTGTCTGTCCACTCCCAGCCGCGTTCCCATCGCCAGCAGAAGTGGCCAGAACCCAGCTCACGCAGGCGTAATAAGCCACGGGGCTCCGAGAACTGAGCGTTCTCAGGAGACACGGCTTTCAGGCACGGCTGGATCCAGGAGCTCTCACCCGCACAACCTCCTTCTTTCTCCTGGCCTTTCTTTCCTCTCCACCAGCTTTCTTCTCGCCCGGGCCTCCTGGGGTGGCAGGCTTGCTTCTTGCCATCCTAACCAACCCCAGTGAAAAAGGGGAGCAACCCCTGCCCATGGAACCCCTCAGCCCCGCGACTTGGTCTTCTGGGCCCAGCTCGGGTCACGTGCTCACCCCTGAACGGGTCATGGGTCAGGCGACTGGGTTCTCTGAGGGGTTCCGTCTGGGTCGCGTGTCCACCTCGAGGCCAGGGAGAGGACTCTCTCGTGGGGGTGTATAGTGTGGGGGAATGGAGGAGGAGGGGCGAAGGCCTGCCAACGGCGCCGCCTTCCGCTGCCTCCACAGGGGGCAACGCGGGCATCGCGGCTGCCTACTGCGCCCGGAAGCTGGGCCTGCCCGCCACCATCGTGCTCCCCGAGGGCGCCTCCCAGCCCGTGGTGAGGAGGCTGCAGGGGGAGGGGGCCGAGGTGCAGCTGGTTGGAAAGGTAAGGAGCCCGGGAAGGGGAAGCCGGCGGGAGTGGGCGGTGCCCCGTCCGTCACGCCACCTGCCCCCTCAGAGATCGCCCCCTTGTCCTCTCACTGAGCTCTGCCTGGGCCCGGTCTGCCCTCGGGTTGGCCGAGCTGGCGGGCGAGAGTGCGTGTGGTGTGTGTGGAGGGCTGGCACCGCTGGCCTTGCCTGCCTCCGCCCCGAGAAGACCCCCTGCAGGAGCCCGCCCGTCCCCCCGGCCTCGCTGCCACTTGGTATTGGTCCCCTTTATTTTTTTATTTTTATTTTTTTAAAATATATTTTTATTTTTATTTTTTATTTATTTTTTATTTTTTATTTATTTTTTGCAGAAAGGAAGGGAGAGGGATAGAGAGTTAGAAACATCCATGAGAGAGGGAAACATCAATCAGCTGCCTCCTGCACACCCTCAACTGGGGATGTACCCGCAACCAAGGTACATGCCCTTGACCGGCATCAAACCTGGGACCTTTCAGTCCCCAGGCCGACGCTCTATCCACTGAGCCAAACCGGTTTCGGTCTGACCCCTTTAGAAACTTATATAGTTTGTTATTGATTTCAGAGAGGAGGGGAGAGGGAGGGAGAGATGGAAACATCATTGATGAGAGAGAACCATTGACCGGCTGCCTCCTGCACGCCCCATACTGGGGATCGAGCCAGCATCCGGGGCCTGGACCCTGACCGGGAATCGAACCCTGACCTCCGGTTCATAGGTCAGCGCTCCACACCCGCTGGGCCCGGTGTTGGCCACTTTAGGGTTCTTTGCCACTTGATGAGACACGAAGTGTAAGGGAGAGGATGGCAGCACGGTCCATGCTGAGACCATCCAGTGTGAGAGAGGCCGAAGCTGAGGCCCCCGGGCGCCTGGCCGCCCAAACACAGCACGGCTGACGGGGTTTCAGCTCCGGGCCCTGGGCAGCGTGGAGGGCTGACAGCAGGAGGAGGGTCATGGTTGGACAGGCACCCGGCTGCTCTGGGCAGAGGCTCAGTGGGTGCCCAGGGAGAGGCCTGCAAGGGCTGCACAGCTTCAAAGCTCATTTGGCTTCAATATTCTTTTTTAAAATTTTTTATTGATTTTTTACAGAGAGGAAGGGAGAGGGATAGTCAGAAACATCAATGAGACAGAAACATCGGTCAGCTGCCTCCTGCACACCCCCCACTGGGGATGTGCCCGCAACCAAGGTACATGCCCTTGACCGGAATCGAACCTGGAACCTTTCAGTACCCAGGCCAGTGCTCTATCCACTGAGCCACACTGTCCAGGGCTTGCTTCAATGTTTCAAGAGGAGGAAGCCCATCTCTCCCGTTGGACGAGGTTCCACAGGGGGCGGGACCATGTGTCCTCTCCGCCTGCCCCGGCTCAGGCCCAGGCCCAGGGGGCACGGTGGGTGCCAGAGGAGGGGCAGCGCTGTTCCTGCCCCCTTGTCCCCCTCCACCCCTTAGGAGAGGAGATCTGGGGGCTTCCTCCGAAATGCTGTTAGTTTGGGTCCCCAGGGGCTGCCTGCCCCCCGGTTCTCTGGCCTCGATTGCTCCTTAGGTTTGGGACGAGGCCAATCTGAGGGCCCAGGAGCTGGCCAAGAGGGACGGCTGGGTGAACGTACCCCCGTTCGACCACCCCCTGATATGGTAAGGCTGGTGCCCCCCCAACACCCCAGGAGCTCAGAGCTTAGAAACCCTTATTGAATCCGGGTTCTCCCATGGGACAAAAGGGGAAACCGAGGCCCAGAGTAGAAGAGGCATGGAGTCCAGGCCCCATTTCTGCCCCGTATGAGTTGTGTGAATCTGTGAGCATCGCACCCCTTGTGCCTAGTTTCCCCACTTGTAACATGGAAATCACTAATAGCGAGTCCCCTGCGTGGAACGTGTACTTTGGGGGGACATTTTTTTTAAATTATTATTTTTAATATATTTTATTGATTTTTTTTTTTTACAGAGAGGAAGGGAGAGAGATAGAGAGCTAGAAACGTCGATGAGAGAGAAACATCGACCAGCTGCCTCTTGCACACCCCCTACTGGGGATGTGCCCGCAACCAAGGTACATGCCCTTGACCGGAATCGAACCTGGGACCCTTGAGTCCACAGTCCGACGCTGTACCGCTGAGCCAAACCAGTTTCGGCTGGGGGAACATTTAGACCTCTAGAGGGAGGTGCTGTGTGCCCGTTTTACAGGTGGGGAAACCGAGGCACCAAGGACTCAAGCAGCTTGCCCGAGATCACACAGCGAGCGGGGCGTCAGAGGCCCTGGGCCCTGGGGGTGGGCAGCGGACACGAATGAACAGAGGGGGAAGCTGAGGGAGCTAGGCATTCAGGGTCCCCACTCCTTGGCCGGGGCAGGAGGGGGGAGGCTGAGGGTCTGGCCCAGCTCCTCCCGCCCCCTCTCCCTCTCTCCTCCAGGGAGGGCCACGCCAGCCTGGTGCGGGAGCTGAAGGCAGCCCTGGGGACCCCGCCGGGGGCCCTGGTGCTGGCGGTGGGGGGCGGGGGGCTCCTGGCCGGGGTGGCGGCTGGCCTGGCGGAGGTGGGCTGGCAGCACGTGCCCGTGGTCGCCATGGAGACGCGAGGGGCCCACTGCTTCCACGCGGCCCTGCAGGCGGGCAGGCTGGTCACGCTGCCCGACATCACCAGGTGGGCGCGGGCTGGCGCTGGGGGGGCTGGCGGGCGAGGACGCAGGGGGAGCACCTCAGCAGGGTCCCCTCGCCCGGGGCTCCAGCCCCACGGGGTGGGTTTGAGGCAGGGGCGGTGCTGAAAGAGGAGGACCTGTGTCCTGTCGGTCTCAGCAGCGAGGGGAACCAGCTTCCAGGGTACGCCATCGCCAGAGCAGTGGAGGGGGCAGCCGCTGGAAACATGGGCGAGCACTGACCAACAGAAACCCAAACGTCACCCCATCCTTACCCGAAGGCAGACGCTGCTCACATTGGGGTGCATGCTCCCCAGGCTTTGCCTGCCTCCCTCCCGCCCTGGCCCCCATCCACGTATCATTGCATGCAAGTGGCATGTACCGGGCACATAGTAGGTGGTCCACAAACATCTGTAAAAGGAATCAATTGTGTATTTTTAGAAGCCGAGATTATAGTCTTAGGCAGTTTTGTAATCTCTATTTTTCTATTCACAGTCTGTAACACGAACATAGGTTTGTTTGTTGTTTTTAAATATATATTTTATTGATATTTCACGGAGAGGAGGAAGGGAGAGAGATAGAGAGCTAGAAACACCGATGAGAGAGAAACATCGACCAACTGCCTCTTGCACATCCCCCACCGGGGATGTGCCCGCAGCCAATGAACATGCCCCTGACTGGAACCGAGCCTGGGACCTTTCAGTCCGCAGACCGACGCTCTACCACTGAGCCAAACCAGCTTCGGCCGAACATAGTTTTGAATGGGTTTTGGGCACCATCATTAGAGAATTTCCCCCCCCATTGCATTTTTTTTTTTTAATCCTCACCCGAGGATATTTTTCCATTGATTTGTAGAGAGAGTGGAAGGGTTCAGGGGAAGGGAGAGAGAGAGAGAGAGAGAGAAACATTGATCTGAGAAACACAGCGATTGGTTGCCTCCCACATGTGCCCTGGCCAGGGCAGGGGACTGAGTCTGCAACCCAGGTGTTTGCCCTTGACTGGAATCGAACCCGGGACCCTTCAGGCTGTCCGTGGGCTGACGCTCTAGCCACTGAGCCATACCGGCCAGGAGCTGAGGCAAGCTTCTTATAAAGTTTATAATATAAGCTCACTCACGAGCAGAGCGCGGGGGTCCAGCCGCCAGCCCCTGCCTCATGCTCTTCACCCAGCATCATGGATGGTGATGGGTCCCCCAGGGCCGCCCAGCCGTCCCCACAGGCAGGGGCTGAGGACAGGAGAAATGCGTCCTTCCACACCCTGGACGCTAGGAGCCCAAAGTCAGGGTGTGGGCAGGGCCGCGCGGGGGCCGGGGGCCCGGGGCAGCTGGGTCTGTGTGCGCCTCACCAGCTCCTCCCCCCACCCCGCACCCCGGCCCCGCCCGCCCGCCTCTCCCGCAGCGTGGCCAAGTGCCTGGGCGCCAAGACGGCGGCTGCGGGCGCGCTGGCCTGCGCGCGGGAGCTCCGGGTCCTCTCGGAGGTGGTGGAGGACCGGGAGGCCGTGGACGCCGTGCAGAGGTTCCTCGGTGAGTGGGCGCTGGACCCGGTGAAACCTGCGCGGTCCAGATCCCCGGCGAGAGCATGGCTCCCCCCACCCCCCTCCGTTCCCCAGGCTGGCAGGCGGCGACCACGCCTTGGGGAGATGGAGGGGAGGGGCCTGAGGAGGGGGTGCCGGCTGTCTCTAGCCTCCAGACTTCTTTTTTTTTTTTTTTTTTGATGGAAGTCAGTTTTTATTTTTTTTAATTTAATCTAATTTTATTTATTTTTTTAAATATATTTTTTTAATGATTTTTTACAGAGAGGAAGAGAGAGGGATAGAGAGTTAGAAACATCGATGAGAGAGGATCATCGACCAGCTGCCTCTTGCACACCTCCTACTGGGGATGTGCCCACAACCAATGTACATGCCCTTGACCGGAATCGAACCCGGGACCTTTCAATCCACTGAGCCAAACCGGTTTCGGCTTTTTTATTGTATTTTTAAAAATATATTTTGTTGATTTTTCACAGAGAGGAAGGGAGAGGGTTAGAGAGTTAGAAACATCGGATGAGAGAGAATCATGGATCAGCTGCCTCTTGCACACCCCCTACTGGGGATGTGCCCACAACCAAGGTACATGCCCCTGACAGGAATCGAACTTAGGACCCTTCAGTCCCCAAGCCGACGCTCTATCCACTGAGCCACACCGGTTTGGGCACCTCCAGACTTCTGTACATGCTCTTCTTCTCTGGAGCTGCCCATCCCTCGCCTGCTCCCCGTCATTTCCCTGTGACGAAGGGCCCCCAGCCATCATGACACCGCCTCCAGGAAGCCTCCCTGGGTCTCTCACCCCCACCCCGCCCGGGGTGGAGACTGATGCACCAATCCCACGCATCTCCTGTCTGCCCGCTCCTAGCCCGTCGACATCATTAGGTCGTGTCCCCAGAGTCGTCCGAGGACAGGGCCGGGCAGAGAGGGGGCGCGCCATAGGGACGTGTGGAATGGGTGGAGGGATGTGTGAGTGATGAGCTGCGCCGTGGGCAGACGGATGGGCAGAGGGATTGATGGGGCAACGCACTGATGAATGACACAGAAACGCATCGAGGGATGGACACTGATGAATGGGCACGTTGATGGATGGACAGACAGACAGTCAAAGGATAGATAGTGGGTGGATGGATGGATGGATAGATGGATATGCTGATGGATGGCCACGCTAATAGATGGACAGACAGACAGTCTCGTGATGGATGGAGGAAGAGATGGATGGGTAGATACACGGAAGGCGGAGAGACGGGTGGATGGAGAGGGAGTCGGGCCGATAGGCTGGCTCCATGGGGTTTGCAACACCCTGGCCTGCGAGCTCTGACTGGCTTCCCCCCTCTCCCCTCCTCCCCCTCCCGCTCCGGGCAGACGATGAGCGCATGCTGGTGGAGCCCGCCTGCGGGGCAGCCTTAGCTGCCGTCTACTCGGGCCTCCTGGGGCGGCTGCAGGCCGAGGGCCGCCTGAGCCCCACGCTGGCCTCCGTGGTGGTCATCGTGTGCGGAGGCAACAACATCGACAGCCGGGAGCTGCAGGCGCTGAAGGCCCAGCTGGGCCGGGGCTGAGGCCCCTGGAGCCGCCGAGGGGCCTCTGGGCTCTCAGACGACTGTGGAAGCTACCCTGTGCGTCTGTGCTGGCTGCCGCCTACAGGAAGCCCTCCAGGACTGCTCCCTCCGGCTCCCCCGCAGCCCTGACCAATAAACTCTTTCAGAGTTGAGTCTGTAACCCTGTCCGGCCGGTCTCTCTGCCTCTCTGAGCTCATCCCTCAAGCCCGGCTGATGAGGCAGCGCCCTCCACGCTACAGCCTGAGAAGCAAAGCCAGGCGTCCCGAGCTCAGGCATTCCGGGCAGCCGGCTGTGCGGGGCGCCTGGCAGGGCTTGCCTCGGCTGGGGGGTGGGATGAGGCGGGGATGCCCTGTGCCTCCTCGGGCCTGGCAGGTGAGGACACCATCTCCAGCCTTGCCCCGGTGCTGGCTGCGGGCCAGAAACTCCTCTACGAACGTCCTACTCATCACCACCTTCTCTGACACCGAACGGCTCCTGAAAAAACCCACCCTCACCACCCCTGTCCTGCAGATGGGGAAACCGAGGCACGGGACGGTGCCCTGACCCACCCCAGGCCGCCCAGCGGGGACGTGGCCCCGTCGGGTTCAAACGTGATCTCCAACAGGACTCTGTGCGTCTCGGACCTCGGTCTTTGTCGTGTGGGGGCTGGTGGGGGTGGGGCTCTGGGGAAGGAGGTAGGACTGCCAGGTGGGTCCGGGCACCCCTGTGGGTCCCAAGGCGGGTGGGTACCGGCTGGCCCGAGGAAACGGGAGGGGAACGTCGTCTCTTGGCGCCACCAGGGGGCAGCAACGCGCCTCCGATGGGAATCCTGCCCCTCGTGGGGCCCTCCCTCCCCTGGAGGCGCTGAGTCCCAGCGAAGGCTGGGGCCCAAGGTCTGGCATGGGGAGGTCTCCCCAACCTTTCCCAGCCCCCCCCCCCCCCAGGAAACCAGGCTCAGAATGTGCGGGGCCAGCGGGTGCCCCAAACCCTCCTCTCCCCCCCAGCACCCACCTCCCGGTCACCCGGAGGCACCCTGGCTTCATGGCTGCCGTGTGGCCTCGAGCAAACGCTCTCCCCTCTCTGGGCCTCAGGCTGCACTCTGGGCCGGAGAAGCCCAGCGGCCAGGTCCCGCCTCCTTTCCTTCGCCCACGCCGTGCCCTCCCCGGGCACCTCACCCTCTCCTCGGGTGGAGGATTGGAGGGTGGCCTCCCCACCTCCTGCTGCTGCTGCTGCTGCTGCCTTGGTCTTTTCTCTCTCGGACCCCAGACCGTGGGCCCGACTTGCCTCTCAGAAGCCACAGGCCCCAGCCCTGATCCCGGGGTCACACTGGGTGCGTTCCCCACCGCAGGAGGGGCCCCGGAGCCCCAGAGCGCGGACTCAGCCAGCCCGGAGCGGGACTCCGTTCCTCCTAGCCAGCCCGGCGACCTTGAGCAAATGAAGCTCCTTGCGGGGCCTCAGTGTTCTCACCTGTAAAACGGGCGGCCGGTGGATTATTACTGTGGACCCGGCGTAGGTACCAGGAGGCTTTCAATCAGTGTTAGTTCCTACTGTCCCCTGAGCCTTTTCCCCAACAAGGAAGGGTGCAGAGGAACGAACATTTCTTTACATATATATTTTTTAAAGGTGGTTTAAAAAAAAAAAAAATATATATATATATATATATATATATATATAGTTGATATTTTACAGAGAGGAAGAGAGAGGGATAGAAACATCGATGAGAGAGAAACATCGATCAGCTGCCTCCTGCACATCCCCTACTGGGGATGTGCCCGCAACCAAGGTACATGCCCTTGCCCGGAATCAAACCTGGGACCTTTCCGTCCGCAGGCCAATGCTCTACCCACTGAGCCACACCGGTTCCGGCTTCTTTACATAGTGAGGACCTACTGTGTGCTCTGGGCCTTAGCAGCCATTGTCTTTAACCTCACAATCACCCAAATGGTAGATACTGTTCTCTTCATTTTTGCAAACGAGGAAACAGGAGGCACAGAGCCATTACTCCAAGCCACACAGCTGGACCGGAACCCGCATACATACGTGCCTGAGCCTCCGGCCTCTGACCCTTCCTGCCCTCACCCCTCTTTTCCTTCGCTTAAGCTCTGCCCCCTGCCCGACATGTACCGTCCGCTTCTAAGTCCCACGCCTGCGCCAAAGCCCAGGGCAGGGCCGCCTCCTCCCTGAAGCCTTCCTGGGTTGCCTCAGCCAGCGATGCTCTCTCCCCTGCCCCCCCCTGCTCCGCCAGGTGGGGGCAGAGCTTGTCTCCACCAGGTGCTCCGTCTCCCAGGCCGCCTCCGCCCGGGCTGCCCTCCTGGGAGGCCCGGCAGCTGCTGTGTGCCCCTGTCCTGGGCGCGGCATGCCCGAGATAAGAAGCGGAGGGGCCTGTTGACTCTGCCCAGATAACACACGCCAGTCCCCTCAGGGTGGCCCGTCCTGGTTGACACCCAAGGAATGCCAGGGGCGGGGGCACAGGGAGAGAGGGGGCCTCGGTGCTGTGATGGGCGAGATGTGCTGTGATGGGCGAGACCGCCCTCCCGTCTCTGCCCCCTTGGCCCACGGTGGGAAGGCAGGAGCCTGCCAGCGGGGCCAGGAGCAGGACGTGTAGGTGTGGGTGCAGGGCTGTGTGGGGGGGGGGCAGCCCAGGACAATGGCCACGGGGGTGTGTACCGGCCTGAGGTCACCCCCTTCTCCTCCCCAGCGGGCCCGGCCCCGGCCCAGACCTCCTTTGGTTTCCTGTGCGTCCTAAGGGCCCACGTTCCTAGTGTTAGGGGAGACCCAGCAGAGAGAGAAGGGGTGGGAAAGGGGGTTGTTCCTGCCGCACCTCCACCTGCTCCCCCACTCCAGCCGAAGCCAGGGGGACTCAGAGGCTTGGAAGCCGCCCTTGCTGGCAAAGGAGGGGTTCTTGCCCAGAGCTGCCCCAGGCGAGGTGGGGGGGTGAGGAGGGCAGGGTCCCGCCTCTGCAGCTCCACCCTCCCAGCCCGGGCAGGAGCCCCCGGGGCAGGGCACAGGGCAGGCCACGTGCCCGGTACCTGCCCCTCCGGGTGGGGACAGGACGGCCCGCTCCGGCCGGAGTCACGTCCCAGCTGGGCATGCGAGGCGGGTGCGCGCCTGTGCATTTTGGGGTCCCTTAGAGCCGTCCAGGCGCCGTGTTGTCTTACTGTCAGTACGTCAGCGTGGGCTCCTGACCGGCGAGGAGAACGTGTTTAACCGGCGCCCAGCGCCATCCCCACGTCGTCACGGTGACCCGAGGCTCCTCCGTGCGCGCCTGCCCCGCTCTGCCAGCCTCTCCAGGCGCTGTGTCTCCTTAGGGCTGGGCTCCCGGCCTCAGGGCCCACGGGCTCACGTGCCTCTGATCGGCTGCATCTGAGCCCCTGGTGGACGGGCCCTCGGGAGAGGAGGGTCCGAGGAGCCCGGGTCCAAGGGAGTGAGGAGCCGCCACGCAGGCTGGCGGGAACCGCACGTGCGAAGGGGGAAGGGCCGGGCTCAGGTGTGGCCAGGGCTGGGTGTTTATTCTGAGCAGGAGTGGGAGCCCTGGGGCAGTGGGGCCTCAGGCACCCCCCCCCTCTGCCCTGACACCAGCCTGTGCCCAGAAACCCTTGCCCTGCAGTCCCCTCCCCTAGACGGGGTCCCCTTGGTCAGGTGGGCGCAGCCAATGGAAGCCGAGGAGTCCCCGAGATGCCAGGGAGTCACCCCAGTCCCACCCTCCCCGCTCCCTGTGTCCCCCCACCCCCCATTCCCTCCCTGAAGAGACCACCAGCCCCGTGCCAGGCTCTGCTAGTGGCAAGGCCAACCCAAATGTCCCCCCTTCTCCCCACCCCCCCCCGTCCCCCGGCCGCCCCCTGCCCCGGTGTTTGTGCTGTTAAACCCCACCACACACGTCAGGGCCTCGCCTCCCCACGCCCTGATGGATGCCAGCGGCCGGGCAGCCCCGGGAGAGCCTTCTGGAGCCAGGCACCCCATAAATCACCGAGCCGCCTGCGTGCACCGGCCGTATCTCATGGAAAAAGGTGTGCCCCGGGAGCGCCCCCGGCAGGGGCACCCTCTCACAGCCGCCCCATTCATTACCGCGTCAGGCCGAGCCCGCGCTGCCATTTTTTATCTCAGGTCTGAAAAGGGATTGCCTTCACCCGTCCGCCCCCTTCCAAAAACCCCCTCCCCTCCTCCCCCCCCCAAAAAAACACCCCAAAACCCTAAAGAGTAAAATAAACGTTTGAAGAACAAACGTCCACGTTCCTCGCTTGAGGGGAGAACCAGCAGAGAGAGGCGTGCTGGGGAAGGGCCCTGTTTTCTTCCTTTCAGGGTGGGAACTGACGGCGTGCGGAGGGCACGCGGCGGGATGATTTTCCTGGGCCCCTGGACCCCGGGGAGTGGCGGCTGCCATCGTCCCATTTTGCAGACAGGGAAACTGAGGCCCGCCCGCCCGCCCTCAGCTCCACGATCTGCGCCCTTTCTCTTGCGCGAGCTGGGCCGGAAATGGGTCCAGGGCGGCTGTTTAAATACCGAATCCACGCCCACCTCGCTTCTCTGCAGCTGGGACGCTCTGCAGGTGCATCTGGCTTTCCTCCTCCACAAAGAACCAAGGGCTTCCTCCCGGGAGGAACCGGCACCGGTGAGCTCACCAGCTGCCCCGAGCTCCGATCCCTCCGCGGGGGCGCTCGGCCCAGGTCACATGCACAGGGAAGCTGCCTTGGCTTTGAGTAAGGTGACCAGACGTCCCGCTTTTGATGGGACGGTCCCGATTTTTATTGTTTTTATTTTAATTTTATTATTATTTTTTTTAAATGTTTTAAAAATATATTTTATTGATTTTTTACAGAGAGGAAGGGAGAGGGATAGAGAGTTAGAAACATCAGTGAGGGAGAATCATGGATCAGTTGCCTCTTGCACACCCCCTACTGGGGATGTGCCCGCAACCAACGTACATGCCCCCGACCGGAATCGAACCTGGGACCTTCCAGTCCGCAGGCCCACGCTCTATCCACTGAGCCAAACCAGCTTCAGCTAATTTTATTATTATTTTTAAAAATATATATTTTATTGATTTTTTTACAGAGGAAGAGAGAGTTAGAATAGAGAGTTAGAAACATCGATGAGAGAGAAACATCGATCAGCTGCCTCCTGCACACCCCCTACTGGGGATGTGCCTGCAACCAAGGTACATGCCCTTGACCGGAATCAAACCCGGGACCTTTCAGTCCGCAGGCGGATGCTCTATCCACGGAGCCAAACCGGTTTTGGCACAGTCCTGATTTTTAACCATTTGTCCCGCGGCGTTCTTTAAAAAAAAAAGTCCCGATTTTTTTTTTTTTTTTTAATCGGGACT
Organism: Nyctalus aviator; assembly: GCA_036971965.1. NCBI lineage: Eukaryota > Metazoa > Chordata > Mammalia > Chiroptera > Vespertilionidae > Nyctalus > Nyctalus aviator. Next base: position 17,867,469 of record CM072939.1, read on the forward strand.
TTAAAAAAAAAACAAAAAAAAACGCTGAGGGACGTGGGACACGTGGTTAAAAATCGGGCCTGTCCCACCAAAAGCGGGATGTCTGGTCACCTTGGCGTTGAGGGACCCCACAGAAGAAGGCAAGGCCAGTCCCCCCAGCAGCGCCTGTGGGGGCGGGGGGAGGGTAGGAGGGGGTGCTGGGCCGGAGCCCCGACAGCGGCTCCAGCCCAGCATCGGGGATCTATTTTTGGAGGCCCCTGATTCTAAGAACACTGCTTTTCCTGTTTGAATCCATATGTGTTTTAATGAGGTGAAGCTAACAAAATTAATCATCTTAAAGCGAACAATTCAGAGGCGTCGCGTACACGGAGAATGTCCTGCAGCTGCCTCCTCCGTCCAGCTCCACACATCCCCGTCACCCCAGGAGGGGACACCATCCCCATTAAAGAGTGGACTGTCCACTCTCCCTCCCCCCCCGGCCCCCGGCCCCAACACCCCACAACCACCAACCTTTCTGTCTCTGAGGAGTGACCTCCTCTGGACATTTCATTTTATTGATTTTTTTTTCACAGAGAGGAAAGGAGAGGGATAGAGAGTTAGGAACATTGATGAGAGAGAAACATCAATCAGCTGCCTCTTGCACACCCCCCACTGGGGATGTGCCCACAACCAAGGTACGTGCCTTTGACCGGAATCGAACCTGGGACCCTTCTGTCCGCAGGCCGACGCTCTATCCACTGAGCCAATCTGGGTTCAGCTCCTCTGGACAGTTCAGACACATGGGATGGGACAGCACAAGGGTTCCTGCCTTCCCTCAGCTCCGTGATATTCAGCTTGGCCTGTCCTGCCTTTTTCAGGGCTGAGTGGTATTCCATCGCGTAGCCACACCACGTTTGTGTGCCCGCGCCTTCATGAGGGGGTGCGTTCCTTGTGAAACAGATCAGCAAACCATTCTCCGTGAGGCCTTGAGCCCCTCCTCGGTGCCAGACCCGTTCTGACGTCACAGGCCACAGGCTTTCCGCTAGGCCATGGGGCGATGTGAAACGCAGGCTCTGGGAAGTAACAAGCAGCATCTCTGTCTAAGTAGGCTGTGACGTTACTCCTCGTTCAAAACGTGACGTAAAGAAGAAAGCAGGATCATGATAACAACAGTTACATGCCCTAGCCAATTTGGCTCAGTGGATAGAGTAGTCGGCCTGCAGACTGAAGGGTCCCAGCCTCCATTCTGGACAGGGGCATGTGCCCGGGTTGTGGGCTCCATCCCCAGTAGGGGGCGTGCAGGAGGCAGCCGATCGGTGAGTCTCTCTCATTGACGTTTCTATCTCTCCCCTTCCCTCTCTGAAATCAGAAAAGAAATATATTTTTTAAAAAAATACAATAATTACAGCATTCAATAAATGGCCCGTCACATAGCTCTTATTGCTGTATTAGTATATTTCATCCCTCAACACGTGCTCTGTGCCGGGCACCATGCTTAGAGCATGACATATGCGGCCTCATTTAACCCTTACGATGACCCTGGCCCTTAGCTGTCCTTGTGTCCCTTTTACAGATGGCAAGGCTGAGGCCCAGAGAGGTTGCGGGCTCAATGTCGGGTCCTGCAGTCCCTGGCCTGTCCCAGGTGCTCTCAGGTGCTCTCAGGCTGGGGGTGGGGACAGAGCTGCCACATGGGCCGAGATGTTACGACAGGGGAAGAAGTGGACAGAGTGAATCTCGAGCTCGGCTGCCTGCTTCATCCTCATGCGGTTTGACCACGGACGAGGTGCCTCTGGCTGCCGAGCAAAGAGAATTTGTACCGTAAGGTTTTCCTTCTGTGAAAAAGGGATGGTTCCGATCTGGCTGTGGTTTTATTTTCTAATACATTTTTATTGATTTCAGAGAGGAAGGGAGAGGGAGACCGAGGTAGAAACATCCATGATGAGAGAGGATCATGGATTGGCTGTCTCCTGCATGCCCCCTCCTGGGAATGGAGCCTGCAACCCGGGCATGTGCCCTTGACTGGAATCAAACCCGGGACCCTTCAGCAGGCTGACACTCTATCCATTGAGCCAAACCGGCTGGGGTTAGGTGTGTTTTTATTTTATTTTTTAAAAAAATATATATTTTATTGATTTTTTTTTTTTTTTTTTTTTTTTTACAGAGAGGAAGGGAGAGGGATAAAGAGTTAGAAACATTGATGAGAGAGAAACATCGATCAGCTGCCTTCTGCACACCTCCCACCGGGGATGTGTGCAAGCAAGGTACATGCCCTTGACAGGAATCAAACCTGGGACCCTTCAGTCCCCAGGCCAATGCTTTTATCCACTGAGCCAAACCGGTCAGGGCTGGGTGTGTTTTTAAACCAATGCTTCCCAAACCAACCAGGGACCCCACCCCTGGGGACTCAGCACATCTGGCTGTACGGTGCTGGGCGGGGCCTGAGCATCTGCCTGTCTGCCCAGCTTCCTTTTACAGCTGGTCCTCGGACCACGCTTAGAGTCTCGAGGGGCTAGAAGACGTGAATTGTGATCCCAACTCCGAGGTGAGCCCCCTGTGGCCCCTTAGGCCAGTCTCCTGCCCTCCCTGAGCCTCAGTGTCTTTCCCTGGCCAATGGGGGCATTGCCTTCCACCTGGAACATTCTCCAAAGAATTAAAAATAGGAGCAAAGTTGTCATTCTTTGTGTGCAAGCCAGAAAGCCACAGGCAACTTTGGGGGTGAGGGTGTCCCCCCAAAACTCCCAGGAGCCTCTGGGCAGGTGCTGGGGAAAGCAGGGCGGGGGGCAGGGAGAGGGGGGACCTGGCACAAAATGGGGAAGGAGGAGGCCAGAGGTGGCTGGGCCCCGGGAGAGGTGGCTGGGAGGCCCCCCGTCCATCACGGAAATGGCCCATTTGCGATGATCGGTGGCCCGGGTGTTAATAACGCTAATGGCAGAGGAAGGGTAAACCGGCCACTTGGCTGAACAGGAGAAATATGCAGAGGAGAGCGCGGGCCTCCATAAATCAGCCGCGGGCAGCGCTGAGAGGGAGGCAGGACTTAAAATTCCGGTCAGGAGACGGGTCCTCTCATAATCCGAGCCGGAGAGGTAATTTATTCTGTTTATATCTCTTTACTGCACAGCGAGGCTGGGAGCAGGAGCCCTCCGCCGCCATTCTGCATCTTAAATATTAGTCCTGAGCACCGGGGCCCGAGCTCCTGCTCTGCAGGGTGTTTATTTCGGGGTGGGGGGATGGACGTGGGCGGGGGGGGGAGGTGGGGGGGAGAGCAGGCATGACAGGCCGGAACACATGTGGTCTCGCTGTCCGGTGCTGTCCACAGTGATGGCCTGGGGTCCCCTTTCCCCACGCTGAGGGCGCTGCCGAGGGCTGGCTCACCTCCTTATCTGCGTGCTCCCAAGTATTTCCCCCCCTCAGAAACCTCTTATTTCTAAATGATGATAAACACCATGATGGAGCGATAGAAAGAGAGGAGCAGATACATGACTGGAGGAGGAAGGGACGAGGCAGGAGGGAGAGAGAGAGAAACAAGGGCAAGCACGGAGAAGCCAAGCCCTCGTGTCTTTTGACCTTGGCAGTTTTCTTAAAAAAAAAAAAATATATATATATATATATATTATATATATATATGTATATTTTATAGATTTTTTACAGAGAGGAAGGGAGAGAGATAGAGAGTTAGAAACACTGATGAGAGAGAAACATCCATCAGCCGCCTCCTGCACACCCCCACTAGGGACGCGCCCACAACTAAGGCACATGTCCTTGACTGGAATCGAACCCAGGACCCCTCAGTCCACAGGCCGACACTCTATCCACTGAGCCAAACCGGTTTTGGCTGACCTTGGCTGTTTTCAACAGCACCCGGCCCTTCTGGCTGACTGTGTTCAACCCGGGACGGACGGATGGACGGATGGCGTGCTGAACAGCACCCAGGGAGGATGCGACAGGGAATCTCTGCGTTCCTTAGACGTTCATTTCTTTCAGACTGAAGCATTCATTCATTCATTCACTCACTCACTCACTCACTCACTTATCTAGGTAGTTACTGGATCCAGAGTGAGGCTTTGCCCCGGCCAGGCTGTGCCTCGGGTTCAGGGGAAACGTGGCTTCTGGGAGCAGATGTTGCTGATTAGGAACCTGGCGCTGCTTCTCCCTAGCTCTCTGACCGTGGACAGCTCACGTCACGTCCCGGGCCTCAGTCTCCTCATCTGTAAAATGGGAGCTACAGCACTCATCCTGAAGGGGTACCGTGAGGACTGGACCAGGCTCTGGACAAGGCGGTGGGGCAGTGGTCCTGCAAGTTCGGAGGAGGAATCAGGAGTTTGACACAGGAGAAGCACCCTGGCACAGCCCCCCGCCCCCGAGGGGGACTCCAGCTCTGGGTGCGGGCCCAGGCCCTGGGTGTGTATGCTGCACACGCATCATCCTCTGGTCACACTGAGGAAGTGGCGGTGCGTGTCCAGGGACAAAGGTCCCTTCCAGAGGCCGCCCCTTCTCCATGCCGCCTTCCTCGGGAACTGCCTCCCTGACGCTCAGGGCCTGATGGTGACCGTGACCTGGACGGAGACTGCAGGGCCCGGCACAGGATGGGACGGGGTGGGGTTTCTCCTCCTTGAGCCCCGGGCCCAGGAGGCACTGGGGAAGTTGAAATGAGCCCACAGGGGGAGTTTGTCCCACGCACAGACAGTGACCCCAGGATGAGCATCCTTCTGAAACCTGGCCCCTGGGGCCACCCTCTGGGAACTGATGCCCCCAAGTGTCCCCTGACATGAGAGAGAACTTCCCTTCCCACTTCCCTCCGGCTGATGCTGTGGGCATGCGGCGGGCACCTGCAGACCCTGTGTGCGTGTGCGTGTGTGTGTGCGTGCATGTGTGTGGTGTGTGTGGTGTATGTGTGTGCACGTGTGTGTGTGTGCATGCATGTGTGTGTGTGTGTGTGTGTGTGTGTGTGTGTATGATCTCTCGTTTTAAAATTAAGAAGAAGAAGAGAAAAAAAAGTCTGGGAAGAGATGCACTGGCTACATCCTCCTGTGTTTGAGATCTGGGGTGACTCCATGTGCTTCCTGTTGTGTGTCTGACATGTCTAAGTTCCCCACAACAAGCCGTTGCCGGTGTCAGGTAGAGACAAAGGCGAGAAAAGGAAGGAGGGAGAAAGCTAGCCGCCGGGCCTTGTTCCTGGGGAGCCCGCGGGGAGGAACAGCAGGCGCAGGGCCTCAGCACGCACACACCCCATGGGGCTCACGTCTCCCCGTCTCCCCACCCCCTTTCCTTCCTGCCACCCTAAATGGGCGAGACCCCCACGCCAAGCTCGGGTGGGAAGGGCCCAAATGCAGGGCACTCGCCCGTTTATTTTTATCTCCTCCGTCTGCAGAGTCTGAAGTTGGCCGGGGACGTAGGGGGCACCCTTCCCGATCCCTTTGTAAGTGGGGGGGGGGGGGTGAGGCGGAGAAGCGGGGGCTTGTCTTGAGGATGTGGCCTCAGGCCTCCTAAACCTCCAGCGCTCTTTCCCGGAGGCCCATTTCCCCAGGGGACACAGCTCGCACTGCGCTGCTTTGGAATGGCAGAGCACAAGGGGGGAGGGGGGCATCTGTCCTAATACAGCCTTGCAGTTAACAAGGTGGGCTTACCAGCCTGGTGCTTTTTGTTTGTTTGTTTGTGTTGGCACCTGGAATCACAGGGGGCACCATTAGGATGGAAGCCAGAGTGTTTTTGACATCCTGGGACAAACAACCCAGACATCCATTCATTCGTCCACATTGCTAAGGCTTCCGAAACCGGTTTGGCTCAGTGGATAGAGCCTCGGCTTGCGGACTGAAAGGTCCCAGGTTCGATTCCAGTCAAGGGCATGTACCTTGGTTGCGGGGCACAGTGGGGGATGTTCAGGAGGCAGTTGATCGATGTTTTTCTCTCATTGATGTTTCTAACTCTCTATCCCTCTCCCTTACTCTCTGGAAAAAAAAATCAATAAAATATATATTAAAAAAAATTGCTAAGGCTGACTGCGTGCCGGGCGGGTCTGTGTGAGATGGGGTATCACATCGGCAACCCGAGATCCTGAGCCAGCGCAAGCAGCCGTAAAAGGCAGCAACAAAAAAGGCAGCCGCTCCCATTTCCTCTCCGTTACCCCAAAACTCCTCACGTAGATAGGGAGAGGTCCTCGGACCCGCCGAGTCTGTGTGCTGTCAGAAACAAGAGCCATAAAAGAATAACTCCATTTATTCTGAGTGACTATAAAGACAGAACAAAACAATAATAAAGAAAAAAAGAAAAAGAAAACCACATAGCACGAGGGCAAAAAAGAATTTTTATTAATATTTCTTTTTAGAAAAGTTGATTTTTTTTAATGTGTTTTATTATTTTTTAGGTAAACCTCTTTCTGCTTCCCCTTCCCTCACTCGGCCCACCCTCCTCTCAAAAATATAAAAATGTCCAATCGCAGGTAACTAGAGTACAATAAATAAACAGTAAACACAAAAACATACTTTATTTGTTTCTTCTTTATACAAAATAAGGAAACTAGAAGCGTCCAACTTCCAAAAAAGTATAATACTGTACATCCTGACGACCCAGCCTCCAGGCCCCGGGCAGGGCTGGGGGGAGAGGGGGTTCTGTGGGACGGAGCCCAGACATCTTGGCGCCTTGCCCACGGGGAGAGCAAGGTTGGCGAGTGTTCGAGTCTGGCCTGGACCCTGGGGCTCAACATAACCATCCAGGAAGGAGGAGGGGAAAGCGGGGCGTCTGCTCAGACCGCGCCCCACCTTCCTGGAAAAGCTGACCTTGGTCCTCAAGACGGGCCACCAGGGGGCGCTGACGCGCAGGCGGACTTGTCTTCCAGCGACGCCCCCGGTCAGGCACGGTCCTCGCTCTCTCTCCATCCTCCCTCCCCAGCGGGCGCGCGCTCTCCATCCCTCTCACTTCATCCTCTCTCCCTCCAATCTCTCCCCCCTTTCCTTACCGTCTTGTTGGAAAGACGGGGAAAGCAGAGTGAGACATAAGATGGCAAAAATGCCGCTCAGATGGCAGAGGGAGGGGACCGGCCTCCGCCTCTTCTGGGTCCATGGAGGTGGGGGTGAGGCCGAGTGCCGAGCGAGCCGCGGGCCTCCTGACCCTCTTGCAGGGCTGACTTTGATCCCGGGAAATGGCTCATGGAGGCTGCCGGGAGAGCGATGGCGGGGGATGGGGTCCCGGGGGTCCCGGTGGCGACGGGGGCGGCCCCCTCCGCGCCCCGCCGAGCGGCTGCAGCTGCGCGTCGAATGCGGACCCGGGAGAGCACCCCCGAGGGAGCCTCCAGGGGGCGTTTTGGTTTCCGGGGACGCTGCGTCCATCCGTCCATCCGCCCGCGGCGGGGGCGGCCCGTGTCCCGGCGGCCTTACCACACGGCGGCGGCCTCGTTGAGCTCGGGGTTGGGGTGCGCGAGGGCCCCGCTGTAGCCGCCGGCGCCGCCCAGGGGGAAGGGCGGGCTGGGGCCCCCGCCGAACACCTCGCCCGGCAGCGGGTGCAGCGCGCCCGGCAGCCCTGGCTCGGGGCTCGGCGTGTCCGGGTGCGAGATCATATCGGTGAAGCGGGGGTTGTCGGCGGCGGCGTGCGGCGCGGCCAGCGGCGGCTCCAGCGCGCCAAGCGGCGTGGGGCCGGGCCCGGCGGCCAGGAAGCCAGGGTCGGCGGGGGACTGCGCCTGCGAGGGCGGCCCGGCCGCGAAGAAGTCATAGTTGCCTCCGGGCGCGTAGTAGTCGCCTTGGTAGTCTGCGGGGGGAGAGACAGGCCGTGAGAGGGGCGGGGGGGGGGAGTCCGGAGACGAGGGTTCGGGGACGGTGACCGGGGTTAGGGGACCGGGGACCGGGGTTAAGGGACCGGGATTAGGGGATCGGGGACCGGGGTTCAGGGGACGGAACTGACGGCCAGGCGTGTGGGGGGGCGCCGGGAGGGGACATTAACGGGGGTTTGGGGCGCGCGCGCGGAGACCGAGGGAGAGGTCGGCCCAAAGCGGCGGGGCGCGGGGCCCAGGGGTCCCGTTGGGGAGAGAGACACGGAGACCCGAGAGGGAGGGAGAGACGGGCGATGAGAGACAGTGGAGCCGCTGCAGAGACGCGAAGGGCGGCGGCAGGGATGCGACTTGAGCCCCCAGGTCCCGGGCAGGTGGCCGGGCGCGGTGGCCGCGGAGAGGGGCTCGGAGCCGGAGAGAGTTGGAGAGAGTTGCAGAGAGCGGGGACAGAGACCAGCCGAGGACAGACAGACGGACAGAGGGACAGGGGACGGGAGAGGGGCCTGCGAATCCCCAAGTCAGAGATCGCGAGGCGGCGCGCCGGGAGGTGGGAGGGCGAGTGGGACGGGCTGTCCAGGAGGCAAACGCGAGGCCGCGACTCCAGGCGCCCTCGGGAAGCACAGCGCGACGCCGAGGAGCCAGGCGGAAGGTCCGGAGGGTCCGGGGGACAGAGGGGCGGTGCGGTGTGGCAGAGAGGAGGCCAGAGACGGAGCGGAGCGCCGGGGAGGAGCGGGGCGGGTGCGGAGACCTGAGCGCACAGCGGGCGGGAGGAGCCGGGGCTGGGCCGGGGCGCGGCGGGGCGGGGGGCTGGGCCGGGTTGCAGGGGGGCTGGGCCGGGGCGCGGAAGGCCGGGGGTGCGGAGGGGCGGGGGGCTGGGCCAGGGTGCAGAGGGGCGGGGGGCTGGGCCGGGGTGCGGAGGGGCGGGGGGGGGTGCGGAGGTCCGGGGGGCCTGGGCCGGGATGCGGAGGGGCAGGGGGGCTGGGCTGGGGATGCGGAAACCTGGGTGCGGGAGCGCCAGGCGGGCTCCGCGCCCAGTCCTCCGGCTCTGCGCCCCCCGGAGGGCAGCCCCGCGCCTGCCGCCTGGCACCCAGACAGCGGGCCCAGCGCCCTGGGAGACGGGGCGGACTCGGGGTTCCGTGGGCGCCCCAGCCTCACTCCTCAGGGCGGCCGGGACCCCAGCGTCTGACGCGTTTGGGAACAGGGAGCCCTTCTGAGAACCGGGTGACAGTTTGGGGTTCTCTCTCCAGAAAGAGGCGCACACGTGCGATCTGCCCACAGTCAGGAGACACGGGGTCTCCGGGTCACAGCCTGCCCATTCCCAACGAAGTCTCTCAAAGCCCCTCCCCCAGATTCATCCAGAGCCTGTTCCAACCCCCAGGCCAGCCCCTGAGGGAATGGGGTGTGGAACCCCACAAAGGGAGCGCCTGCAGCCCCGCCCCGGCGACAATAACCCGCTTTGTGCGGAGGGAAAACCGGGACTCCGGGGGCCAGAGTCTCCCCTGCAAACGCACACACCTGCTCAGTCTTGGGGTCTCAGTCCCCAGCGAGCTCCGGAGACTCCCTGCCCCCCCCCCCCCCGTCCCCTCTCCAAACCCCGAAACCAGTCCAAGCGGAGGTGTCTGGACCGGAGGCGAGGCTTGGGGATGGTCCACAACAGCCAAAACACTCGCCTATTAATTACTTTTTTTTTTTTTAAAGGAAGCACTCATTCTATTCTCCCGAAACTGAAGCGGAAGGTTGGAAGCGCGAATGTGGGGTCCCTCAGGGGCAGGAATGGGGAGCGACAGGGGCCCCGCTGCGCGCGGCCAGCCTGCGCGGGCCGGGCCCGTCGGAGCGCGCCGCCCCCGCCCATATGGCGGCCAGGCGGCGGTAATTGGCACAAACGCCTCTGAAAGGGGCACAAAGGCCGCAGCTGGGGCTTTGTCCGCGCTCCCACGGGGCGCCGCCGCCCGCGCCTTTCTCCCCGCCGCCGCCGCCGTCGCCGCCGCCGGGATCTCCCAGCGCGGATTAGGCGGGGCTGCCTCGCCGGGGCTCGGGGGTCCGGCGCCCCCATTCCCGGGAAGAGGGGCCCGGGTGTTCAGGCCCGACCCCAGCCAGCAGACGCGCGGTTAAAGGAGGCGGCAGGGAACCCTTGGTTAATGGCCCAGACAGGGAACATTCCGGACTGGGTACCGCCCCACCACCTCCGAGCGCAGCCGCTGAGGTTTTGTGCGGAAGGAAGCCAAGTTAGATGGAGAGGTCTCCATCCAGGCAGTCCTGAGCATCTGCAGCCGCTCCCCCCTCCCCCCAAAACAACAACAACAACAACAACAAAAAACCTGGGCCCTGCCATCGCAGTCTCTCCCCTAAAAGCACAGCCACGAATTCTGTCCACAGTTTCTGGGGACCCTAGCCAGACGGGAAGGTCTGACGTCCCGGGCCTGAGGATATGCCAAAAAGGTGTCTTCTTTCCCTGGGCCGCCTGGGGCTGGGCTCCTGGCTCTCGCCTTCTGCTGCCGCCCAAACCACCTTTTCTAAGAGGAGTCCCCAAACTGAGCTGCTAGCCCCCCAACCCCCGCAGGCCTGTGATCCTGGGCCGCTCAGAGCGGAGACCCATCAGGCACGGGCCCTCCTGGAGGCTCCCCACATTCAGAGACCAGAACAGCGGGGGAGGGGGGGGGTTGGGAGATGGAGGATGGAAGTAAGCTATAAGCTTGTGCTGAAATGCCCCGGAGCCTCCAAAGCCTGGGCGGGGAGCTGGGATGGGTCTCCCGGGAGCAAATACAGGAACAACGGAGGGGAGGAGAGAAAGAACAGGATGGAGGGTGGGGGAGAGAAGCGGGGAAGGAGGAAGAGGAGAGGGGTGACCAAGAGCCACGTTCACCCAGCACTGAGCCTGGTAACATCCGCCACAGAACTGCTCTTCCCCAACTCCCGCTACTCGCCCCCAGGCCCCCAAGACTGAGAGCTGGCACCTGGGTTGGCCCAGTCCCCGAGCCCCCAAATGCCACTAAACACAGGTGTCCTGCCCAGAGCAGCTGCCTGTATGGGGGCTACAGGTGCCAGAGGCGGCGAGCACAGACCCTCGGCCGCCGAACCCCAGTCAAGACATTGGGAGCTGGAGAGCAGGCTGCGGGATGAATCCTGATCCCCCCATCCCACGGCTGGCGCACTGCCCTCCAGTGCCCGAGTTCCTGCGGGCGCCAAGTACCCCAGGCTCCAGGGGGGCGTGGGGGACAGGAAGGAGGCTGTGCGTCCGGGTGGGGCCGGGGGCATGAGGATTTGTAAGTGTCCAGCTTGGTGTGCTGGTGGACGTGTGTGAGCCTGGATTTCCCAGGTGTGTCTGTCAGTAAGCGTGTCTGGGGTGGGGTGTACTGTGTGTGTAGTCATGTGTTCCCGAGGTCTCTGAACTCCAGTGTGTGTGCTCGAGGGAGTGTGTCCCGTGTGTGCGTGTGTGCGTGTGTGTGTGTGTGTGTGTGTGTGTATGTGTGTGGCGAGTGGTCTGGTGTGTCGATCTGATCTGTGTGTACTGCTGTACGGGTGAGTGAACTGCGTGCCTGATCTCGCATCCAGGAAGTATCTGTGGGTGAGTGTGTATGTGTTGATGTGTGTCTGGTACAGTGTGTCCGTTAGGGTCCTGCGTGATAGAAGTTGGGGGGGGGGTCCCTGGTTGCAGCCCAGAGCGGTAGGATCGGCCCTGAGCTCAGCCTCTGGTGTAGGGCAAAGCTCTCAGGGATCTCTTACCTCCATAGTAGGTGTATGGAGTGGACCCCAACATTTCAGACTCGTCCAAGCGGCCCCCCAGGGGACGCATGCGCCTCGGACTCCGAAAGAAGGCGTGTCTCCGGGCGCCCAGCGCGCTCAGCTGTTTCATCCTGCGCTCTTTGGACCGCCGGTTCTGGAACCACACCTGGGGCAGAGGAGGGGGCAGTGAGCCGGGTGGCGGGCATCCTTTCCTGGCCCTGGGTCGCCCCTGCTGGGTCCTAGCGCCTCCTTCCTCCAAGATTGCCCTGAGGCGGGGTGGGGGGGGAGCGGAGGGGGCGCGGATTAGGCCGGAGGGGTGGAGAGGGGCCTCGGTGAACCAGCCAAGGGTGAAGGATTTGGCGGACCCTTGGGGCGACTCATAAAGACTCCGGCTTCCCGGTCCTCGCCCGCCCGCGGCCTGACGGCTTTATAAAAGCCTCCCACCCGGCCTGGCTCTGCTCTGGGCCCCCGGCTCCCAGCCGGACTCCGGCCATCGGTCTGTCTGCCTGCCCCGGCTTTGGCGCAGGGAGGAGGCCCTGGAGGAACGTCGGCCCCTCCTCTGCTCCGTAGGGGAGAGGAAGGGAGGGGCCTGTCCCCCAATGAGGCTTAACACCTTCCTAGAAAGGCGGGGCGGGCTCAGGGGTGAGGTGCCTGATGACTCTGGCTGCGGGTTCGACCCGCTGGCCCGGCCGAAGCGCTCCGCTGGCCGCTGGACCGGAGCCCGGCGCGGAGTCGGGAGCGAGGCTCCCCTGGGTCTCCCAGCGCCGGGGGGCCGCGGGCCGGGCGCGGGGAGGTGGAAGGGGGCCCGGCCAGGTCGCACCTGGATGACACGCATGTTGAGGCCGGTCTCCTGCGCCAGCTGCTCCCGGATGTGGCGCGTGGGCTTGGGCGTGGCGGCGAAGGCGGCCTTGAGCGTCTCCAGCTGCTTGGCCTTGATGGTGGTGCGCGGGCCGCGCCGCTTGGTGCCCGAGTTCTGCTCCTCGTTCTCGTTGTTGGCCGTCTCCTTGTCCGACGACGTCGAGTTGTCCGTCTCCTTGGGGTCGTCCTGCAGCGGGTCCTGGAGGTCCGGGGACAAACTGCGGTCCGTACAGGATGACACTGCGGCGGAGGAGGGAGGGCGAAGGGGGCAGCGGCGTGAACGGCGGTCCCGAGGCCGCCCCCACCGGGAGCCGGTTCCAGCCAACCGGCCGAGGCAGCCGCCAGCCCCGCGGGGTCCGCTCCCAAACCCTGCGACGGCCCCTCCCCCAGGCCCGGGCCCGCCCCCTCCGTCCAGGGGGGCCGGGCCTTTGGGGGGACCCCTCTCCAGCCTTCTCAGCGCTTCCCGCCTAGCGCTGGGGGCGGGGGCGGCGCGCGCTCCGGAGAGGGGTCTGGGGGAGGGTCCGGGTGCGCTCGGGGCCTCAGATCTCAGCTTCCCGCTCCCGCCTCGCCTTCCGGTTGGAGTCCTCCGGGTGCGGGGAGAAGCGAGCAGGAGCCCAAAGGGAGCGGAAGGGAATGGCGCAGCTCCAGATGGGGAAGGTGGCGCCGGGAAAAGGCTCCCGAATGGGAGGCGGGCAGGGGAAGGGCTGGGGGTGTCCAGTCGGTCTGGCTTCTATTCTCTCTCCTACCCCGGCGCCCGGCCGCCTCCCCCAGAGCCGCCTGCCGGGTGGCCGGGAGCGGGGTGCTCCGCGCAGACCGGGAGCACCGGGGAGCGGCGGAGAGCGCGCGGGCGGCGCCGGCGGGAGAGGAGGGAGGCTCTACCTGAGTTGAGGCTGCCCTCCTTGAGGCTGGGCGAGCTCAGGTAGTCGTCCTTGCACACGAACTTGTTCTCGTCGATGACGTAGAGCTCCTCGCCCGTGGACAGCTGCTTGTTGCACACCATGCAGGTGAAGCAGTTGAGGTGGAAGACTTTGCTGCGGGCCTTGCGCACCAGGTCGCTGGGCGAGATGCCCTGCGCGCAGCCCGCGCACTTGGTGCCGAAGCGCCTGCCAAGGACACAGCACAGCCCGTCACCGGGCAGCCAGAGGCCCCGTCCTCGCCAGCCCTGACCCCTTCCCGCCCTCCCGGCTTCTGAGAAGCTCCATTCCTTCCCTGTCCGATGAGACCTCGCCGGCCACTCTGCTCCCTGGCTGAGCACAAGGAGACCAATGTCCCCGGCTGCTCTTGGGCTGGGACCGCCATGTCTCGCTCAGGTTTATTTGGATTCCACTGGGCTTAGAGCAACGGGCATAGCCTTCAGCCAAGCGGAAGGCCCAGAGCACACCCCAAGCTGCTCCCTGTACCCCCACATTCACCTGGGATGCTCTGGACAAACCCTCCTCTCCAGGCTGGAGAGGCATTTGAGCCAGGCGGGCAGGGTTTGGACCCCTCCTTGGCTGTGCCTCCTGGACCTTTGGGCCTGGCTGGAGGTTGCTAGTCTTTGGCGGGAGATAGCTGTTGGCGGGGCGCTTTCTCCTGAGCGGGACCCAGGCTGAGAGGAGGGAGCCTTCTGCCCACTCCTGGCACCGCCAGCGCCTGGGGCTTCCCGGTGCCCGCTGTGGGGTGCAGCGCAGCTAGTGGTGGGGGGGGAGCAGTGGACCCCAAGAAGCAGGGGCTGAGATTCCAGACCCCCCCTCACATCTCTGGCCCTGGTAAGCAGCGGGGAAATGTAGGCAATCCAATAACTACCTGGCCAGCATGGGGGTTGCTCAAACTCCCCCCCCCCTTCACCCCTAGGGCCTGGTCTAAATCCTTTTCTTGAGCCGGGAAGCAGGCCAGTCTCCTCCGAGCGGGAGAGGTGGGGCTGGGGTGGGAGAGGGCCGGGACGTTGGGCCCCGCACCTGCTCACACCCAGGTCTCCGAACAGCGAATTTGGGTGACGTTGATGTAGTGGGGGCATTAGAAGCCATAAGTCACTGGTGGCCTTATCCGGCCGCGTAATTGGCCATATGCACCTTATCAAAAATCATTAGGCGCCTCGTAAGCCTTGCCACATTAGGGCCTCGGCTCCCCAGGCCGGGAGTTTACACGTGTAAAGGCGAGGCTGACATTTTCTCTGGTTCAGATTCCCCAGGCCGAGCAGCTGGGGGGTCCGGGGGGCGGGCAGGCTCGCTCCTCCGTGTTCCTCACGCCCCCTTCCCTGGGCCTGCATTCACTCACAAAGCCGCTCTCCAGGGCGGGAGGAAGCAGGCAGGGCTGAGCTGCTGCAAATCCCACTGCCTTCCAGGCCACCCCTGGGCACTTCCCAGCTGGGGAAACTGAGGCCAGAGCAGGGATCGTCCCTAGCCTGCCCAAGGGCCCCTGTGGGCAGCAAGGGGGGGCAGGTGGCATGGGGAGGGAGGTGGCATGGCCCGGGCGAGACCCCAGAGGTCCAGATTCTCAGCTTGGATTTCTTGGGTACTTTTCAACGTGGGGGGAAATATTTACGGAGTTGGGGTGAGGGGATGAGGAGGTACAGGGTCCCTCCCCCCAACATCAGAGGAAACCCTCCTGGGGGAGCCCCAGGGCGCTGGGAGGCTGGTGTCTGTCCAGGAGGGTCCTGTGCCGCCTGCCCGTCCGCCGGGAGGACAGCCTCTTGGCAAATGCAGTCTGCCTGGTGGGGGAAGCCTCCAGCCACCCCTAACTTTGCAAAAACCCTCCTCTCTCAGACTTCGGGCTCCCACCCCGGAATTGCAGCCGCTGGAAGGGGTAGTAGGGACAGGCGGGGAGTAAGTTGTCAGAGCTTCCTCCCCCAGGGAATCTCCTGTCCGAGCCCGCCGGGAGGAGCCACCGGGAGGCAGCTTCGGTTTGGCTCCGCCGGGGCTCCAGCCCTTTCCTTGACCAAGGACAGGGGAGAGCGGTGGCCGGCCCCTTCTGAGCTGCAGAGCCCGGGAGGAGGCGACGTCCCCGTCCCCAGGCCCCCGCGGCCACGGGCCTCTCACCTGAAGAAGTCATTCTTGCAGTAGAGCTTGCCCTCGCGCGAGAAGCACTTCTCCGAGAGGTTGGTCTTGCACTCGCAGCACTGCACGCACTTGATGTGCCACGCGCGGTCCAGCACGTTCAGCAGGAAGCGGTCGAGGATGGGCCGCTCGCAGCCGGCACAGTGCACCATCATCGCCGCGCGCCCCGGCGGCTCGGGCCGCCTCGCCCTCCCCTGGGCCCCCGGCCCTCGGGCCCTCCGGCCCTCCGGACCCCCGGCCCCGCAGCCGTGCTCCGCCTCTCCGCCTCTCCTCTCGGCCGAATGCCCGGCGAGGCTGGTCCGGACCAAGACTCAGCCGCCGGTCAAGTCCTTGGGTGATCGCCGGCCTGGCGCTGGGCCGCCCGGGGTGGGGAGGGCAGCGGCGGCGCTCACAGCCTCATGCCCGGGCCCCGTGCGCCCCGGCGCCGGTTCCGAGCTCCCCCCCAGGCGTCTCCGGTAGCCGCCGGCCTCGGCGCTGCGGAGCGGCTCTCCCGGGTGGCGGCGGAGGCGCCGGCACTTTCCCCCACTTTCAGGCGGTCCCGATCCTCATCTTTGTCTGGCCGCCGCCTAATTCGCGCATCCTTATTCAGATTTGGTGACGTGGCGCGGCGCGTAGGGGGCCCGCCGGCCAATGGGCGCGCGGTGGCCATAGCAACCTCTTAAATTTATAGCATATCTAAATTGGCTACAGCGTTGCGGTCCGGACAGAGCAAAAAAAACAAGGCATCCGTATTGTTGAGTATTAGCTTGTACCTGGTTCGGAGGCAGGCGAAGTGAGTATTTACCTTACAGTTGGGGGCTGGGTGCGGGGAGGGGGGCGCGTGCGATCTGAACCTGCTTCTCCCTCCCTCTCTCCTCGCAAGTATTTGGGGGCCGGGATTCCTGGGCCTAGTGGGGGAAGGGACCTCTAGCCCCATTCGCCATCCCTGGAACTTGCAGAAGTTGCACGGGGTTGGAGCACGCTCTAATCCGCCTTCTCTTTCCCAGCCCGGCAGCCCGGATGGGAATCCCTCTCCCGGGCGCTTCCCGCGGTCTGCGGTCTGCACCAGAGCTGCTTCAGCGAGGCTCACCGGGCTCCCAGCGCCCGCCGGCTTCTTTTGTCATACAAGGGGCTAAGGCCCAGGTGGCCTTTGGGAGCTGGGGGGTGGTAGGGGGGAGAGGGAGAGAAAAAGGGAGAGAGGGAGGAGGAAGAGAGAGAGAGAGAGAGAGAGAGAGAGAGAGAGAATAAGAATGGAGGCCTTTGAGTTGGTGTATTTCCCCCCAAACAGGCCCAGGTTCAGGTTGTGGAGGGCAGGCCTGTTACCCGCCGGGTCAGAATCTCTGAATTTCAGGCCTGAGGCCAACGCCTACGGAGCTCCGGAGGAGAGGTGGGAGGAGAAGGTCAGGGCGAGGGGTCTTCCTGGAGCCAGCTCAGAGGTGGCGGCGGTCACGGGTCTCTCCTTTCCTCGTTGCACCTTCAGGATCTGGGTCCAGCCCGTAGGGCACCACACCGCAAAGCGGGGAACGGGGAACGCTAGCGATGGGGCGGCCGCTGCTTGCACACGCGGGGCGTGCAAGTTCTGCGTCAAAGGATGCAGCAGGAGTGGCTGTGTGTGTGTGTGTGTGTGTGTGTGGAGAGGGGTGTTGGTGTGGGTCTGGGGGCAAAGAGGGAGGGATCAAGCCTCATTTTCCAAGGGGTCAACTCGGGGAAGGGCGTTCTGATTGAGGGAGGCCCCCGGGCTGCGGGGATTTTCCATTCCCGCCTGGAAAGCCGCTCCTCTGGCAGGGAAGGCCAGGCCTGGGCCCGGGCGCTGGAACCCAGGATTGTGTTTGCGCCAAGACGGGACTTGGCAGTGTGTGAGCGCAGTCCACCCAGTTCCTCAGTGTGCATTGTGAGAATGGCATTTTTACCTGTTTAATTCAGTAATCCGTCATGTGAGTACAGTTTGGTGTGTGTATTCTGTGTGCATCCGTGTGTGTGTGTGTGGTTATGCTAATGTTGTGTGTTATTCTGTGCACTCTTGGTTTTTTGGCCCTTGTATGTGTGTAGACGCTTACTTGCGGACCTGCGAATGTGAGGGTGTTTGCATGTGAGTGTGCATTTGTGTAAGATTATTTGTGTACATTGTGCTCATGTCAACGTGAAAAGGGACTTTTAAAATCTGAGTGTGAGTGTGTGTGTGTGTGTGTGTGTGTGACTGAGTCCGGACGGGGTGTGTGTAAGAGCAGAATTGTGTTGTGTGCCCCTCACTATGAGTATCACAGGTGTGAGTACTGGTTCATGTAGTAGTTTTTGTTTGTGGAACTCCTGTAGGTTTTGGGGGGCATATTTGTGTGCATGTGCTCCTGACAGCATGTTACCTTTGTGGGTGTAGAGGGGCAGGGTGTGGGGTGCCTGTGTTGGGGCAGTGCCTGTCCAGGCTTAGCGAGGTCCCCAGGCTCCAGGGGAGGGAACTGGGCTGGGAACAGGGAGGGACAGATGCTGGTCACCGGGTGGTGTATTGACCCACAAAACATGTCTTTGAAGAGGAGGCCCCAAAACGGGCAGCCTCTGCCTGATGGTGCTGTTCTCCCACCCTCAGCCGGCTGGTGACAGACAGGTGTCTACACAGCACAGCGGGCCTGGCCAGGCTTAGGTCGGATGGTCACTCAGGCCCAGGGATAGGGCTCCAGGGGCCACAGTTTCCAGCAGTGGCTGGTCCTGCCTCCTGGGGTGCAAAAGATCCTTGAGAAAAACAAGAATGGAGAGGAGAAGGAAGAAGAGGGTTGGAGAGGGAAAGAGAGGAGAGGAGAGGGGAAGAAAGGGAAGAGAGAATAGGAGAGGCACCCAGGCTCACGTGGGGGCAAATTGCCCTGCTCCTCTGTCTTTGTCTCACCGGGTTTCCTCGCTCTCTCACATCTGTTTTCCTTTCTTCTGCGTTCAGCCTCTGTTCTTGTCCTGTTTCCCTTCCCCTCTGTGTCCATCACTTTGTTTCTCTATTTCTCTCTCTTGTTTTTATTCCCCTCCCTCTGCCTCTCTGCTGGGCATCCAAACCCAGCATCCGACTCATTGCTGCAATCTACCATCCCCATCCTGCACGGCACAGATTTTGGGGTGACGGAGGGAGGACACATACAGGCCTTAGAAGCCCCCATCTGATGGCCTCCGGACTAGGCACGCTGAGCCCACCTCCGCCCAGTCGCCCACCGCGTTAGGGCTGCCCGGTCCTCCCCACACCGGCTTTGTCCAGGCTGCTGGCGCTCAATGCCTGCCTGCCGGCTCCATCGCAGACAGACCCACCTGCCTGTGCCTCCTGGCTCCCCTACCTGCCAGCGCACAGCAGGTCCCAGCAGCTGTGGGCCGGGCCAGGAGGGGGTGGGGGACTGCAGGAGCAGGGGGCAGTCTCAGGGAGCAGCCCTGGGGCTCTCAGAGCCTGGATGTGGTGAGTCACCTGGGCTGGAAGTCAGAGGTGAGGCCTCTTTTTCCAGAAGTTCTGGTCTGGACTTCAGTGGCTGAATTTACCCCTCTTGTCCAGGTCACAGCCGCCCCCCCAACCCCCTGACTCACCAGGGGTCCCCAGCACAGCCCAGCGCCAGCCAGACGCCCCACCACCCCAGCCCAGCGGCAGGGAAGCCTGCTTGTCCTTGGCCAGCCCTCCCTCCACGCGGCATCCAAAACAAAAAACAAAAAACACAAAACACCTCAAACAAAACGCCCGCAGAACCAACTATGAGGCGAATGATCCCGCCCTGGCAGCGCTAACAGATGGCGACCAGGCAGTGAAATCCCCTCCGATATGTAACTAATAACCCGCTTGTGTCTTAACAGGGTAATGCATGGAGATACAATGTCACTTACACAAGATGTTGATGGAATTTCCTATATAAAAACCTTCTTCCTCCTAGAGGAAAGAGTATCAACATTACTGCTCTCGACAGACGGCGGCGGGGATAAGTAAAACAGACAAAAGACAAACACGATAATAATCTGTTTCCAATCACTTAAGCCCCATAGCGTTCGTAATGTGCGGTTTGCATATTCCCCCTTGGGTTGGGCAATTAATTACCGGCGGCGAGGAGGCACACACCTTCCAGGAGCGGGGGTTTGGAGGTGCGCTGAGCCGGGGTTTGGTGGCGCTTGCCCGAGCTCTCCATCCTGGGCAGCGGCCGGCATGGGGACCCTCTCGGACCTGGCGTTTGGAGCTGACCTTCCCGCGGGCTGCAGAGAGCGTTTCGGTTGCATCTGGCAGCTCCTCACCGGCCATCTCCTGCCCCGGGGATGCTGCAGCCGAGCAGAAACGCGGGCCTTTCAGGCGGTCAGAATAGTTCTCTTTCCCCCTCCGAAGGCATCCCGGAGTAGCCTCCTTTCTTGGGGAGCACTGTGGGGGACACCCAGGGAGCGCGCCCCTCGTCCTCTTCTCCCACGTTGTCTTGGGCGGCTCAGCCGGCCCAACACCGACTTTGATAATTACCGTCCCCCACTCCCCAACACGCACACTCTGCACCCCCCCGCCGCCCCCCCCCCCCCAAGAGCCAGCGCGGCTTTAACATTAAACAAACGCAGCGGCGAGCGCCTCTGAGCCGCGCTCCCGGCCGGGCCTGCGCGGCGGCGGCATTGGCGGCGGCGTTACAAATTGTAAATTTAAATTGCTCGCCGGATTCATTACCTCCCCTCTTTGATTTCAGCCAGCCGTGAAAAATTATACTGGTGTACCACTGAGAAACTGTTTTGCCGCAAAGAGCCCGCGCCTAATCACTGGCTTTCTCCCTCCGACAAAAGTGTAATTATTTTGTTTGGGGTGTAAATATCGGCCGCGCGGCGCACACACACTCAGCGCCCCGCCGCGCCGCCGCGCCCGGCCCGCCGCCGGGGGATCGGCCCCGCAGCCGGAGCCCGAGCGGGCGCGGAGTTGCCGCCCCGAGGCCCGAGAACAGCGGCGGCTTTGGGGCCATCCGGCGAGACCCAGAGAACCGAGCCCACAGGCTGGGTTCTCAGCCCCTGCCTAAGGGAGTTCGGGTTTGGCCGAGGACCACTGACCCTGTGTGCGCACAGGCTGGCCGGGGAGACGCCGGCGGGGCGCGATGGCGAGGCCCAGAGCATCCGCGCAGCAGCGAGGGCCTGGGGTGGGGGGTCTGGGGATGGGGATGGCAGTGGAGTGAAGATGGGTGAGCGTCCGGAATCCCCGAGGGGGTGGCCAGCTGGGGGCAGCCCTGAGTCCAGGCAGGGAGAGTGTCCGGGCTTGGGCGACCCCAAGAGGGACAGGCCAGAGGCAGAACCCCATGGTCTTGGGTTCTGGAAGGCAGTGGCCATGGGGCCTGCCTGTCCCCTCGCGCTCTAGCTGGATTACACACTGCTTAATTAAGGGTCTCTTTCGCTGGGCAGACCCGACCTGGGACATTTAATCAAATAGGCAGGGAATCTATCCACATCCTCCTGATGGAGAGATTCAACAATGGCAAAGCTTACCTCCTCCCCAAGTTCCCCTCTAAGCACCGGGAAGGGGGACTCTGAGTCCAAACGCCACTCCAGGCCAATATCTGGGCTGGGACTTGGAAGTTCTGAGGGGTGTGAGTGGGCAGGGGTCCGCGGACACTGAGCCAGGTGGCTTTGGGACAGGACGGGGTGGGGGTGGGGCGGGGGCCCAAAGGTTGTGGTCAGCTTTCCACAGGCCAGTTGTCAGGGCTGGAGGGAGTCACCGGGACCAGCATCTCTGAGGGAGCAGGCTGAAGGGAGCCTCCCCCTTAGGGAGATCCCGCCCCAAAGTGAGTAGTGCTCTGCCAGTGCTTGCCAGTTTAGGGACAGGAGGCGGGGTGAGGCGGTGCGGTCGCTCCCTCTCTCCGTCCTGCAAGCCCCTCTCCAGGAACGCGCCGCTCAGAGGCCCCACGGGCGGCGGCAGCTGCCCGGCCCATCCTGCAGGCCACATTCCGATGCTGCGACCGGGACCAAACGCAGGCTCCGTGGCTGGGAGGGTGCAGGCTGGGATGACCCCTGGGGCTAGAGGGGGCCCGGGAGGATGGAAGTCGAGGTGCAAGCCAGTTCTCCAGCGAGTGAGGGAGACACCGCCGACGCCTTTGTTCAGAGAGGGGTGCTCAGGGTGGAGCCATGGGCTGCCTGCCCGACCGCCCCAAGAAGCACGGACCCCAGGCGGCCAGACCGGGCGGGTGTGAGCCCAGAACTGCAGTGATGCTCCTCGCCTTCCCGTGCTGGGCCTGGAGGCGGCTCCAGCTCTTCACTGTCAGACAACCAACCGTGCTGTGTGTGTGTGTGTGTGTGTGTGGAGGGGTGGTCCCAGCCCCTGTGGCCCCATTGAATGTATCTGAAGGGCCATCCCTGGAGCTGCTTCTGAGAACATGCCTGCACCCCTGCTCCATCCTAGGCGCTCCCATGGGGACAGCTTTTCCAGGGACCCTAACCTCCAATTGAAGCTCTCCCCCCTCATACGTCCTAGTTACTTGGTCTCCAACCAGCTAGTCTGCCTCTTGCTTTCCCTTCCTTTCTTTTCTCTGGGTCTCTTTTTTTTTTCCTTCCCAGTCTCAATAGCGTTTCTCTCTCCTTCCCATTCTTTACCACCTCCTCTCCCCACCCTTCCACAACCCACCTTCTTTTTGTTAGCCTAATGTGGTGCCTTTAGAATTCGCCTGACTTTGGCAGCCTGTGGGTGCGCGCTGTGTGTGTGTGTGTGTGTGTGTGTGTGAGCGCGTGCGCTTGCGCGTGTAATTCTCGGCTGCTAATGATTGTGTGTTGATAAAGTAATGCGGTGGCCTCATTAGCCTTTGTTTAGAAGGTGTTAAAAGGGAAATCTGCGTTGGAAAGCCGGAGTTTACACCGCAGCCCGGCTGAACGGGCGCCCAGCGGGCGAGTGGCCCCGCCCACTCCCCCAGGCGCCCACCGCGCGCCGCCCCGGACCCCGGGCGGGGGGGGGGGAGGGGAAGGCGACCCCCGGCTCCTTCCCCGCAAGGCGGGTGTGTTTACCCCGCTGCGCGCCTGCCGCTCCGCGGGGACCACAGCGGGGACCGCGCTTTCTCAGAAACTCCTCTGAGCTGCCCAGTGCGCGGCGGCCTTTCTCCTCCAGGTTTCTTGGGGGAGGAGCAGTGGAAGGGCAGAAGGCTACACGGAAAAAAAAAAAAAAATTTCCAGAGATTTTTTTTGGGGGGTGGGGAGAGGAGGGGGGACGGTGATTAAGTTTCTTATTTATTTTGGAGGCGAATGCCCATCAGTCCGCAGCGGCTGGGCTGGGGTCCCCCGGCTGGTTGGTTCCTGGCCGCGTCCCTACGCCCTGAGGCTGTATGAGGCCCTAAGCTTTCCAGGGTTTGCAAGAATACTCTTTCTTCCTTCCCTGCATGTTCGCAGACGGCCAGAGGGAGAGTCTTCCTTGCGCGGGAAGGAAGAAACCTCCTTCTTAAACTCATTCTTAAACCTCCTCTCCCCAGGTCTACCCGCTCCTGGGGCTTCGCTTGGGGAGAACAATTCGTAGCGTGGCTTGGCGATTTCTCCAAAGCCTGGTGAAAACACTTTACTGATCTTGGGCTCGAGTGTGCGTGCGCTTATGTGTGTGTGTGCGTGTGTGCATGTGTGTGTGTGGGGTGTGTGGGTGGGTGTGTAGGATTTGGGGAAAGTGTGTCACGTGCGCATTCCCCACCACCTCCGGAAAGCAAGGCTTCAGGCAGAGGACAGTGTGAGAAAATGTCTTTTTGTCCTGGATCCTACGGAAGGGCCCAGAGAAATGTATGTGTTGATCAGCCTCCGTGGGGGAAGTTTGTTGACCTCGGAACCGGACACTCTTCCCGGAGAGAGGGGGAGAAAGCGTGGCTGAGTCCGTGTAGCGGGGTGCCTGGTCTCCAAGAGGAACTCATTGCTTCTCCCCCCCACTCCCTTCCCTCCCGCCTCGGTGGCATCGGAAGAAAACCCGTCTCCGGCTGGCTTTCCTCTTCGCATTTCGGTGTCTCCGCCCTCGGGTTTGGAGCTGCGGGCCTGGGGGCAAACGGAGCTCGGCTGGTCCGGGTATTTGCTGTGTCCGGAGCCACGGACGCGCGCCGGGACGTGCTCGCCGCCGCCCCTTCCCCTTTTCCCTCCGGGAGAAGGCGAGCTGGACGCTGTCTGGGGGCAGATCCCGGGCGGCCGGGGCCGGGGCGGTGACAGCGAAACGAATTCCAAACCCGAATCAGAACTCGCCGTGAGGGCTCCCTGATCCCCAGCACCGTGTAGGCAGAAGCGAGGTTCCTGGTGAAACCAAGTTAAAACCGGCCGCCGGGAAGCCGGGGGATGGGAGCAGGGCCGAGTTCGGATGAAGCGGGGAGCGATTGGGAAGATGCAGGCTGCCGGCTCCCGCCGTCGGTCTCTCTCTCTCTCTCTCTCTCTCTTTCTCTCTCTCTCTCTCTCTCTCTCCCTCCCTCCTTTCCTCTCCTCTCCTCTCTCTCTTTCTCTTCCCGGAGCAGGTTTCTCCGGGAAGTCGGCGGGTGCGCTCGCGGTCGCCGCCGGACTGTGCTCGGGCTGGACTTTGGACCAAGACAAAGGCGGGAGCTGTCCGCGGTGCTGAACCTGCCTCGCCGCCGCCGCCGCCGCCGCCGCCGCCGCAGCAGCAGCAGCAGCAGCAGGAGCAAAGTAGCTCTTGTAACCTGCCCTCTCCTCCGTTATCCCCTCCTCCAATCTTCCCTCCACTCTCTGATTCTTGTCCTCTTCCGCGTTTACTTCCTCCTTTTGTCTCTCCTTAGAACCCGTGTCCCATGCACAGATAAATGCGCATATATATGTATCTCAAAGGAAAAAAAAATTTGATTAAAAACAGTGTCTTCTCCTTTCTTCCCAAATAAACGATGCAAGAAAGGTGTATTTCCAGTGTTCTCTGAAACGGATACAAACGCTATCCCTAACTCCAAAGTAAGTGGGAATTCATGCTTCAAACAATAGAACGAAGCAACAACGAATACCATGAATCCGCCCTGTGGTTTATTCTGAATTAGAGGCAAGGGTATCAGAATTTTAGTTTCAGGAATAGCATGTTCTTGGCATCTTTGCTTCTCGGGCGGGGACATATACAGGCCGGGGAGGACTGGTAGTCAAAGAGGGAGGTGGAGGGGCACTCAGTTGACTTAACCCTTTGAGGCAGGGTTGAGATCTGCAAGGATAGCCATCTTTAGGATTGTTAAGAGGGGGAATGATTTAGAGGTTTGGCTAGAAATAGGTTAATCTGATGCTTTATTTTTCTAAATGTGCACGGTGTTATCTAGACACCCGACATGGTGGTTGACCATGCAGCAAATCCTCTGCTCACACTTGGATGTAGTATTTGCCTCAAGAAGTTTGTGTGGGTGAGAGAAAAAAATCACATACTCCTTCCCAGGGTGTGTTTGTGTTGTATGTGTGTGTGTGTGTGTGTGTGTGTGTGTGTATGCCCTCATTATAGTGCACATGATCTGTATACATTCCCTCTGGCACTTCATAGATACACGGCCTCCCAGAGAGCTCCAATGTCCTGGGGTCACACCTCCTCATTCGGTTTTTCCCAGCACCCTCCCCACCTCCCCACCACAGGGTGTCAGCTGAGCTCGGCTGTTAGCATTACCAACACACACAGAGAGGCTCTCTCTGTGGATTCACTCCCCACACGGACATTCTAGAGCTGATTTGCCTATAAAAGGCAGAGGAGTTAGCAGTCTCAAAGGGTTGCATCTTTGGGCCGGGATAATGGCACCCCAGTTTCTCCAGATCCTAACAGTTATCTTTCACCCAAACACCCTGAGATCTTTCATTAGGGCCAAGGTGGCCATCCTTTTGGGTCATGTACCTTTCAACCTCTGAGAACGCAGAGCCCCATGGTGCCAGGAGGGGAGCCCTGACATTCTGTGGGTGAGGGAGATTTTTGTTTAAAACACCATTCCTTGAGTGGCTGTTATGTGCATTTGATTCCTTGGTCTCCACTGCAACTCTGAAAGGTCGTAGATATTTATCATGGCTCCATTTTACAGATGAGGACACTGAGGCTCAGAGAGGCTCCTGAAGTTGCTAGTAGCGACATAGTGGAAGCCTGTGCTCCCATCCCAGATCTCAGTGGTATTGGATCTCCTGCTTGCTCTAATCGCCCACATTCTTCTGGGGGATCACGCTTTCATTGCTATACTGCAGATATACCAGGGCTGTCACTGCTAATTGTTGCTAGCATAATCCCTTTGCATTCCCAGGCCATCATGGACTATGGTTTTGGTTTGGAAGCTGGTGTAAGTCCTACACCTGAAAGCAAGTAATAGGAACGAGAGAGCAGAGAACTCACCCATCATTTGGGTCGGGTGGGTGTCTCTCAGGATGTAACAAGGATCCTGGCCCATCTCCTAGACCAGTGGTTGGCAAACTTCAGCTCTCGAGCCACATGCGGCTCTTTGGCCCCTTGAGTGTGGCTCTTTCACAAAATAGAGTCTATTTTGAAGAAGTGGCATTAGAAGAAGTTTCAGTTTAAAAAATGTGGCTCTCCAAAAAAAAATTTCAATCGTTGTGCTGTTGCTATTTGGCTCTGTTGACTCATGAGTTTGCCGACCACTGGCCTAGACCCACATGCAGGTGTCACCCTTAAGTTCCCTTTCTTTCCCGCCTTGCATCCAACCCATTCTTTAGTTTTTAGTTAGCTCTGCCTCCAAAATACAACCCAGCCACCCACGTCTCATCTCCTTCTCCCTGACCACTCTAGTCTAAGCCACCACCATTGCTTCTGTTTTAGAGCAAAAATCTTCCAACTGCTGTCTCTGTTTCTCTCCTCTGCAACCTGTTCCCTACGCTATAACTAACGTTATGTTTCAAAATCATAAATCAGATCTTGTCACCCCTCTGACAGCTCCCCCCCCCCCCAGTGCACGTAGAATAAAACCCACACTCCTCATGCTGCACGGCAGGGCCCTTGGTGCTTGGCTGCTGCCCACCCCTGGGACCCCCCACCCCTTCCTTGGCCCCCTGCTGTGCTGCTCACACACCTAGTTTTTCTCACCTCAAGACCTTTGCACTTGGCGTGCCCCTCTGCCTTCGGATCCCTCTTGCCACATAGGCCTGAGCTCAGATGTCAATTCCTCAGGTCTTTCCAAAGCACCCCACCCCAGCCGGTCTGGAGCCCCCCACAACGTCTGTTTTCCTTGTCACCTTACCAATAGCTAGGATTATCCGGTTTATATGTTTAGGTGCATATTGTCTTCTTCCTTAATAAAGTATCAGTTCCATGAGAGCAGAGACTGTGTTGGTCTTACTCTCTGTTGGATCCCCGCTGCCTAGCTCCATACCTGGGCCACAGCGGTCCGATGCGTATTTGTTGACTGAATGAGTAACGAATGACCAAGTAGAGGGTAGAGAAGCTGCTGGAGTGAGTGGAGGTGGGTGGGCAGGGCGGAGAAGGGGCTGCCCCTCATTTGCCCATCTTCTGGGTCCTGCACACGGAGCGGCTGGCTGGGTGGGTCCCCACTTTGGAAAAAGAAAGAAAGAAAGAAAGAAAGAAAGAAAGAAAAGAAAAGTCTGTGCTGTTCTTCAGTGGGTTCTGCCAGAGACACAGGATTTGATTGGGGTGGAGAAACGAGTCTGTGCCTTGGAGAGTGAGTGTTCTGTGTTCCTGTCAGGCCAGAAACCTTCACGTGGTTTCAAACAAAAGGGTGATAATGGAAAAACACAGCAAACCAGTAAGATCTACATCACAATAATAACACACACACACACACACACACACACACACACACCCTCTAGCCAGCCCACATGTCGGGACAGTGGCACCGTGTGGTGGCATGACTTTGGTTCAGACTCTGGAGCCCAGTTCCCCAGGTGGGAATCGGGCTCCGTCGCTCATGGGCTGTGGGATGCAAGGCAGGTCCCTCAGCCTCTCTGTGCCTCAGTTTCCGCTTCTGTGGAACAGAGGTAAAAGCTTCTGTGGAACAGAGGGAAAACCTGTGTTACGGAGTGGCCGTCAGGAATTGTGTCAGTCTGTTCTATTTCGGTCACAGCTTGGTATAGGAGAGGAAACGGGGAGCCTGGTACGTTAGCGGGTGGGAGGGGGGAGCGATGGTGCTAAGAGACAGAGACGCAAGGAGAAAAAGATGAGACTCACACTTTAAGAGTTGTGCGTAGAGGAGGATGTTTCGCCACAACCCCAGCCTCTGCCCACTAATGCAGGGACACAGCCCTCACCCCGGTTGTGACAGAATCTCACTATGTTGTCAACTGGCCCTGGGGTTCGAGGTCATCCCCACTTGGGAAACACTGATCTAGAGACAGGTCTGCCCACGGTCCCAGAAGCCCCTGGGCTCTGGAACCTCCCAGTGCTCCCAGCACAAGGCAGTATAATGGTGAGCGCGGCTGGGCCAGGGCCCGTGCCGGGGCGGGGTGGTGTGTATAAAGCAGACCTGTGTGGGCGCCATCCCTCATTGGCTCATTCGGCAGCAGGCGCTGGCCACACGGATTTTACAACCTGCAACTTGCAGAGCCGAGCTGGAAGCTGGAGACGCCCCTTTGCTTTCACTGGATGAACCCCAGGTTGCCTAACTCGGCCACTCTCGTGCTGTGTGAGCCCGGGGGAGTCACTCTCTCTCTCTGGGCATGAGAGCGTGGAGTGGATGGAGCTGCCGAATCAGCCTCCCCACCCTGCCTGGACTTGACCAGGGTGTGTGTTTATTTGATAAATATCTCCTTGAACCAGCTGATTATTCTCCACTGTAGACAGTGGCAGCCCTTTCTGGCTCTGATCTCAACAGTGTGCAGAGGGGAGAAGGGAGAAAGGAGATGGGAGAAGGGCGAGGGGAGAAGGGAGAGGGGAGAGGGGAGAGGGGAGAGCGGCTGAGCCCCCCATCCCTTGCTGGATGACAAGAGTGATTCTTTTCATGTGAATTCTGATTGCCCCCCTGTCTCGAGCCCCCTCTTCTATTGCCCCTTCCATCGTGCGGACATCTGAGGCCCAGAGCAGATGGCTGCCTTGGTATTTCCCACGTGGAGGCGAAGAGGGCAGGAATAGAAGCGCAGAGTCCCAGAGGGCGGTCCGGGGCCACTGGCATTATCCGCTCAATGGCCTGCTCCTCCCCCCTCCCCCACGATCTCTCCTTTCCACCCCAATGAAGGATCAGACGAATCAGCAGACGTTCATTGAGCTTCCTCTGAGATCCGGGCACGTTGTGAGGGGCCGGGGAGCGGGAAGAGGAATCAGATCCAGTGCTTGCCCGGGAGTTCTGTGGAGAAGATTAAATAGGAAACCGGGGAGAGATACGGAACGCCCCGGGGGAAAGAGTGTGTGCGGGGACCAGGCTCCGCGGTGCAGATAAGAGAGTGACTGCTGATTGTACATGTTCCCCGGAGACATTGAGAAGCCGGGGCGGGGGCTGGGGGAGAAACTCCAGTTACTGCTCCAATGAAGGCGCGGCCTGCCCCTTCCTAGCCTTATATTCTATATTCTATATTCTAATCTGAGACCCTCAGGGGCCTCACACAGACTCCGGAGAGTGCAGGCAGAGGGACGATGGGCCGATGTTGGGGACAAGCCACACTCGGCACCAGGAGGCCTGCTTCTGCATCTGGGTTTGCTGTGTGGCCTTGGGAAAGTTGCTGAACCTCTCTGTTGCGCCCCTGACTCTGAATTGGGAGGCGTGAGTCCCCGGCCCAATTCACATTGGCCGGAGCTTCCTGGAGAACGATGTTGGAACTGTCGGGAGTATAACGGCTACCATTTGGGAGACAGAAAGTCTGTCCTTCCGGGGGTATAGCCAGTCAGAGACTGACTCTTCTCGTGGAATGGGGAGCCACGAGGGGTGATGGGGAGGGCGTGGTGGAGTTAGCCCATGGGAATTGAGAAATGTTCTCCATAGTTTTCTTGCTCTGGAGTTTGGACCACGCAGAGATGGAAACCTCACCCACAGATAAATAGGTGTCCCTGGGCCTGGGCTGGTGTGTACAAGTCTGGAGAGAGAACTCAGCAGTGAGTCAATCAACAAACATGCACTAGGAGAAAAGTATGTGTCGGGCCTTGACTGCAGTTTTCTGTGGATGTAAAATTTTTATTTTTTTTAATATATTTTATTGATTTTTTACAGAGAGGAAGGGAGAGGGATAGAGAGCTAGAAACATCGATGAGAGAGAAACATCGATCAGCTGCCTCCTGCACCCTCCCCACTAGGGATATGCCCGCAACCAAGGTACATGCTCTTGACTGGAATTGAACCTGGGACCTTTCAGTCCGGAGGCTGATGCTCTATCCACTGAGCCAAACTGGTCAGGGCTGACCCTCCGCTCTTAAAGACTTGGTAAAGAGCACCAGCAAATGGCTGGCAATCGGCCGGGTGGTTTTCTGGAGTCCTCCCCAGGAGGCCTCTGTGGCAACACCAAGTCTAACTCACTCCTAGGCTAAGGTGACCAAATCGTCCTGCTTTTGGCGGGACAGTCCCGATTTCTAACAATTTTCCCCGTGTTCCGGGGTGTTTTAAAAAAGTCCTGATTTTTGGACAGATTGAAAAGAAACGCAGTGGGATCATGTCTGCCATTCCTGCTATGGAGCACCTACTATGTGCCAGGCACATAGTGAGGGCACAGATGCGGTCCAGGCGCTCCCAAAGTCCACGCTCTTGTCTCGGAGGCAGATACGGAGGCGTACGTAAGTTACGCTGGGATCACTGCTTCAGCGTGACCCCGTGCAGGTGATGGATGGAGAGCGACAGGGGCTGGGGACTGGCGTCAGCTGTAGGCTCAGGAGGTGACATTGAAGCCGAGACCAAGGAGCCAGCCAAGGGAGCAGCCCGGGAGAGCGTGTTCCTGGTGGGAGGGACGGCGTGCTGAATGCTTCGATCGGGGCTGATGGCTGGAGGATTCTGGGGAGAACTGGAGGTCAGAAAGATGGGCGGGCCATATGGGGTGGGGTCCCTCAGGGAGCCTGGATCTTATGTACCTGCAGGGGTGTCATCAGGAGCCCCTGGGGAAAGGTGGGCAGAGGCTCCCCTTTTCCGATGAGTCTCCTGGTGAGTGTGATCTCCAGACCAGGGGGCCTCAGCATCTCCTCACACTCTCTTTTCTCCTCCTCCCCAGCCGGTCCCCGCACCCCGCCTGACCCAGCTTGTTCCTGGCCAGCTTTTCTGCCCCCTCTCGCCTTTGCTGTATGTCCCCAGGGAGGACTTTGGAGTTGGGGCTTGGTCCTGAGATTAGAAGTGCATTGGGCTCGTGGTGAGGGGTCGAGCCCCTTCCTTCCGGCTGGCAGTTCTAGAAATCCTTCCCTACGAACCAGACATGGGCGAAGGGGTCTGCTTTGTGGGAGGGTCTGGAGAGGGGGCGGCAGGACTGGCAGGTGCAGAATGAGACGAGGGGTCCCTTGCCCGCCAATTACTAAGAAGTTCAGGATGGCGCAGCAAAGCACAAAACTGGTGGGACTTTGCGTGTGGCACGCCCACGCAGCCCATCCTGGGGGAGGAAGGAAAAGGAGGGGAAGAAGGGAAAAGAAGAAGAAAAGGGGAAAAGAGAGGATGGGGCACAGAGGGGAGGAGAACCAAGGGAGCCAGGGCTGAGCAGGGACCTCGGCTAAATAGGATTTAGGGGGGACTTTCTGTTACTGGGCACCGGGCCAGCTGTGTTATGACTCCCACTCAGCAGATGAGGAAGTGAGGCCCAGAGAGGTTAGGCCACCAATCCAAGACCACCAATCCAAGGCCACCAATCCAAGGTCACAATCCAGGGTCACAATCCAAGACAACCAATCCAAGACAACTAATCCAAGGCCACCAACCCAAGACCACCAATCCAAAGCCACCAATCCAAAGCCACCAATCCAAGGTCGCTTCGGCTTACAGGTCCCTTCCCAGAGAGGTCCTCTCCACCATCCTTGTTTGAACACACCCACCCCACTCCCAGGACACCCCCTCCTGTTGTCCGGTCCCTTTTCTGCACAGCACTCGCTAGTGCCTACAATCTGCCGCTTTCTCCTCCTCGCTGTGTAATCTCTGTCTCGCCTACTAGCCTGTCAGCTTCTGGTCAGTCCCTGGGTCTCCAGGCTCAGCCAGCGCCGGCAGGAGGGACCCATTCACTCGACATTCATGGGGCCCTTGGAGTTTGGTGATATTTGACATTGTTAACCTTTCAGAAACGGCAATTCCAAACAGCTCAGACCCATCTTGAACGCGGGAACGAGCCAGCATGTTGCCCCTCTGTGCGCCTTTGCCTCCTCATCCTGAGGCGGGCAGTGCTGCTGGGCAGGGCGGCCGGCTGCCCGCCTGCGGGAGGGGCGGCTGGGGCGTGGGAGGCCCCGCGGCCTGGGATACGGTGATGAATGAGCGGTGGATCGGGCCCGGGCGGGGACACAAAGGATGGGAATGACACTATTTAGTGAGGAATGACCTCCTGACACTCTTCAGATAAATGCGGGCTCGTTAGAGGCCGAGGCAGCTGCTGCTGCGGCCGCCACCTCCGGTTCCGGCAGCAGAGAACAAAATGGGCTGGCATTGAGTGTGTGTGTGTGTGTGTGTGAGTGTGTGTGTGTGTGTGAGTGTGTGTGTGTGTGTGTGTGTGTGTGTGAGGGTGTGTGTGTGTGGGGGGGTGAGGCCGTGCATGGAGAGTGTGTCTGTGTGTGTCTGTATATGTCTCTGTGCCTGTGAGTATGTGTCTGTGTGTCTGTATCTGTATGTGTCTGTATGTGTGTATCTCTGTGTGTTTCTGTGGGTGTGTTTCTGTGTGTGTCTGTGTGTGTTTGTGGGTGTGTCTCTGTGTGTGTGTCTGTTTATGTGTGTGTGTCTCTGTGTCTCTGTGTCTGTGGGTATGTGTTTTTCTGTGTGTGTGTGTGTGTCTCTGTGGGTGTCTGTGTGTCTGTGTTTTGTGTGTGTGTCTCTGTGTGTCTGTGGGTGCGTTTGTGTGTGTCTGTGTGTTTGTGTGTGTCTGTGTGTCTGTTGTGTGTCTGTGTGTGTCTGTGTGTGTGTCTGTGGGTGTGTGTGTCTGTGGGTGTGTGTGTCTGTGGGTGGGTGTCTCTGTGTGTCTGTGGGTGTGTGTCTCTGTGTGTCTGTGTGTGTGTCTGTGTGTGTCTGTGTGTGTCTGTGGGTGTCTGTGGGTATCTGTGGGTGTGTGTGTCTGTGGGTGTGTGTCTCTGTGTGTCTGTGGGTGTGTCTGTGGGTGTGTGTCTGTGTGTCTGTGGGTGTCTGTGGGTGTGTGTCTCTGTGTGTCTGTGGGTGTGTCTGTGTGTGTGTCTGTGGGTGTGTCTGTGTGTGTGTCTGTGTGTCTCTGTGGGTGTGTCTGTGTGTGTGTATCTGTGGGTGTGTCTGTGGGTGTGTATCTGTGGGTGTGTCTGTGGGTGTCTGTGTCTCTGTGTGTCTGTGGGTGACTGTGGGTGACTGTGGGTGTGTCTGTGGGTGTGTCTGTGGGTGTGTCTGTGGGTGTGTCTGTGGGTGTGTGTCTCTGTGTGTCTGTGGGTGACTGTGGGTGTCTGTGGGTGTGTCTGTGGGTGTGTCTGTGGGTGTCTGTGGGTGTGTGTCTCTGTGTGTCTGTGGGTGTGTGTGTCTCTGTGTGTCTGTGGGTGTTTGTGGGTGTGTGTCTCTGTGTGTCTGTGGGTGTGTGTCTCTGTGTGTCTGTGAGTGTGTGTGTCTCTGTGTGTCTGTGGGTGTAAGTGGGTGTGTGTCTCTGTGTGTCTGTGGGTGACTGTGGGTGTCTGTGGGTGTGTCTGTGGGTGTCTGTGTCTCTGTGTGTCTGTGGGTGACTGTGGGTGACTGTGGGTGTGTCTGTGGGTGTGTCTGTGGGTGTGTCTGTGGGTGTGTGTCTCTGGGTGACTGTGGGTGACTGTGGGTGTCTGTGGGTGTGTCTGTGGGTGTGTCTGTGGGTGTCTGTGGGTGTGTGTCTCTGTGTGTCTGTGGGTGTGTGTGTCTCTGTGTGTCTGTGGGTGTGTGTCTCTGTGTGTCTGTGAGTGTGTGTGTCTCTGTGTGTCTGTGGGTGTGTGTCTCTGTGTGTCTGTGGGTGACTGTGGGTGTCTGTGGGTGTGTCTGTGGGTGTGTGTCTCTGTGTGTCTGTGGGTGTGTCTGTGGGTGTCTGTGGGTGTGTGTCTCTGTGTGTCTGTGGGTGTGTGTGTCTCTGTGTGTCTGTTGGTGTGTGTGTCTGTGTGTCTGTGGGTGTCTGTGGGTGTGTGTCTCTGTGTGTCTGTGGGTGTGTGTGTCTCTGTGTGTCTGTTGGTGTGTGTGTCTGTGTGTCTGTGGGTGTCTGTGGGTGTGTGTGTCTCTGGGTGTCTGTGGGTGTCTGTGGGTGTGTCTGTGGGTGTGTGTCTCTGTGTGTCTGTGGGTGTCTCTGGGTGTCTATGAGTTTCTATGGGTGTGTGAGTGCAGAGCTGCCTGGAGCACGGAAGGCCTCTCTCTGCACCTTGAGCCGCTCACTTTCCATTTGAATGGAACACTCCCTGGCTGAGCACCTACTCTGAGCCAGAACCTGGGCCAGCTGCAGGGGTGATCTTAGAATCAGACCAGCACCAAAGCACCTGGCTGGCAAAGAGCTGGCCGCGCCCCTCGATTCTGACTGGCAGGTAACCCCACGGCCGAGGAGTGGCCACCACCTGTGTCTCTGGTACTTTCTGGGGATCTTTCAAAATGACGTTTCCACTCCTAGAAAGTGGGTACTGCCTCTTCCCACTCTGCTCCTGGGGAAGCTGAGGCCCAGAGAAGGAAAGCCACTTGCCCAAGATCACCCAGCATGTGGGTGGTGAAATGGGAGCTAGACTTCAGAACTCACAATCTTTTTTAGTCTCACTCAAGATTTTTATGGATTGCTGAAACCTGTTTGGCTCAGTGGCTAGAGCGTAGGCCTGGGGATTGAAAGGTCCCAGGTTCGATTCCGGTCAAGGGCATGTACACTGGTTGTGGACACATCCCCGGTGGGGGGTGTGCAGGAGGCGGCTGGTCGATGTTTCTCTCTCATTGATGTTTCTAACTCTCTATCCCTCTCCCTTCCTCTCTGTAAAAAATCAATAAAATATATTTAAAAAAATATTTTTATGGATTGACAGTAAGAGTAACCATTTGAGAGTATTGCCCCCCCCCCCGCAATTTCCAAACATCTCTTGGTTTTGAAGGAACTTAAAAACATCCCCTTGAACCAGCTCAGAATGTCACACTACTGCCCCAGGGGCTGCAAACCGCCCACTGCTGTCGGACAGGAGACGCGACGGGGCCATAGGGCTGGATGGAGGGCAAAGGGTTTCATCTCTCAGAGTGGGCCACGGCAGCAGGTACCCTCCCCTGGGATACAGGTTAGAGATGCAGGTACCTGGGCCCACCCCAGACCTACAGGGGCAGCATCTCAAAGGGAGGGGCCTAGGAATCTGTATTCTGAAAAAGGCTTATTTATTTATTTATTTATTAATATATTTTTTAATTGATTTTTTTTACAGAGAGGAAGAGAGAGGGATAGAGAGCTAGAAACATTGATGAGAGAGAATTATTGATCAGCCGCCTCCTGCCCACCCCGTACTGGGGATGTGCCCCAACCAAGGTACATGCTCTTGACCAGAATCGAACCTAGGACCTTTCAGTTTGCAGGCTGACGCTCTATCCACTGAGCCAAACCGGCCTCAGCATTTAGGTAATTCTTATCCTTACTTATATTTCAGACGACAGCCATTTGTCTGGGGTTCGGAGACAGCCTGGGGAGGCGAGGCAGTGCCTTGATGCTCGATGACATTGGAGCTTTGTTCTGTGGGTCACAGGGAGCCAACAAAGGTGTGTGGACCCGGGTTATTTCTCTGGTGGCAGAGGGAAGGCTGGGTGGACAGCAACGACAGCAGCAGAGAGATCACGTCTGGGACATGGGTACAATTCTCCACGTGAGAAGTGACAGGGCCTGCGTGTGGCTGGAAAGCCTGGGAGGGGTAAGACAGGCATTGCACAGCTCCTCCGTGGCTCTGAGACGCTCCTTCCTATGGGGCTCAGGGCCCTCTTCCAGGCTCAGATCCTGCTACTGAGTCTCACCAACCAAGGAAGGCTTCCTGGAGGAGGTGGCACTCCCCCAGCCCTCTGTGAGCGGCAAACCAGGGGAGAAGAAGAACAGGGACTTCAGGAGGGATCGTCCAGGGTTCAAAGTCGTTTCCTCCGAAGGCGGCTTCCTGCATCCAGGGCCTGAGCCTTTCTTCACCCAGTTTCGGATACCCCTCCCGGGGGGTGCCTCTGTCCTCCACCGAGGCTGGGAAGAGTTGATTAGTGCGGGTGGCAGCCAGGACTGGCGTTTCTAATTAACACGCAGGCGGGGAGAAGGCCTCTTCTTCCAGAGCCTGTATTCAGCTGATTGAATATCAGGGCTGGGGCTCCGCTATGAATTGTGTGTCAAAAATAAAGCCTGCACGTTCTCCTCCCGTTAAAGGAACAGTGTCCCCGTTTTCAGCCCTCTCTGCCTCCCCATCCGCTTGCTTGTCCCTGGGAACCACCGGAGCTGGGTGTTGGGGACTGGGGGGCTGCAGGGAGGGGGTGACAAAGGCGAAGGGCGTAGGGGGCCAGGGACACCGGCCTGGGGTGGGAGACCCCAGAGGGAGGCGGGGAGAAACCCCAGGTGGATTCCGGGGGGAGCTGCCAGGTTGGGGAAGCGAAGGGAGGGAAACGGGCCATGACGAGAGGAAGGAAGGCGGAAGGCTGCTGGCGGTGGCAGGGGAGCGCGCGAGGGGCGAGCAAACACAGGTTCATTAATCTGTAGTTCGTCTGCCTTTTCTGTTAGGAGGATGAACTTGATGAGTTAATTAAGTCGCAGTCTGTAACACCAGTTTATTTGCATAGCAAACTCCTGGGCCAGTGTGCTGTGTGAGTTGAGTGTGTGTACAGGCGCAGACAATTCGGGGGGAAATTACAGCCTCATTAATATGCTAATCTGGTTGCAGGCCTGGAGCGGAGTTTTGGGTTGGTGGTGCTTGGGGGGTGGTGGGTGTTCGGTTGCTAAGCAACCCTTTTCTCCAGGTAACCCTTCTCTGGCTTGCCCTTGATATCCCCCAAAGGATTGCAGCGTGGAAGAGGAGGTGAGCGGGGGGAGAAAGGGGGGGAAGCGTTCTGTTGTCACAGAACAGTGAGCAAAATAAAAGGCAAACACACACACACATCCCCAGCCCCTTCCACATTATGCCGGCGGCGTCTTTACAAGCGGGCGTGGGAGGGGCCCGCGGGTGCCATCGGCAGACACCGGCACGCAGATGCCGTGTGTGGTCTGTGGAGAGAGACACAGGAGGAACACCCTCCCACACACACGTGTGTGCGCGCACAAACAAAACTGACGCAGGCGTTTTGTTTAGCAAATAAACCCACATAATGAGATTCTCCGTCTATGTAATAATGCATGTCCTATGTAATATCCTCCCATTAAATACACACACACACACACACACACACGCACGCACACATGCACGCACCAATATCCCATGCAGAGAGAGTCTTTACCAATAACACAATACATACAGCCGAAACCGGTTTGGCTCAGTGGTAGAGCGTCGGTCTGCGGACCGAAAGGTCCCAGGTTCGATTCCGGTCAAGGGCACGTACGTTGGTTGTGGGCACATCCCTGGTAGGGGGTGTGCAAGAGGCAGCTGGTCGATGTTTCTCTCCCATTGACGTTTCTAGCTCTCTATCCCTCTCTCTCTTCCTCTCTGTAAAAAAATCAATAAAATAATAAAAAAATAATACTTTGGGATACATAAAAAAACACACACAATACATACAGATGCATTAAACTTAGTGTGATATTCAGAATATGCAAATAATAAATAATAATCAACTTTGAAATGCGCACACACACACACACATTACGGAGTCTTGGGTGAGAAGGACAGGTGTGTGCATGCATGGAAACATTCGTGTGTCGTGTATGACACGGATGCAAGTAGACGCTGGGTGTAATATACACGTGTATGAGCCCAACACGTGACCAGGTCTACCAAGAGTCACCAAGCACACACAGAGATCGGCATGCAGCGCAGAGTGCACACCTTCAGATCCCACCCCTTTTCTCTCGCCCTCATCACTCCCAGTCTGGACAAAGCCTGCTTTCTGTACGTCAGGCCCCTGTCCCATCTCTGGGTCCCGTGGGTAAAGAAAAGGAGGTGAAGGGAGGTGTGGTTGACCAGGCAGGGGCCAGGAAAGCAGATAGAGCTGCACATAGCAACACAGTGGCCACACACACACACATTTTTATGTGAAAGAGTAAGAAACGGAGTAAAATGTGGAAAATCGTATCATTTATGTGCAATGAAAACAATGCTATTGTCTCTCAATAGTTGAATGGATGAATAAACCGTGGCACCTTTCTACCTCAGCCAGGACAAGGAGAGGACGGCCACCTCAGGCCACAACAGGATGAATCTCAAAAGCATCGTGCTAAGTGAAAGAAGCCAGACACAGGAGGAGCTGGATAGTAGAATTCCGTTTATAGAATCTACAGGCGTAGAGAGTGGGGGCAGGGGTGGTGGGATTGGTAATAGAAATGTCCTATGTCTTGAAGGTTACATGAATGTATACATTGATCAAAATGTATCAGACTAGATATCTAATGGCTTTTTATTATTTTATTTATATTTTTAAAAATTTTTTACTTAAGGTATTATATGTGTAAATATCTAATGACTTTTATTGAATGCAAATTAGCCTCAATAAAGTTTATTTTTAAAAAATTTTTACTGTAAATAATAAAATATAAAAGATAAAATGCTTCAACATGTTAATGACTATCCATATATCAATGTTTCTATGTCTACATGTCTATGTGTCTATGTAATTACATATTTATGTATCTATCTACATCCTTAAGAGTAGGTGCCTGTAGTGAGGAGGAAAAGGAATGTGTGAATGGAGAATTGTGGTAGATTAGATCATTGTTCCTGACTCCTCACTCCCTCCTGGTAGAGAATTATGCTTCTCCCCCTTGGCCATGTCCTCAATGAGGCAGAGTGACCCTCCCTGCCCCTTGACTTTGAACTTGGTTATGTATGTGGCATGAGCAATGGGATGCTAAAGGATGTGACACAAGCAAAGGCTTTAATTGTGCATATGGGGTTTGCCCTCCTCTCTTGCGTCTTTATGATCTGCCATGATGAGCTTATGCCCTAGGCAACTGCTGCCTTTCAGGCTGAGCCCCATGGAACAGACCTGTGCCTTCAGGAAGCTGGGAGCTAACCTGACCCCGCTGGGCTCCACCAGGATCAACCGAACCACAGCCAACCTGCACATCCCACAGGTGTGAAAAAATTTTGTAAATTTGTTGCTGTAAGTCTCTAGGACTCTGAGGTTGTTTGTTTCACAGCATTAGGGCACTAGTAGCTAACTAATACACAAAATAGAGGAAAAAAATAATCCTATATAATAAAGAGGTAATATGCAAATTGACTATCAGTCCAACACACAAGATTGCCACCACAAGATGGCCAGCAGAGGAAGGCAGTTATGGGCAATCAGGCCAGCATGGGAGGGCAATAGGGAGGGACCAGGCCTGCAGGGGAGGGCAGTTGGAGGATAGGGGCAATCAGGCAGGCAGGCAGGCAGGCAGGTGAACAGTTGGGAATTAGCAATCCTGGATTGTGAAAGGGATGTCCGACTGCCCATTTGTTACACAGCATTAGGGCAGTAGTAGCTGACTAATACACAAAATAGAGGAAAAATAACCCTATATAATAAAGAGGTAATATGCAAATTGGCTATCACCCCAACACACAAGATGGCCGCCCCCATGTGGACAATGGGATGATAAGGGATGTAATACAAGCAAAGGCTTTAAATATGCATATGGGGCTTGCACAAATGTGCATAAACATGCAGTCAAACATCCCTCAAGGGATTCCTGCCTGCAGGCTGGGCTGAGGGACCTCCCCATCCCCCTTTCCATGAATTTCATGCACCAGGCCTTTAGTCTATATATATATATATATATATATATATATATATATATATATATAAAAGCCTAATCGACCAGCTGACTGTCCGACTGTCCAGTAGCTATGATGCGCAATGACCACCAGGGGGCAGAAACTCAATGCACAGGCATGGAAACATGGAACAGACTGATGCATCTCAGAGGGAAAGGGGGAAGGCAGAAAGAGATTAACCAAATATATATATATATATATATATATATATATATATATATATTTTTTTTTTTTTTTAACAGAGAGAAAGGGAGAGGGATAGAGAGTTGACCAGAATCTAACCTGGGACCCTTCAGTCCTCAGGCCAACGCTCTATCCACTGAGCCAAACCAGTTAGAGCTTAACCAAAGATCTTCAGTCTGTGAGACTCTGTCTGAAACCAGCTCTCCAACTTCCCTTGAGGGATCCTGAATTGTGAAAAGGCTCCCGCCAGGCTCAGGGAACCTACTGGTGCCCAAATCCATGCACCGGGCCTCTAGTAATGAAATGAAAAGCCCAAGGGAGGCCTTGAGTGAGGAAATGGTGATAACATGCCCCATGAGTTAAGAATAATCACTTTAATCTCAACACGTGAGGTTAAGAACAAACAACCCACCCGAACAAACAACGAACGCCTTTTCCACCTGAGGGGCACCCACACTTCTCGGCAGGGCCTTTGCCCGGCTGTCCCTCCGGCCTGAGAAGGAGTTCCCGTGGCTGAATCCTCTTTACCCTCAAGACTCAGCCCAGACAGCCACCCGGAAAACATTCGCTACAGTAACTGCCCGCGGTGCCCACACGGTGCCCCACACATACCACCTCACTTTATTTTCACAACACCCTTCCGAGGTGGGTGCCCTCTGCTGTCCCCACTCTGCAGATTCGCGGCTGGGGCGGCTCAGTGATTTGCCCTTGGCCACAGCTCGCAGGTGGTGGGAATCGACGCGTCTGACCCCAAAGTCTGGGTCCAAAAACGAAGGAACTTAGTTTCTCGATGCCTTTGGGGGTTCCGTTCTGCTGGCGTTTCTCGGGGTCCCCGGAGGGAGGCGGGACC
Source organism: Nyctalus aviator (assembly GCA_036971965.1). NCBI lineage: Eukaryota > Metazoa > Chordata > Mammalia > Chiroptera > Vespertilionidae > Nyctalus > Nyctalus aviator. The sequence continues at coordinate 17,907,629 of CM072939.1, forward strand.
CGGGGAGTCCGCACCGTGTGGGAGGCCCGGATGTGCTTGAGTCTGAGGACATCACCTTGGGGAGGGCTCCGTCGTCCCTGAGAAATTATAAATATTTCATTTCCCCCTTCCCGCCTGCCCTGTCAGCCCCGAGATGAAGTTATCGACAGGAGCCCCGGTGATGGACACATTGGCGGGGCTCGGTATTGATGAGTTAATAGATTGTTGGCTTTTTTTTTTTTTTCCATTCTTGGAAAAAAAAAAAAGAGAAGGAAAAAAAAAAAAGAAGTCTTGACAAGCTGTGTGCAGGGCTGTGGGCGGGCGCGGGGGGTGGGGGGAGGGGGGCTGCCGCAGGAGGTGATGGAAGGAATGCTGGGGCCCGGGTCAGGGGAGACCCGTCAGACGGTCCTGTCAGCTCGACCTTCAGCATTGACCCTGCATCCGACCACCTCCCACCCTCTCAGCTGCTGCCCCAGGCCCCGGGCCATCACCCCTACCCGGGCTGAGCACCACTGCCACTTGCTCCCTGCCCTCCCTGCCTCTGCCCTTGCCGCTCGGTTCATTCTGCACCCAGTGGCCAGAGCGGGTTTGGGACAGAAGCCAGGCCCCCCCAACTCCTGTCACAGACCCGCAGGGCACCCCCAGCGCAGCCGCCGCAGCCCACCGTCTGTCCTGTGGCCCCAGCGCGCTCTGACCTCATGCTCTTCTGCTGAACTCTCCATCCCCGGCCTCCTGGCTGCTGCCCCAGACGCCCCCAGACTCCCCCAGCATGGTCCAGCCTCAACGGGTTTGCACCTGCTGTTCCCAAAACTGCCCATTGGTCTCCATTCACAACCCAGCACAGCCTCCCTGACACCTGCATGACACCCCCCTTCTCCATCGGCTTTCCTTTTTCTTCTTGGTACGTGTGGCCTCCTGTTGGTATTCGCTGGTTATTTATCTGTTCTTTGTCGGTTTCTCTCCACGGAGTGGAAGCTGGGAGAGAGAGGGGGCTTCGGGTGACGTGCTCACAGCTGTAGTTTTGGACCCAGAACCGGGTCAGCCCATGGCAGCCGGAGGACAAGGCCGACCTGCAGCCTGACCCAGATCTGTGCGGGGCTACACGCCACGCCCCCCCCCACGCCTGCCCCTGAGCTCCCCTCCCAGCGAGACCAAGCAGCTCCCTCCCCCGCTCCCTCCCCCCCCCCCCGCTCCCTCCCAGCATCTCCCTCCGTCTCCAGCTGCCCCTCCCTCCCACGCAGTCCCCCTCCCCTTCTCCCTCCCCTCCCTCCTCTTCCCCCTAAGCTATTTTTAACCCCCTCCTCATCCCACTCCCCACTGATCCTCAACCTGTTACTCCCAGAAGCACTTTGTCTCAGGCCCCGAGGACGTCGTCAGGCCTTTTGCCACCATCTGTCCCTTTGCTCATCGAGGTCAGCAGCGGGGCCCGGGCAGCGAAGCTGGGATCCCCGGATCTTCCAGGCGAAAGCTTTCGGGGTTCCATTTCCCCAGGACGGTGGAGCGAGCTCTCCCCTGAGGGCACAGAGACCATTCGCTGGACATTACGGCTGAGGCTGGTCCCAGCGTGGCTGTGCCCACAGGCCAGGGGCAGCAGGCACTGCTGGACGGAGGGTAAGGACTCCAGCCTCGGCAGGGGAGGGAGCTGTCGGCGGGGGATGTATATATATATATATATATATATATATATATATACTTCTATGTATACATGTACATGTACATGCATATGTATATATTTATCTATTTCACTCTTGCTCTGTCGGGCACTGTGTTTGAAGTGCTACCCATGAATTAACTTATTTAATTTCCACAGCAACACAATATATTTGGAGCTATTGCTCTCATTTTCAGATGGGGAAATGGAGGCACAGAGAGGTGAACTTGCCCAAGGTCACGGCCAGTCAGCGTGGGGCTGGGATCTGGACCTAGGAGGAATGTGTGCTTCATTCTACACATGCTCTTGGGTCCACCCTCTTCTCCTTCTTCCCTCCCCCGCTCCCTCCTTTTTCCTTTCTCCCCACCGCTCTCCCTGTAAAAGCAAAGCAGAGCTACCTCCTGTTTCCTGGCCCCGGAGCCACAGGGAGCAGCCCATCCTCAGTGAGCCCACCGGGGGCCCCCAAACCACAGTGTCTCCCCAAGGGGGACACTCCTCCTTCAAGGGACCACCTCGGTTTTGCATGCCGAAGCCCAGCGTCCCGGCGGAGCGGGCAGGGGTGAAGGGGTAATAAGCCCGCTGGCCTCTGCTCTCCAGGGGCCCGGTTGGGGCACTGAGATTGACGGTCACAGCCGGCCTGGCCAGCGCCCCACCGCCCAGGAGGGGTTTGGGTGGGGACAGGGAGTCCAGCAGGTCAGGGGCTGGAGTCTGGCCAGAAGGGGTGACTCTAGAAATGTACTTTTAGGACCGAATCTTGGAACACTCTTGTCCAGGTCTCCTGCTTGCTCACTCATTCATTCATTCATTCATTCATTCATTCAACAAGCACATATTAAGCATCTGCTAGGTGCCAGGTGCTGTGTGAGGCACAGGGAACATATCAGGATGAGAGAGATGGAAGCCCAGGCATCCGGCGACTCCCCGTGGGTGCCACGTGTTCTCCTGCGGCCGCTTGGCACTGAGATTGCGAGGATTCCTCGTTGCTGTGTGACAGTCCACTGGATGCACAAGCCACGTGTGCTTTCTATTCTATTGTTGAGGGTATGTGGGTAGTTGCCCGTGTTGGGCTCTTTGTCTGTCCTGGGCCATCTTGTTTTCCTGCCCGCACATGCACCCCACCCCCACCCCCCTCTCCCCCAAAGGCCGGGATTGGCCAACCTGCCCATCAAGTTGTCCCTGGGTCAGCGTGGAGGGAGGAATGGTGCCCCCTAGAGGCCCGGCTGTGTTCTCAATGGCCACAGCCTCCTTCACTCCCTATTGCCACCCTCTCCACCCCCAACCTGGCTCACTTGCCTTATCTGCTGGGCATCTGCGTTTGCACAGGGCCTCTGAGCCCTGGCGGGGCAGCTAGCTGGTCTGGCAGCCCTCACTGGGACGGCTCCCATGGGCATCTCCCCAGGGTGCCCAGCTCAGAGCCTCGCCCAGCACGGCAGGTGCCACTCCACCTGGTGGACCCCAGGGACCTCCCCAAGGCCCAGGTCTCCCCACACGTGTGTGCCCGGGGAGGAGGCAGAGAAGGGTGCTGAAACCACAGAGGAGTGGAGTGGAGGAAGCAGAGCTGTGTGCGGAAACATGAAATGATAATGGGCCCGTCAGACCTGGCTAACCAGTTCAGCACTGGGGCGGCGGAGAAGTAAGCAGAGAAGGCGAGGGGCCGCTGGGCCCTGGGCCGGCTGAAAGGTGCTTTCACAAACAAGACAAACAGGACCCAGATTGGATGCAAACATCTAATTAACCTTCTCCCCGGCTCCCTCCAGGGCCCCAGCCTGGCCTCCAGGGATTGATGTGGGGGGAGGGAAAGGAGGCAGGAGAGGGGGAGAGAGAGAGAGAGAAAGAGAGAGAGAGCTCGGGAGCCTGGCTTAATTTTTTTTTTTTTTTTTTTTTTTTACCAGCTCCCTCAGGGTAGGGGCTGAGCTAAGCCTCCAGCAAAGCTGTTTTTCTGAGCTGAGATCTGCATTCCTGTGTAATAGGCCCGGCACACCACATGGGCCAGCCCACTTCCCTCATTAGGGCCAGGTATGTGGCCCTCCAGCCAGAGCAAACGGGGAGTTCGAGGAGGTTTGATGGGCTTGGGTTTTCTCTTTAGTGGGGAGAGCTGTTGCAAAGCCCGCTCCCTGTGGGAATCCCCTCACCTTTGAGCTCCCCCTCTTAATCCCCCAGACCCTGGGGCCCTCTGGCGCAGCAGGTGTGTGAGCTACCACAGGTGTGCGGGCTACCCCAGCCCAAACTGCTCCCGGGACAGCTGTGTGACCCTGGGCGTGTGGGTCACCGTCTACCCTTCATTCATTCACTCAGCAAGTATGTATTGAGCTCCTACTGTGCGCCAGGCGTGGCTCTAGGCGCTGGGAGTACAGTAGTGAACAAAACAGATAACAAACAGACAAACCCCACAGCACAGATTCTGTCTTTCCGGGCGTTGAGGGTGGGGGTGATGTCAGGAAGGCGGGGCATAAAGGACGAGGGGACGCCATGTCTGACAGCGGGAGCTGCCAGAATTCCAGCCTCAGTTCTCCCCCTTTCTGGCTGTGTGATCTGTCCCCAGTCTGCACCCTCTCTGTGCTGGTTCTCTTTTTCTTTTCTTTTAAGATACGAACATACAGGAAACCTGAAAAACTAGTATAAGACTAGCCTTCAATGTTAACATTGGCTTGTTTACCTCTCTTTCTATTTTCTACCCTGAAACTTTTTTTTTTTTTTTTTTTTAAAGAGACATGGAGAAACTTTATTATTATTATTTTTGGTGTTTTTAAAAAAATATATTTTATTGATTTTTTTACAGAGAGGAAGGGAGAGGGATAGAGAGTTAGAAACATTGATCAGAGAGAAACATCGATCAGCTGCCTCCTGCACGCCCCCCTCTGGAGATGTGCCCACAACCAAGGAACATGCCCTGACTGGAATCGAACCTGGGACCCTTCAGTCCGCAGGCAGATGCTCTATCCACTGAGCCAAACCAGTCAGGGCTTCCTGAAACTTTTTGAGAGGAAGCGGCAGGCACGGGACTCTGCACCCTTAAGTACTTCTGTGCCTGTTTCCTAAGCGCAGGCATTCGCTCACGGAACCGCCATGCGATGAGGAGCTCGGGACATTCACGGCCACAGGATCCTCTCACCATGCGCACACCCTCCGTGCCACCCCCATCTGCCCTGACAATGCCCTTCACAGCAGAAAAACCAGGGGCCCTTGCTGTTGCCTTCGACATCACGGCTCTTTCGGCCCCTTTAAAACTGGAATCGGGTCCTCGTCTTTGGCTTCAGGATGGGACGCTTGTGAAGCATCCAGATGTGAGAGCCCCACGCAAGCTGCGTATGATGCCCCTCGGGGTGGGAGTCTCCGTGCTCCCCGCGATCTGACTCAGGCTGTGCATTCGGGGAGAGTCTGCTGAGGGGCGGCTGTGCGCTCCCCCTGGCCGAGGCCGGGAGGCACAGGCGTGGCCCTCCCTGGTGACGCTGACGCTGATTTCCCCCTTCTCCCCCCAACACCACCGACCTCCCCTCCATGAGGAGGACGTGCACGGGGATGGGAGGGGGGTGGGAGGTGCTTTGCGATGTCATTCCTCAGACTTGGGCTGCCTTTGGCCTCAGGGGATGACTTTTGCCGGATCAGTGATGCTCACGCTATTTTCCCAAATGCAGATTTCCTAACCCCAGTCTCCCTCCCGTTCACATCGATTAGCTGGCTCTTTGCTGTGAGAAGCGAGCCCCTCATTCATTCATTCATTCATTCACTCGTTCATTCATTCATTCATTCACAGTGTCAGAAGGGGCTCCCGGCTCCTCTTTGCTCACTGGGCAGTCACCCCGGACCACCCTGTTCACGTGGATGCCCAGGTCACCGCCCTCTGGCCAACGGGATCCCTGGGGCTGGCGCCTGGGCCTCAGCATCCCCAAACACCCCCTCACGCCTCTCACAGGCCGATGGCTCCGCCTCCCTTTGCACGTCCTGACCCCCAGACCCGGACTAGCCATCTCCCCAGGAGCCCCGGAGCCTGCAAGTGGGAGCCGCCACTCCGGGCTCCAGGGCTCTCCCGGCGGCGGGGCCGGCCACTGCAGGCTCGCAGAGCACATGGAACGGCTGCCCGGTCTCCCCATCTGCTAAATGGGTTGCCATCCCCCTGCCGCCCAGACTGTGTGAAGAGCAGATGAGCCAGGACCAGAATGTGCTTAGAGCAGTGCCGGGCATGTGGGTGGTGCTGCATGTGCATGTGTGTGTGTGTATGTGTGTGTGTGTGAGTGTGTATGTGAGTGTGTGTATATGAGAGTGTGTGTGTGTGTATGTGTGTGTATGTGAGAGGGTGTGTGTGTGTGAGTGTGTGAGTGTGTGTATGTGTGTGTATGTGTGTGTGTGAGTGTATGTGTGTGTGTGAGTGTGTGTATGTGTATGTGTGTATGTGAGTGTGTGTATGTGAGAGGGTGTGTGTGAGTGTGTGTGTGAGTGTGTGAGTGTGTGAGTGTGAATGTATGTGTGTGTGCGTGTACGTGTGTATGTGTGTGTATGTGAGTGTGTGAATGTGAGAGGGTGTGTGTGAGTATGTGTGTGTGTGAGTGTGTGTGAGTGTGTATATGTGTGTGTGAGTGTGTATATGTGTGTGCATGTGTGTGTGTATGAGTGTGTGTGAGTGTGTGAGTGTGTGTGTGTGTGAGTGTGTATATGTGTGTGTGTATGTGTGTGTGTATGTGAGAGGGTGTGTGTGAGCGTGTGTGAGTGTGTGTGTATATGTGTGTGTGAGTGTGTGTGTGTGAGTGTGTATATGTGTGTGTGAGTGTGTATATGTGTGTGCATGTGTGTGTGAGTGTGTGTGTGAGTGTGTGTGAGTGTGTGTGTGTGAGTGTGTGTGTGTGTGTGTGTGTGTGAGTGTGTGTGAGTGAGGGGTGTGCCTGGGGTGTGAGACAATGTGGGGTGCTCTGGAGAGTGAGGGACTGGGGGAAGTTCCCAGCCCTTCTCCTCCTCAGGTCTCGGCTCAGCTGTGGGATTGATTCGGCCCCTCCCCTCTGCCCTCTGGCAGAAAACGAAAAGACCGTTTGTATCATGGTCAGCAAACTCATTCGTCCGCAGAGCCAAATACCAGCAGTACAACAATTGAGATTTCTTTTGCGAGCCAGATTTTTCAAACGCAAACCTCTTCTAATGCCACTTCTTCAAAATAGACTGAGTAGGACGGCCAAGGAGGGCCTCACTCCGGACACAGCTGAGCGGAGGCCCAGGCGGTGAGGGCGGTGTCTGAGGGAGGCAGGCGGCGGGAACAGCCGTGCAAAGGCCCCGGGGCGGGCAGGTGCTGGGCCCGAGAGCGGAGGCAGCCCCGGGGCCACCACGCGTCCCAGCGGAGGCGCCGCTGTTCTGAGGGTGAAGGGAGAGGAGGGATGTGCAGGAGGCCTGAAACCTGGCTTGGGAACCCCGGGGACAAATGCTTACCCGGTCGGTGCTGGGTCCCAGGCTAAGCACCCTCCGTGCCTTACCCCACGGAGCCCCCGTGCCCCTTAGAGGCAGGCACAGGACTCCACAGGGGGAAGCTGGAGGTCTGTGCAGAGCCTTGACCTCGGAAAGGGGCAGGATCGGAAAGGCTTTGGTGACAAAGAGGCCTGAGCTGCTTTCCGGGAGACCGCTGGGCCTCAGTTTCCCCACTTGTCAAAGGAGCACACACACTCACACACATACACACACACACACACACACACACACACACATACCTGAATGTACCGGTTCCACTCAAGTCCAACTGAAAGGTGAGGTGTGCCGGGGATGGGAGGGTGGGGGGCGGTGTCATCTCCCTCTGAGAGGCAGAGAGGGGCTTCTTGGTGTGGCTTCCCTGCCAGGGCCCGGCCCCTCCCCCACGGCCCTCTCGACGACGGCATCCCCACCCCCCTCCTGCTTCACCCCATCCTCCCCAGGGGCAGCCAGCCAGCAAAAAGAGTCCCCGGGCAGCAATGATGAAGATGGATGTGTGATTGATTCGGCCCCCCTCCCCGCTGCCCTTCTGGTAGAAAATTAAAAGACCATTTGTTAAGGGGCGCAAGTCCTCAGGTGCATCCCGAGGCCAGACAATTTGTCTCCGTGAAAAGGATGCTATTATGAGGGAGGCTGGGTGCGGGCGGAGGGCGGGCCGGGCGGCGGGAGGGGCAGGCCCGGGGGGCGGCGGGGCTCGGGTTGGAGGTGGGGGGAGGCCCAGACAATGGGGGGGAAATAATACATACGCAGGGGGGGCTCCTGGCTGGAGAGGCGCGGGGGGGACCGGAGGGGCCGGAGGGGCCGGGCGAGCGCATGTGCGGGGCCTGCAAAGCCAATTCCTTTTTCATGACCCTCGTCCGCGACCAGAAGGGGGTCCCGGGCCCGGAGGCTCGCCAATGGCCCTCTTTACGGGGGGATTTCTCTTTATAGACCTCGGTGCAGGGGAGGGGAGCCCCTCCGCCCTCTTGGGGGTCATTAAGTGATTAGGAAGAAGGGGCCATTCAGACGAGGGGCTGCTGTTATTTATTGTTTTGTAAAAGGTGGCGCTCGGCTCCCCCTGCTGTCTCCTGTTTCCTTTGTGTGGCCGGCTTCCTGGCCTCCTTCGGGCACCTCGTCCAGGATCCCAGAGGCAAGGAGCCCCGTGCCCCTGGCACCCCCTGCCCCCCGAACCCGGTCCCTGTCCTCTGGCCACCCCACGAATGTCTGCCCCACCCTGGTCTCTGATGGCCAACCCCCTGCTCCAGGCCCCTCGCTGCCTTACCCCAGGCCACACGGAGGAGAAGAAGGCAGACAGGGCGAGGGGCTGCTCTGTCAGCTTCGCCTTCTCCACCGGCGCCTGAGCTTCCTGAGGGCGGCGGCGGCGGCTGGTTCCTGGCCGTGTCCCCGGTGCCCAGCATGTGCCGGGTGCAGAGGGGGCACCCAGGGACGGCATGCTTGCCAGCACCTCTCCCTGGATTCCTCCGGGGATGGGAAAACCATTGCCCCATTGGACATAGTGGGAAACCGAGGCTCAGAGACGTGGCAGAGCAGGCCACCCCCACGAGAGAGAAGCAGGCATTGGGAGGAAAGGAGGTCTGCTCAGCCCTCAGGCTGCAGGCAGCTCTGGGGGAAGGACCTTCCGTGCCATCCAGAGCCCAAGGAACTGACCACTTCGTTCTCTTCCTGTGGGAGGAAGCATGATGATGGCCTGAACACACACACACACACACACACACACACACTTGAAACTGTCCCTTTTCGGCCGCAGACCCGGTCCCTGCAGGGCCCAGGGGCCCGGCTGCCCGATGTGGCCCTGCAGGTCCTGCCTGTCATGCACCCTCTGGGCTCCTCAGAGCAGCCGCTCTCTCCCGCTCCCGCCTCTGCTCAGCCTGGTCTCCGTGCCCGGAGGGTTCTTTTCCCTCTTGTTCCGCAGCTTCGCCTGCACACTGGGATCCAAGTCCAGTTCCTAAAGCTCCCCAACCCTCGAGCACCGCTCCAGACCTATTGAAGCAGAATCCATCCAGTGCCACCCCCTAACCCAGGCCCCTAAAAGCCTCCCCAGGTGATCTGTAGGCCCTGGCAGGGTGCCAAGCGCCGAGCTAGCCAATTCTACCCATTTCCGATCCTTTTAACTAACACCCGACTCGTAACCCTGGTCGTAAGACCCTGCACAACCTTGACCCTTGTCTAGCTCCCATCGTCCCCCTGCCCCGGCTATCCTGGCCTCTGTCGCTCACCAAGCACACCAGGTGCGTTCCTGCCACAGGGCCTTTGCACCTGCCACAGGGCCTTCTGCTCGCACTGCCCTCCCCCCAGAAAACTCCCTTCACTCCGTGCGGGCTCCAGCCGGAGCATCTTCTCAGAGAGGCTTCTGCCGGCCCCTGCAGGAAACAGCCCTCGTCTGTCCTCTGGACGTCTTTGGATACATCATCACGTCTATTTCCTCTCAGCACTTAGACTTGCCCGACCTTCCCCTCTAGCCCAGTGAGCCTCAAGGCTGGCTGCACCCGAGAATCACCACCGAAGGGCAACTTCTAACCCGATGGCGGCCAAGCCCACCCCTGTGCAGACCCAATGAGAATCTCTGGGGAGGGTCCCCGGGCCTCTGGTGTTCCTTTTTAATTTTATTATTTTTAAATATATATATTTTTATTGAACTCTGAGAGGAAGGGAGAAGGGGGGGGGAGAGAGAGAGAGAGAGAGAGAGAGAGAGAGAGAGAGAGGAAGAAACATCAATGATGAGAATCACTGATCGGCTGCCTCCTGCATGCCCCTTACTGGGGATCAAGCCCGAAACTCAGACATGTGCCCCTGACTGGAATCGAACCCGGGACCCCGCATTCCTCAGGCCAACGCTCTATCCACTGAGCCACACCAGCGACGGCCCTCGGGTGTTGCCACAGTTCCCTGGGTGACGGACGCACGGTCAAGGCCGAGAGCCGCGGGCACACCCGCGAGGTGCCCTGCTGCCTCGATGATTTCCCACCCGCCGAGAAGCACGCTGAGGCTCAGAGTCCCGAAAGCTTCCGCCCAAGCCCGGCATCGCGGAAAGCCTTCGTTACACCGAGTCCCGACCGGAAACAATCCGCGTCTCCAAACAGACACGCGCGGAAACCCCCACGAAACGGCCGCCCTGCTTTGCAAACGGGGCCGTCTTTCCTTAATGCAGACGACAGGGCCCCAAGGGCTGCTTCCTTTACACCCCCCCCACCCCACCCCCCCGCCAAGGTCTCCATTCCCTCCAACCCATTTCATGCTCTGGAAGAGCACCTGTGTCCTGCCTGCCTCCTCTCCCGGGATGATGGCTGAGCGCCAGTGGTCTGGAGGTGTTCCCGGCCCCACATCTGCCACGTTATGGCGCGGGGATGGTCTCAGCGCCCTCTGCAGGGCCTTCACCAGCCTGACAGACACCTGGTGGGGGGCAGGGAGGGGAGGCCTGCCCTGGCACACCAAGCCCCCCCTGCCCTCCCCCACCCCCACCCGTGGGGGGGGGGGAAGGCAGGGCTTCTGCGTGGAGTTGGAGGTTTTTTTTTTTAGCGCCAGTAAATGGTGCTGTTTCTTTGCCGTGGGCGTTTTTATTTTCCCAAAGCGCAGAAGTCCTGTCCCATTAACCCAAATCTGCTAATGAGGTTCTCTTCTGCTTCCTTAAATGGCTCCTTGTTCCCCATTTCTTCCGAGAGTCTTCCTGGGTCGCTGTAGGTCAGTAGCCAGCAAACTCGGATTGCTGGGCCAGAGTCTTATTGGCACACAGCCACGCCCACTTGTTTACACGCTGCGTGTGACTGCCAGCTGGGTCTGTACATTATCCATCAAATCAAACTCTCAGGTCCCACCGTCCTTCCCGGCTTCCAAGGCCCCTCCTGGGTGACGCTCTGAGCTCGCCTGCCTGCCTCACCTCCTACTGTACCTCCCCCTGCCAGCCACATTGGTCCTTGGGCTGCCACTCAAACCCACAGGCTCATTTCCACCCCCGGCCCTTTGCACATGCTGCTGCTGCTACCTGCATTGCTCTTCCCCCTCCACGGGACTTGCAGCCTCATTTTCTTCAGGTGTCTACTCAAATGTCTGCCTCCCTAGAAAGACATTTCCCAATCACCTTCTAAAACCCTACGTCACTGAGTTATGCGTTTATTGCCTCTCTCCCCCACCCGGACCGTAAGCCCCACGAGGGCAGGGACTGTGTCTGCCTGGAAAGATCACCCCTGAGTCCTCAGGATGGAGAGCAAGTTCTGTGTGTGCTCAAGAGATACCTGCGAGAACGAATGAATGAACGAATGAATGAATGGCTATCTGGCAAGGGTTGCCAGGAAGATGTAAACAACGCAGCTAAAATGGCGCCCGACGTGGCACACGGTAGGTGTTCAGTGGATGGTAACTGGTGATGGCTGTCACGAGACCGAAAGCTTACCGGGCCCCCTGGGGCTCCGCCCCGCCTGTCCTCTGCTGTGGACCCGTTAGGCTGCAGGTCCTTTCTGCCTTCCTCCCTGGATCTCTGCTTCCCGGAGGCTCTGCACGAGGCTCCCCCGCCCCTGCTCCTGTCCGCCCCCCCTCTCCCTCTGTCAGGTGTTCTGCTCACCCCGGGTCCTAATTGAGATGGCACATTCCAGGGACAGGGCCTGCAGCCAGCTCTGCCGGCCTCCCCTGCCAGGAGCAGGAGGGAGAAAACAAAACCTCATCAGCGTGGCCAGCACGCCCCCCTCCACCCAGCAGACACGGAGCCTCCTGTCTGGCCCGCCTGGCCCACCCCACGGCGGCGCCGGCGGGAGCCCAGCTCGGCTGGAGGCACGCATCCCAGCCTCCTCTGCGCTCCCAGCCAAGAAGCACCTGACGTCCCTGCGCCGTCCCGCCACCTGCGCCGAGGGAGAGGGGCCGCTTTCTGCTAAATGGAGACCAGGTGGCTCCTCGGGCACTCGGAGATCGGGTGGACCTGCGCTGGCGGCGGGCACGGGGTGGAGGCTACTGCCTGGCCCTCCCCTGGCTTTATGTGTTTGCTTTGGATTAGAAAGGCTGTGCAGCACTGACCCCTGGTTTCCGGCCTGTCCCTGCCCCCCCCCCACCCCCCTTAAGAGCCTGGAATTTGCAACTCCATCCCTGTGGACTCAAGGCAGCCCCCGCACCCCAGAAGCTCACCCGTGAAGTGGGGACCAATTTCTTTCTTTCGCGATTGAGCACATTTTATAAAGGTTACTTCCTATCATGTGTATGAGTCACAAAGACTTGGGGGGTGGTGTTTGGGGGAGGAGCACCTGCTGTGTGTTTGAGGTTTGTGGGGGGGGGGGTGGAGGCAGCCCAGACCCATGCATTGTCTGGGGGAAAGATCTCCTTCCTTCCTTTCTTCCCTCCCTCCCTTCTTTCCATTCATATGTCTATTCTTCTATCCGTCCATTCTCTTTTATTCTTTATATTAATCACGCATATTAATACCTATGCATCTATTCATCCATCCATCCATCACCCTATTCCCCTTCCTTTCTTCCTTCCTTCTTTCCTTCCTTCCTTCCTTCCTTCCTTCCTTCCTTCCTTCCTTCCTTTTTTCTTTTCTTCCTCTTCCATCCATAAATCCTCTACCAATGTGCATGTGGGCAGAAGCGAAGCATTAAAGAGACTGAAACTTCCTTAGGAATCAAGGGCAATGGCTCCCTTAGTGAGGGTATTGGCCTGGCGGCAGACCCTCCGGGAAGTGGACAGCACTTCCAGCCTGCGGGGTCTCCGTGGGCGAATCAGGGCTCACCAGACACAGGCCAGCTCCCCAAGGCATCAATTACACGCATGTTCGAGAGACCCCTGGACCCACATTCCAGTCCCAGCCCTGCTGCTCGGCTGTTCAACCTCAGGCAAGTGCCTTTACCTCTCTGAGCTTCCTTTCTTCTCTATGAACTGGGACTGCAGGGCTGCGGAGAAGGTTGGCTCACGTGTAGCGTTTGGGGGAGCTTAGTACAGCGCCTGGCACATCGGGGAGCATTGATGCTACTGTTACCCACAGTAACAATGACCCTTCCCCAGCCCCTGCTGGTTTGGCTCAGGGGATAGAGTGTCGGCCTGCAGACACTCTATCCGGTCAAGGGCACGTACCTCGTTTGCAGGCATGTCCCCCGCCCAGGCCCTGGTCAGGCTGCGTGCAGGAGGCAACCAACTGATGTGTTTCTCTCTGTCTTTTCCTCTCTCTTCCATTTTCTAAAAATCAATAAAAAAAAAAAATCCCCAAGTGAGGATTAAAAAATAATGATAAAACAAATTATTTAAAAAAAAACCCCAAAACAGTAACACCTTCCAACCCGTTTGCCAGGCGGTGAGTATTATCCCCAGATGCGAGTGCTCTCTTCCATTTACAGCACAGACAAGCTCGTTCTGCACTCCCTGCGTCCCCCAGCGGAACCAGGCGGGAGCTCGCGGCCCTGGCGCGGTGGCCTTGAACCAGCCAGGGATGGGGAAGAGCTGGAGGACGGGGAGCAGAGAGCAGGTGAGGGGGCGCGTGAGCAAGGCCAGCAGCGCTGGGGAAGTCACGGCGCAGTGTGCAGGGGACGGTGGGAGACGGTCCAGAGGAGTGGGGGTCGTTGCCAGGGGAAACTGGACATAAAGGTGGCCCTGGTTCTCTGAGCGGGATTGTAGTCTCGTGGTGTCCTTCCCAGACAACCTCTCGGCTAGCAGCATCTGCTTCAGTATATTTGAACCTCCTGGCAGCTGGCTTACTCCTCAGCATCCTTCCCCCTTCTCTCCCTCCCTCTTCTTTCCCTTCCTTCCTTCCTTCCTCCCTCCCTCCCTCCCCTCTTTCCATTCATATGTCTATTCTTCTATCCATCCATTCTTTTTTATTCTTTTTATTAATCATGCATCTAAATACCTATGCATCTATCAATCAATCCATCCACCCACCTATTTTCCTTCCTTCCTTTCTTCCTTCTTCCCTTTTTCTTTTCTTCTCTTTTCTCTTTTTTCTTTTCTTTTCTTTTCTTTTTTCTCCCTCCCTCCCTCCCTCCCTCCCTCCCTCCCTCCCTCCCTCCCTCCCTCCCCTTTTTCTTTTCTTCCTCTTCCATCCATAAATCCTCTACCAGCCTTTTGTAATCTCCCCCTCTTCCCTTCTATGAATCCCTCAACCTTCTCATCCATTCATCCACCCACCCAGTTAAGTCATTTCAGTCAGCCATTCATTTATTTATTCCTTCAACAAACATTCAACTATCTATACATGCCAGGCTTCGTGCCAGGTGCAGAGATAAAGGTCAAAGATCGGTTGAACAAAGATCAGTTCAGCTCCCCATCCCCCAGCTCCTCCCCACCCCTGGCTGGTTCAAGGCCACCGCGCCATGGCCACGAGCCCCCGCCCGGTTCCGCTGGAGGACTCTGGGAGTGCAGAATGAGCTTGTCTGCGCTCTGAATGGAAGCGTGCACTAGCATCTGGGGATAATACTCACCGCCTGGCAAACGGGTTGGAAGGTGTTACTATTTTTTGTTTTTTTTAAAAAAACAATTTATTTTATCACTGTGACTTTCACATGAGATTTCTTCTGGGAGTTCCAAAGCCCCTCATGACCACAACCACGACCACGCTAGGTGTCCTGGGGCAGTCTAGTGGAGACCAGCAGGACCCGCTGCAGGATGCTCGGATGCAGAAGTCGGGGGAGACAGAGGTGAGAGAGAGCGAGAACATGAATCAGTGTTCGGTTCTTCTCCGTGTACCTGCTGCCTTGCTGCTTCCTGCCCCACAAATCCTGGGTCACCAACCAGCTACCCACTCCGGCTCCCTCCTTATTCCTGGAGGAGCCTTCACCAGTTTGAGACCCAGCCCTTCTCCCCAAACAGGAGCTGCTTAAAGGCAAAGGGCAGGGCTCCCGATTTCAGTGGCCACAGGACCCTCCAGTTCATAGAAAAGGATGGGAAACAAAGATGGCAGCCAACAGGAAGCGGGGGGAGGAGGGGGGCCCTGCCTAGGTCAAACCCTGGTTGATTCTTTTTTCTTTTTATATAATATATTTTATTGATTTTTTTTTACAGAGAGGAAGGGAGAGGGATAGAAAACTACCCTGTTTCCCCGAAAATAAGACAGTGTCTTATATTAATTTTTTCTCCCAAAGATGCGCTAGGTCTTATTTTCAGGGGATGTCTTATCTTTCCATGCACTAGGTCTTATTTTCGAAGGATGTCTTATTTTCGGGGAAACACGGTAGAAACATCAATGAGAGAGAAACATCGACCAGCTGCCTCCTGCACAGCCCCTGCTAGGGATGTGCCTGCAACCAAGGTACATGCCCTTGACTGGAAGCGAACCTGGGACCTTTCAGTCTGCAGACCGACGCTCTATCCACTGAGCCAAACCGGTTTCGGCCCTGGTTGATTCTTGGTTAAATATTCAGAGCTCGTGAATTCGTCTGGGGAAACCATTGCTACTTCTCAGCCTCAGCAATGGGCTGGGCTCACTCATCCCAAGACCCAGAGGTACCAGCCAACCAAAGTCAGGGCGGAGCATCCGCCCCCAGCATGCACCGCCCGCGGTGTGGGGTGTGAATCCTGGGACACGCTGGGCTGTGTGTGCAGGGCCTCACGGTGAGAACGTTTCTCCCTTGGCCATCATCTCTCAGCCCTTTCATTTCCATCAGGGCGGGAGCCTTAGCTTGGCACTACTTGGCCTTTTACATCATCCAGTTAACTCTTCAGTTTTATTTTATTTTATTTTTTTTACTCTTCATTTTAAAAATAATATATTTCTATTGGTTTCAGAGAGGAAGGGAGTGGGAGATAGATAGATAGATAGATAGAAACATCAATGATGAGAGATGCCTTCTGGGAATTGAGCCTATATTCCAGGCATGTGCCCTGACTGACTGGGGATCAAACCATGACCTCCTGGGTCATAGGTTGATGCTCAACCACTGAGCCACACTGGCCGGACCTACTCTATTCTAAAGGAGAGAGCGGGCCAGGCCTGGGTCCCTCGGCGATGGCAAGGATCAGCTGGAACTGGGGAAGAATGCTTGCTTCCCTGTGGCATTTATTTTTCTCATTACCTTATAATATTTAAGCAATTCTCCTTTTCGGATCAGGATGGAAAGCTTTCTTTTAAAATAAATTTAAGTGAAAACAGGATGGATTTAAGTACATGTGTGAAGTAAATTATGTTAGGAGCCGGCAAGACCTTGCTCGTGGCAATCGGAAGAGTTTGAAAGACTGTCACTAACTGTAAGCAGTGAGCTACCTTCATATGCCCTCTGTGTGCTGGGCGCATCTCCTAGGTGTTAGGTAGCTAACACCGAGGACCTCCGACTCTATAGGGGGAGTAAAATTATTAGCCCACTTAGCAGGTGAGGAAAAACGAGACTCAGAGAAACCAAGCCACTTGCCCCAAACAAACCTCACAAACAGCTCGCAAACGGCCAGGGCAGGACTTGAACCTGTGGAGTTTGGCTCTTAGGCCAAAGGCCACTGGAGATTGTAATCCCTGGAGTGGAAGAAGCGACTCCCAGAGAGAAAGCATGTTCCACACCCTCTCTCCCTGCCCCTGACCACACTGGGACGGTTCCTTTCACTGGGCTGACCCAGAATCTCAGCCATCCGGAGAGTAAAATGGCCCAGGGAACTATTCAAACCGGGTCTGAACCGAAACTGGTTTGGCTCAGTGGATAGAGCATCGGCCTGTGGACTGAAAGGTCCCAGGTTCGATTCCGGTCAAGGGCATGTACCTTGGTTGTGGGCACATCCCCCGTAAGGTGTGTGCAAGAGGCAGCTGACCAATGTTTCTAACTCTCTATCCCTCTCTCTTCCTCTCTGTAAAAACTTAATAAAATATATTTTTAAAAAAGGAAAAAGAATCTACTTTCTCCCTCGTGGGGTCCTGGCATCCATGCAGGGGCTCTCGGCTCTGCCATTCCGCCCCGGCTGCTCCTCCTGCGGACTCTCTCCGGGACTCCGCACCCTGTGACCCTGCCTCCCTGGGGCGGGCGCCCTGGACGGAGGGCCTGGACGTGCTGTCCCGTGGCTCGCACACACTCCAGCCGGCTGCTTTGTCTCTCTACCCTTGGGACGAACGTCTCATTCCCCAGGGCGTCAAGGGGAGAATTAATCACCCGGGGGAGATCAGTCAGCCTGCTGACTTGGCAGGGGAGAGACAAAGAGGAATAGGGTGTCTCGCGGATTGGCTGGGTCCCCCATTAAGGGGTGGAAAAATGCTGGCTTTGCGATTACAAATGGGCATCGTTGGGGCCGGCGAGTCCCGTCCCCGTCACCTCGGGGAAAATCGCTGCTGACGCGGTTCTGGAGAAGGTGGCCGTCTCCTCGCCCGGGTGCCGTCCTCGGCCACCTTCGGGGCCCTAGCCTGCTTCCTCGCTCCCGCAGGACGTCCCGCCCTCCCGGCCTGACCCTGTCACTCAGAAGTCGGGCTGCGGTCACCTCCGTGCCACCCACCGGGTAATGAGCACAGACTCGAACTGGGTTACGAGGAGCCGCGTGACCTCAGGCAAGATGCTCCGTGTCTCTGCGACGCGGTGTCCCATTTTGGGTGACAGTAGCCCCTGCTCATGCCAGTCCAGGACCTCTTGTCCTCGGCTCCCCTCCCTGCACCCCGTCTTCTGCCACATGCCCACAGATGGGCTAGCCCAGGCTCCCCAGGGTCATCATGGTGCAATATACAGATCTTTTTTTTAAAATATTTTTTTTATTGATTTTTTTACAGAGAGGAAGGGAGAGAGAGATAGTTAGAAACATCGATGAGAGAGGCATCAATCAGCTGCCTCTTGCACACCCCCTACTGGGAATGTGCCCGCAACCAAGGTACATGCCCTTAACTGGAATCGAACCTGGGACCTTTCAGTCCGCAGGCCGATGCTCTATCCACTGAGCCAAACCGGTTTCGGCAATATACAGATCTTGTACCAATGGGAGGTGTTGGAAGGACGGGAGAAGCTGGAGTATTTCTCCTCCCTGTCCCCCACCTCCACCCCCACCTACCCTTGGAGAGCTTTTCTCTTCACAGCTGTCTCTCCTCCTCGGGGGTCCCCCCAGCTGTGGGTACAGCTTCCAGAAACCACAGAACAGCTGTGAGTTAGGTACAGTTACCCCAGTTCACAGATTGGCAAACCGAGGCTCAGAACAGTTAAGAACGTTGGCAGGGTTGGGTGTCAGGCCCCACTGGGTGCCTGCAGTTCCTGTTGGTCCTTTCTTCCTTGCCTTCTCTCTGTCTCTCTCCTTCTCAGGCACCAAAGTCCGAAGCAGGCATTCTCAGTGCTTCCAAAGAGCTCATGTTCTGTGTTCTCTTTATCCGTGCCCCTCCTCCCTCCAATCCAGTTCCTGTAAACCACCTTTAAGACACAAAAGATCTGGGGGGAGCGGGGAGGGAGTTCTACTACATGGTGACCGGAGAAGATTTGGCTTCGGCTGGAGGGCACACAGTGCAGCATCCAGCTTTTGTAACATAGAAACCCACACCTGAAACCTGCATGTTCACGTTGACCAATGTCACCGGAGAAATTTAAAAAAGAAAAAGAAAGAAAGAAAGAAAGAAAATATAAGAGATCTGGCCCTGGTGGGATCAGAGCATCGTCCTGATGTGCCAACATTGTGGGTTCAATGCCAGGTCAGGACACATGCAAGAATCCTCCAATGAATGCATGAATGGCTGCAGCACCAGATAGATCTAGAAAAATTATATAAAAGGCCAATTTAGTTAAAAACAGCCTAAAGCTGCTCTGTCCAAAACAGTAGCCCCAGCCACACGCAGCTACGGAGCTTGAAGTTCATTAAAATCAGATGAAGTTCAAAGCCGGTTCCTTAGGTGCTCAGGCCCCTTCCGATCGGCTGCCGGGGCGGGCGTGAGAGCATCGCCACAGCACAGAGGGCACGGGTGTGGCCAGAGCCAGCTCCTCGCTGGCAACTGCTGCTGCTTCAGGGGATCAGTTCATTGTGGCGACACCCAAAATGCCCTACAGATTGCCAGGTGTCCCCTGGGGAGGGGACAAAATCACCTCTGGCTGGGAACTACTGGTCTAGATGATTTTTAAAACTTTTTACTGAATTTATTGGGGTGCCATTGTTTAAAAAAACAACAACAAAAAAAAACTATACAGGTTTCAGGTGTGCAATTCCAGAATGCATCACCTGTGTGTCCTACTCTGGGCTCACCACCCCAAATCAAGTTTCCTTCCACCCATCAGGTTATTATTATTATTATTTTTTAAACATTTTTCTTTTTCTCAGAACTAACAGAAAGGTGCATATTCACTGAGCAAGACACACGGGGATTTTGACCCAAAGATCCTCTTTGCTGAGACGGTGGTAGCCACCTGGGCGCCAGCTAGACCTCCCGTCAAAGCCCCACTCTGCCTCCCTCTTGCTGGGTTACTATAGGCTGAGCCTCCGTGTTCTCAGCAATAAAATGGGAGTCATGCATGGAACGTGCTTGGAGCACGGAAGGGCCCTGGGATACGAGGGCGAGGGCACCTCCTGCAGTTGGGGGTGGGAGGGGTGGGGGTGGGGGTGGTGGTGGGGGCGGGGCCCGGGAGGCATGGCCTGTTGGGAGGCCATCGCTGCACCTGGAACCGGACCCTGCATCCCGGAGGATGCTCAGGAGGCCCCGCCTCCCGGTCAGGTCCAGCGGGGGTGGGGCGGGCGATGGGGGCTCTGCTGGAGGCATGCAGGAAAGGTGGGAGGCGGGGGGGGGGGGGGGGGGAGGGGGAGAGGTCCATCCATCCGGAAACATCCATCAACGCAGGAGCAGGGGCCAGGCAGCTCCATGCAGGAGGGGCTTTGCGAGCCGGGAGTGAGGAAAATTGATGCCTGCGGGAGACAATGGAGGGCGGGAGCCCGGCCCCCAGGCCCAGGGCCTCCACAGGTGATAAGATTGATGGGCAGATGAAGGAGGCAGGCTGAGTGATAGATAATTCCAAACCGTGGTAAACACACGGTGGGAACCGCAGCCTCGCTAACAAGGGTGACACGGGTGTGGAGGGGAGATGAGGTGACTGATTAGGAGACAAGACAGCCAGAGACCCTCTGAGAGGCAGCGGCTTGAGAGGGAGGCTGGCGGGAAGGAGCCGAGATGGACAGCAGCCGCGTGCGTGGGGGCCGCTGGGCCCAGGCAGCCCAGCCTCTGTGTGTCATTTCCATGCACGCGCCCAACAGACACTTACTGCGCCCTCGCTCCGTGCCAGGCTCAAGGCTGGTGCTGCGGTCCTCGGGAGCGGGCAGACACGGGCTCCGTCCCCCGGGGCCTCTTCCTGGCCGGAGGCAGTGACCAATGAAATGAGTGAACCGGTCCACTTCCTGTTATTCCCGCTTCTCAGAAGAGCAGGAGGCAGGGGCCCGGGCAGTGACGGACGGGCTCCCGGCCTGGGGAGACTCAGGCACGGCTCCTTTGAGGGGACACAAGCTGGGAACCGAACTGTGAGGAGCACAGATTCCAGGACAAGCCTTGTGGGGGCCCTGGGGTATGTGGTCTCCCCCCCCTCCCTTCTTCCCTGTTTTACCCCCATCCTTACGAGCATGCCCCTTGTGTTAGGCACATTCAGATAAAGCAGTGGTCGGCAAACTTGTTAGTCCACAGAGCCCAATATCAACAGGACAACGACTGACATTTCTTTGGAGAGCCAAAATTTTTAAACTTAGACTGCTTATTTTTTATTTATTTTTTATTTTATTTTTAAAAATATATTTTATTGATTTTTTACAGAGAGGAAGAGAGAGGGATAGAGTTAGAAACATTGATGAGAGAAAATCATTGATCAGCTGCCTCTTGCACACCCCCTACCGGGGATGTGCCTGAAACCAAGGTACATGCTCTTGACTGGAATCAAACCTGGGACCTTTCAGTCTGCAGGCTGATGCTCTGTCCGCTGAGCCAAACCGGTTTCCGCTGAACTTAAACTTCTTCTAACGCCACTTCTTCAAGATAGACTCGCCCAGGCTGTGGTATTTTGTGGAAGAGCCACACTCAAGGGACCAAAGAGCCGCATGTGAATCGAGAGCCGCAGTTTGCTGACTATGGAGATAAAGCCTCACCAAGCCCTGTCGGTGTGTGTGATGCTCTCCATCTTACAGACACAGAACGGAGGCTCAGAAGTGCTAAACACTGTTTGCCCAACGAGGAGCTGTAGCTTAAGCCTGACCTGACCCCAGAGCCCAGGGAGGGGGTTATCCGAAGGCTTCGGCCCTGAGATCCTGGAGAGACAGGAAGAGCTGACCTCCCACGAGCTGGTGCCAGGTGGCAGACGCCGCACCAGGAAGTCCATCCATCCATTACAGGGTCGGCAAGAGGACTCATTTCACAGATGGGGAATTTGAGGCTCTTAGCAGGGAAGTCCCTGAACCACAGGGTTTCTGGAAGAGGCAGAGCTGAGATCGGAGCCCATTGTTTCCCGCTGTGTCACAGATCCTAGTGTCCAGAGCTTATTGGCTCAGACATGGGGCAACTGACCTGAGCTGATCAATGAACAGTCATGAAACACGGAGAAGCGAAGCCCCTGGTCATCCAGGGAGAAAAGCAAGTCCTATTCTCGCCCTTACTGATAACCCTGCTGATCATAGAAGCAGGCACCACCTAGTGGGCACCCACTCAGACCCAGGAGCTTGCTTGCCAGTTAGTCCTCATGCCAACCCCATGAGGCAGGTACCATCATGCCCACTTGACAGAGGAGGACAGGGAGGCCCAGAGGGGTTAAGTAACCGCCCAGGTTCACACAGGGAGTCTGAGGCCGGGTTTCAAGTAGAGTCTGATGCCCTTTCCAGGGCCACTGTACCAGTCAGCACATGCCGCGTAACAAACAGCCCCGCATCATGTATTCTACCGTGTTTCCCCGAAAATAAGACATCCTCTGAAAATAAGACCTAGCGCATGGAAAGATAAGACATCCCCTGAAAATAAGACCTACCGCAACTTTGGGAGAAAAAATTAATATAAGACACTGTCTTATTTCCAGGGAAACAGGGTATTTCACTTCTTAGTGGGCTGGCTGGGCCTTAGCTCAGCCCAGCCGGGTTTGCTCCTACAGCGGAGGGCTGGCTGGCTGAAAGGGTCCACACGAGGTTGGGCACATCCTTCTCGTGGCAATGACAGATGCACAAGAGAGCAGGTGGGAACGTTTAAGGCCTCTTGATGGACAGGAGGAGGGTCAGAGCGGGGGCCAGCGAAGCGCTCAGCCACCACCACCCACCCGCCTGTGGTCTGGATGGAGAGGCACCACTGACAATGACGAGAGGCTACCCGAGGGGCCTCAGGAAGCCGAATACCACCCTGGTTGATTCTAAAAGAAGCAGGAGTTGCAGGAGGTGGTGGCCTCCGAGGGGTTTTTGGAAGAGGCCGGGCTGAGATCTGGGGAGAAGGAAGGAGGAAGGACATGTGTGACATTCAGGAGACAGGGTAGGGCAGTGGCTCGCAAGCTCAGGAGGGCAGGGGCCGTCTAACTCACCACATCCTGGTACTCATCGTGTTGAACACACAGTAGGCACTTAACGAGGAGCAATGAGCACGTGAGGAGAGCGAAGGGTGAGTGTGCGGGTCCCATCGGGGGGTGGGCTTCCTTCTCCCCTGGAAGTTTTGGGAACTTAGGTGACTGTCCTGGGGGTGGCTCGGGGCAGTCTGGGCCGGAGGCAGAAGGGACCAGAGCAGCCCAGACCCTGGCCATTGGGCTGAATGGTGCTCCCCCAGAGTCCACACGTGACACACGTAAGTGCTGGTCCGGGAGCACAGCTTGCGCATGAAGAGTTGGCGTCAGGAGATGTCCGGTGAGCAGAATTGTCACATTTAAAAATATATATATATTTTATTGATTTTTTACAGAGAGGAAGAGAGAGAGATAGAGTTAGAAACATCGATGAGAGAGAAACATCGACCAGCTGCCTCCTGCACACCCCCTACTGGGGATATGCCCGCAACCAAGGTACATGCCCTTAACCGGAATCGAACCCGGGACCTTTCAGTCCCCAAGCCGACGCTCTATCCATTGAGCCAAACCGGTTTTGGCGAATTGTCACATTTTACCCCTCATTAGTTTCTAATGACGTTAACCACTCTGAGCCTCAGTTTCCTTTTCTGCACAATGGGAATAAGAGGATGCACATCCAGGGTATGAAGGGGGTTGCATGGGCTAATACCCAGAAGACACTGGGGCACGCGTGGCCTGTGCAAACATCGGGCCATGTTAGTGCCCCTTCTGCTGCTGCTTCTTCTTCTTCTTCTTCTTCTTCTTCTTCTTCTTCTTCTTCTTCTTTAAACAACGTATTTTTAATTTATTTTTATTTTTATTTTTATTTTTTTTACAGAGAGGAAGGGAGAGGGAGAGAGAGTTAGAAACATCAATGAGAGAGAAACATCGACCAGCTGCCTCCTGCACAGCCCCCACCGGGGATATGCCCGCAACCAAGGCACATGCCCTTGACAGGAATTGAACCTGGGACCCTTCAGTCTGCAGGCCAACGCTCTATCCATTGAGCTGGCTAGGCTTAGTGCCTCTCTTTATCCCTCCGTCCTGCACCAAGTGCCCATTTCTCCTTTAACCAGGACCGCAGTGGTAGGAGCATGGCTGCACGCAGCGACGGCCTTCATGATGGTAACCTTATTCCCAATAATCCTGCCTCACGTGCTGAGTGCCTATCTGGGGACCGGAGCTCACCTCCGTGCATAACCCTCCCCATAAGCCAACGAGGTGGGTGCTACGGCACCCGCTGTGCAGCTGGGGAAACCGAGGCACAGGGTGTGCTCCTGGCTTTTCCTCTAGAGCAGTGTTTCCCAAACTATTGACATATGTGTACTCCTTCTGTAATTTCCGTGATGCTGAGTACCCCTTGTACTCATGAGAGCGTAGAATTAGGCGCAGCTAAGCACGGTGCAGTGCACATCCCCACCAAACTCTGGCACAACGCGTACCCCCACCAAACTCTTCCCGTGCCCCTGGGGGGACACGTACCACACTTTGGGAAACACTGCTCCAGAGTATTATAGTCCTTCCAGGGGCACAGAGGGGCCTGGCCCTTTGCTTGCTGCTGGGGCCTGGGAAAAGGAGGCCCAGAGGGAGCAGTGAGAGCCCAGCTTCACTCCCCAGGCCCCAGGCCACTGCCCTTCCTGTGTCCTTGACCCCACCCTGCCAGGGGGCACCCCCTCCTCGGTACGGCTCCCAATGCATCAGCGGGCGGCGGGAGTCACGCCAGAGCCAGCATGTCATTTCCATCCATCTTTCTCCAACCGCTCCCTGTCAGGGCCGGCCCGGGGTGGGGGGTGGGGAGAGGAAGAGGGGAAGATGGATGGGGTGGGGGCGGGGAGGCCCAGTGGGAGGAAGGAACAGAGGAGGAGGAAGAGGATGGTGAGGAGAAAGGGAAGGAAAGAACCGAGTGGAGGAGGAGAAGGAGGAGGGGCCCCAGGGAAAGATTGCGGAGGGAGGTGAGGAAGAAGGAGAAAGGCGGAGAGGGGGTGTGATGAAGAAGGCAGAGGCGAGTGAAGGCAAAGACAGAGGTGCCCCAAAGAAGACAGGGAGAGGGGAGGCAGGGATGAGGAGGGAAGAGGGGTATGCAGGATGGATGGAAGGGAACATAGGTGTCAGGGATTCTGTGGGAGAAGGTGGGCTGGAGGGAGCTTTGAGGGAGGGGATGCTGGGCAGGGGGGAGGGGAGGAGGGGCATTGGGGAGCTGCCAGTCCCTCTGTTTATTTGTTTTTTATCAGGGCTGCCCCGCCCCGCTCCTCCCCTCCTGGGCCCTGAGCTAATGCTGAAAGGAGGGGAGGTGGCAGGGGTGTGTTTGTGCGAAATGGGGAAGCAGGAGGCTCCCAACAGACCAGCCCCCAGGACTGAGCAGCCATTCATTCCCAGCTCCAAGCTGGGAGGGGCCTGGCTAATGGAGAGGGAAGGGCATGGAGGGGATCCCTCAGCCCCCCTCTCCACCCCTCATGGGCCTGGATGGAGCTGGTTGGGCCCTCAGGAGGGCATTGACCCTGGGGGGTGGGGTGGTCTGTGCTTCATCTGGAATGACTGCTCCTTTCCTCCTCTGCTTTGCAGATCCTATCCACGCCCCAGCCTCCATCATTCCCGAGTCTCCTCTGATCTCTCAGCAGGCAGGAGGAGTCTCTCTGGGTCTCAGGAGTTAGCACTCATCGTTGAGGAGTCTCGGCCTGAATGAGCACAGCCACGAGGATGGTAACATACAGAAAGGTGGCTGGTCAGATTCCCTCAGGGCAATAGGGAATAGTGGGGACTGGGGCAAACTGGAGAGCGTGCACGTATCCCAGCAGGGCCCCAATAGGGCTGCTTACTTCTTAAAAACATCTCCACAAAGCCATCCTCTGTAACAGGCACATAACAGGTGCTTAAGCGAGTGGATGCCTGGACTTAAGAGTTCCGTGAGCAGGTTCAACGGAGTGATCTGGGGTCTTTGCAGGACACAAGAGGCGATTTGTACTTTTGTTAAGGTAGGCATTTGAAGGTCACCCGTGTGCAGGTGAGCATCCCCCAGCTGCTGAGTGAGCCTAGCAACCACCCAGCACCCACATTTCATCACCTCTACTTTCAACTCATTTAGTCTGGTTAATGGGTGAACATGCCCCATATGAAAAATTAACCCAAGAAAAAAGGGAGCCTTGAGTGCTGGTGAGATGTGTGTATCAGTTAGCTTTGCTGTGTAACAAGCTGCCCCCAAAACAACACCTATTTTATTTAGTTCTTGATTCTGTGTGTTGGCGGGGATGGTGGGGATGGCTGAAATGGCTTTTCTGGTCTGGTCAACTGGGGCTGTTGGTCTAGGCTGGCCTGACTCATGTGTCTGCCAGTTGGTAAGCTGATTGACCCAGGTGACCTCAGCGAGGGCTGCTTGTCACTGCTCCACATGGTTACTTTCCCTTCAGGTCTCAGAAATCCCAGTGGCCAGCAGGACAAGGAGGTACTCTTTCTGGGGTGGAGGGTGGGGAGAGGAGCAGGGGGAAATGGATAGGGTGGGTGCTGAGAGGCCGGATGGGAGGAGGGAAGGTTCTATGTGGAAGAAAGAGCGCTGGATTCCGAGCTTTCTGTTTCCATTATAGACAACGCTACACGGACATCTTGGTGCATCCATCCTTTGGCTTCTGAGGAATTGCTTCTCTTAGAATAATTTTCACCCTAACTGGTTTGGCTCAGTGGATAGAGTGTCAGCCTGCAGACTGAAGGGTCCCAGGTTCGATTCCAGTCAAGGGCATGTCCCTTGGTTTCGGGCACATCCCCAGTAGGAGGTGTGCAGGAGGCAGCTGATCGACGTCTCTCATCGATGTTTCTAACTCTATTCCTCTCCCTTCCTCTCTGTAAAAAAAAAAAAAAAAAAAAAAATCAATAAAATATATTAAAAAATAATAATTTACAAGGGAGGGTTTAATGCATCGAGCAGGGTGCTGGTGGTTCCCTATTGACTCATTTATTTGCTCACTCCCTCTGCCAGCTCTTGCCCGGGAGGCTGATTCCAGCTGGAAATGCTTCCCGGGCTTCCTGCTGTCACAGGGCCCTGCCAATGGGAGCCCCCCGCAGGAGACTGGAGGCAGCGGGAGAGAACGGTTGGGGTGTTTCTTCCTGCCCCCCTCCCTGCTCCCCATGGTGTCTTGGGCTCTGGTTATCCCCTCAGAGGACACCTTCTATGGCCCCTCATGGCCTCCCCTTCAGCACCAGGGCGGGGGACAGCTCCTCACTCCCGGGACTCTCTGGGTCCCTTCCTCGCTAGTTCTCCCAGCCCTTCCCATGCCTCCAACTATGTCCTCTCTCCTGAACTACCTTTTTATTGGAAGCACCCGGGGATGAATTCTGTGGCTAAGGCCTTGACCGATACGTGGGTTTACCACGTTTAACGGCGTAAACTTTCCCACGCTCATAGCTCTGAGCAGATTTCCACAAGCTTGTACCAAAGGACCCTGTGGTAAACGAAGCTCGCTTGCACCAGCACTATTGTATTGGCCTGGTAGTTATTATTTTTACTTTTTAAAATATATTTTTATTGATTTTTTACAGAGAGAAAGAGAGAGGATGGAGAGTTAGGAACATCTATGAGAGAGAATCATCGATCAGCTGCCTCTTGCACACCCCCTACTGGGGATGTGCCTGTAACCAAGGTACGTGCCCTTGACTGGAATTGAACCTGGGACCTTTCAGTCTGCAGGCCGACCATCTATCCAGTGAGCCAAACCGGTTTCGGCTTATTTTTATTTTTTATTTTTTAAAAATATATATTTTATTGATTTTTTACAGAGAAGAAGGGAGAGGGATAGAGAGTTGGAAACATCGATGAGAAACATCAATCAGCTGCCTCCTACACACTCCCTACTGGGGATGTGCCCGCAACCAAGGGACATGCCTTTGACCGGAATCGAACCTGGGACCCTTCAGTCCGCAGGTGGGCACTCTATCCACTGAGCCAAACCGGTCAGGGCGTGGCCTGATCGTTTTTAAAATAGTGCAGGACTTGTAAGTGGCGTCTCCAACTTTGAATTTGCCCCTTTGGGGTAATCAGTGAGTCTGCCCCAGAGTTTTCAACGGGGGATGATTTGGGTCCCAGGGTACATTCGACTCTGTCTGGAGACATCGTTGGCTGTCCCCTGATGGGGAGGCATGGGGCCTCTGGAATCCAGCGGACAGAGTGCAGAGGCTGCTTAGCACGCTGCAATCCACAGCACAGCCTCCGGCAACACTCAGCCAGCTGGCCCCTACTGTGCCGAGGCTGGAAACCGCGGGCTAGGCCTTGCCACAGACCGCGTGCCAGGCCATCGGTCACTCCTTTGCTGCAGTCCGCGCTTGCCTCCTTGGGGCCACTGGCCTTTAGCTGACACAGGATCCAGGCTCCAGGCCCAGCTCGGCCACTTGCCTGTTCTGTGATTCTCTCTGACATTCCTCATCAGCTCAGAGGGCCTTTTCCCTCGTCCTGGGCCCCCACGGGGCTTTGGTGATGAGCCAGAGGGGCACCAGGCAGGAACGGGTGTGGAGAAGGATGCGCTGTCTGACAAGCCAGCCTCATGCATACCTTCTGGCAACTACTGTGTGTGTGTGTGTGTGGGGGGGGGGTTCAGGTCAGGAACTCACTGTCCTGGAAAAGTGTACCAAGAGGGACCACTGGGCACACGGCAACACGAGAAGCATCCTCAGAGCAGACTAAGGGAGCAGCCATTCGTACTTGGCCTTGAGGCTGTATAGCCTAGTGGTTAGGTTATTAGCAAGCGTCAGACTTTCTGGGGTCGAATCCTGGCACCACCCTCCACCCCACCCCCCGGCTATGTTACTTTGGTCAATTGACCTCATTTCATTTACACAAAGACACGGGCTACACAGACAGATATATATATACACCAACCACACACACAATAGCCCCATTCACACACACACACACACACACACACAGACACACACACACACACACACACACGCACGTTACAAGTAATCCTCACACGACTAATCGCTCTTTGGTGTGTGCGTGTGCGTGTGCATGTGTGTGTCTATCCCAGCATCCGCCGGGCAGGCACACGCCGGCCAGCCACCACTTGAATTAGCACCAAAGGATTATGGGACCCTGGGCCATTAATCTAGGTGACAAACAGGACTCAGAAGGCATATTTGCACCCCGAAATTGAAAAGATTAGGCCATATTTGTCAAGGATTGGTAGGGCTTTATCGCCTCCACGGCAGATGCTGTTAAATATTCATGAGCCGCATAAGTGGGAGAAACCCTAGCTAGACCTGCCGACTTTCAGCTGGAGAGGGAGAGGAGGGGAGATTTATCTGAACTCCGCGAGGGATGAGAGGTATGAGCGCCGTACCCCGGCTTGCTGGGCACAGCCCGCGGCTGTCGGGGGAGGGGCTGGGCGGGGCCTCGGGCTGCTTTGTGAGGCTGGGCCTGGGCCTGGGAGGGGGTACGGAGCGGGCACAGAGGGGACACGGAGGGCTGAGCAGGTTCTTCTCTGTGCTCTTTTTTTGTTTATTTTTTAAAATATATTTTATTGATTTTTTTACAGAGAGGAAGAGAGAGGGATAGAGAGTTAGAAACATCGAAGAGAGAGAGTCACCGATCAGCTGCCTCTTGCACACCCCCCACTGGGGATGTGCCCACAACCAATGTACATGCCCTTGACCGGACTCGAACCTGGGACCTTTCAGTCTGCAGACCGACGCTCTATCCACTGAGCCAAACCGGTTTCGGCTCTTCTCTGGGCTCTTGTCTTCCCGCCTACTTGCCCCGCTGCCCAGGAGATGAGGTCCCCGCCTCCCCGTATCCTAGGGTCCAGCCCAATACTCGCTATGGGGTCAGCCCGTGAAGCGAGTACCTCCTTGGCCTGGACGGGTCCCTCGGAGGAAGGAGCAGTGTCAGGGTCACACTGCCAGACCCTGGGACTGGCTCTGAGATTGTTCTAGAAGCCAGTGTGAGCATGCAAACATGAAAAGATCACGCGTCCCAGACCCAGGCCCGAATCCTGGACCCGTCACCAGTTAGGGGCAGGAGCTTGAAGAGGTCACTTTACGCCTTCCGCCTTCCCTCCCCCACCCCAATTTCTCTCTTCACTGGGAAAGCGGATTTGCCAGGGAGAGGACCTGCCTCCCGGGGTTGTTAGGTTAACTCCGTAGTTGTCAAACCGCGGCTTGTTGGCCCCTTGAGTGTGGCTCTTCCACAAAATACCACGGCCTGGGCGAGTCTATGTTGAAGAAGTGGCGTTAGAAGAAGTTTCAGTTAAAAAAAATGTGGCTCTCCAAAGAAACTTCAATGGTTGTCCTGTTGCTATTTGGCTCTGTGGACTCATGAGTTTGCGGACCACTGGGTTAACTCAAGCTCTGGGTGTGGTGCCGGGCATACAGTAAGTGCTCAATAAGTGGAAGGAGACCGTGGCCCGTGGAGTGGCTCATTCCGTGCCAGTCACCACGCCCAGCTGGCCCAATCTCAACCGGGAACCCAGGCATCGGGCAAAAAAAAAAAAAAAGTTGGATGTTATGCTGCCTGGTAAGGTAGCTAGCTATGAGCCACGCGGGATGACAGAAGGTCAGATTAATTAAAGTAAGG
This sequence comes from Nyctalus aviator, assembly GCA_036971965.1. NCBI lineage: Eukaryota > Metazoa > Chordata > Mammalia > Chiroptera > Vespertilionidae > Nyctalus > Nyctalus aviator. Next base: position 17,937,642 of record CM072939.1, read on the forward strand.
ACTCTCGTTTCCCGGCCGCAGTGGCACACGCCAAGTCCTCCGGGGCCCCACGTGGCCGCTGCGTGGACAGCCCGGATCAGAACAGTCCCGTCCCCGCCCGTGAGACTGACAGCATCTTCCTCCAGCTCCCGTTGGCCGGACCTGGGAGGAGGACTGTGTCCGATATGCTTGATCAGGCCTGGGCTCCACAGAGGGAAACCGATTCCTCTCCTGCAGGCCTTGTCAGAGCCTTTATCGAGGACCGTGAGTGGTGTATGTAGTGCTCCCTGTGTGATTGGAGCACAGCACCCCTTTCCTCCACCTCAGAGCACCCCACGGGAGTCGGGGTCCCTGGGACTCAGGGGAATTGTGCCCTGCACGCGATACTTCCTGTGTTTTCCTCCCATGTGGTGAGCATCCATTCCCTCTCCCTCACCAAATGCACTCGGAGAAAAGACTGGATGGGAAGTTTAACCGGTTTGCCGCCCTCTTCCCGTAGATTCTCGGACGGGGGGAGGGACGTGGGGGTGCAGGGGAGGAGAACAGAGGGACCATGTTAGAGACAGTGCCCCACCCCCAGCGTGGCCTCCTCAGCTCTCCTCCCCCTGGTCCCTGGCCCCTCCGAGTCCAGTCCTGCCCCCGCCCCGGGGTCGGGGAGAAGAAAGGGGGCAGAGAGAGAGGCACCAAGACGTGGTGGAGGCACCGCGTATCCTTCTCCTTGGCGGCGGCACAGCCCGCTCTCTCGCCGGCAAAATGTCCCTTGATCTATTTCCCCTGGTAGTGATTTCAACAACAACCATAACAGAGATCCATCATTCCCTTCGAGGGAACGAGGGCGGCGGGGTTTGTTTTTCTTCTGGCGTGGACAGAAAGCTCTTTATTCTCTGCTTGTTTGGGAGGACTCCGTGCCACGGGAACCCCGCCGGGGCCCGGGGAGGGGACGGGGCGTGCGGGATAGTGGGAACCGGGGAGCCCCCCGCCGTGGGGCCTCTGACCTTGGACAAGCCATCTCTGTGTGCTCTTCGCACAAATGGGGAGAAGCTCTGAGCCCAGAGAGAGGGGGGCAGACAGCGCGCGGCGGCATGGGGAGTGGAAGACAGTAAATGAGCCAACGGGAAGGAATAGAATAACAGGCGAATGCACCGCGGTGGCCGGCGTGGCGCTGGGCGCAGTGATGACGGCGTTCACAGTCTGGGCGCTCGGCATGGGCCGGGGGTTTCTGTGTGCAGGAGCTTTGGGGTTTTCCAGTTAACCCCGCGGAGTAGGGCCCTGCACATCCATTTGCTGCATGATCAAATGGAGGCTCAGAAAGGTTAGGCAACTTGCCCAAGGTCACACAGCATGCAAGTGGTGATGTCGGGATTCAGAGGCAGGACTCTTTGCCTCTGGACCTTGTGTCCTTCTCCACTCAGCCAGGGGTCCCCAAAGGGAATCAGCACCCCTGGAAACTGGCTGAAAATGCAGATGCTCAGGCCCCGCCCCAGACCTACGGAATCCTAAGTGCGGGAGTGGGGGGGATGGGAATGGAGAGAGTGGGGCCCAGCCTATGTTTCAGCAATGTGCCTCCTGTAGGCGACCCAGGTGCAGCCCCGTTGCTATTTTTTTTTTAAATATATATTTTATTGATTTTTTACAGAGAGGAGAGAGAGGGATAGAGAGTTAGAAACATCAATGAGAGAGAAACATCAATCAGCTGCCTCTTGCACATCCCCCACCGGGGGATATGCCCGCAACCAAGGTACATGCCCTTGACCAGAATTGAACCCGGGACCTTTCAGTCCGCAGGCCAATGCTCTATTCACTGAGCCAGACTGGTTTTGGCAACCCCGTTGCTATTGTTGCTACAGTCGCTCCGGCCAACTAGGAAGGCGGACCAGCCCCACTGCTTCCTGCGGGCTCTGACCTCTCTTCTCTCCGAAGGAAAGGCGGGAAGGGCTGGGGGTCTAGCCTGGGCCCCACCACTCACTAACTGGGTGTCAGGGAGGTGGCCCCGGACTAGCCCCTGAGCCGTGTGTCCTGGGTGTGCTCTGGGGATGAGTCCCCGGGAGGAAGGAGGGCAGCAGGACCAGCAAAGGGCAGCACGGGAGCTGAGGGGGCCTTTCAGAGGGAAGTGAAGGGGGCATATGTGCTGCTCTGGGGCGGGGAGGAGCGGGGGAAAGGAGGGGAGAGAACCCTGACCGAGGGGCCCAGGGCAGGTCTGGGGGCGGGCTGACAGCTGGGAGCCACTCCCAGCGTCTGGGGCGTGAGGCTCCATCTGGGGGTCAGGCTGCACACCCCAACCCCACTCCACCGGGTGTCTGACCTCCTGTGTCTGGACCTGTAGGATGGGAGCAGGGGTGTGTTTCTTCCCAGGGGATGTTAGTCCAGCCGACTGGGGCCCCCAGTGTGAGTCATGGGGAAACTGAGGCACCGAGTCCCAGAGTCCAGCCTGCCTCCGGATTCTCAGCCTGAGGCCATGGTCCTGGGCCCCGAGGCAGAGCCGGGGACGCCCAGTCTGGACCGGAGACTGGCTCTGCAGGCAACACCCCGAATGAGGGCCCACAGCCAGGACCCACGTTAGACTGGAGTGAGGGGCGCCAGGCCGGCCGCCCTGACAACACACACCCAGCTCCTCAGTCTGTCTCTACCTGCCATGCCGGGGAGGGCCTTCTGGTCAACCTCGCCCCAGCCATCTCGGGGGTGGGACGCGTGAAGGGGGAGATTCCCTTTGTCCTCGAGATACAACCCCGTGGAACTGAGCAGGAGGAAGCCAGAGCGGGTGCTGCCGGGAGAGACCTGAGGAACAGGGAACCCCTAGACCAGGCTTCCTTGCCCCTGGGCCGAGTTCAACTCTGGCCAGTTTTTGTGAATAAAGTTTTATTGGAACATGGCGATGCCCGTTTGTATTGTCTTCACCTAACAACTGGTGGAGTGGGTGAGTCGCAAAGCCAGACACTCATGCTGTGGCCGTTTGCAGAAGGCGTTTGCCACCTCCTCAGGCTCACAGGGGTGGGCACTGTGCTGAAGAGGGGCTGGAAGAGGCCCGGACTACGCAGGAACCTGAGAAGGAGCCTCGCCCTTTCCCGCAGGCAGCTCTTTGCCGTCCCAGGCCCTGGGCCGCATGCCCTCTGCCCGCCTCCTCCCCATCCGGTTCCCGGGGTCTCACATGGGGCCAGACCCCGCAAAGACGGCCCCATAAGCACTTAGCAAACGAATGCACGGATGACCCGATTCATCCTTCCACCTCAGTCAAGGCTCCCCCTTCCTGGGCCTCAGTTTTCACAGCTGTGGAATGACTGTGACCAAGGTCTGGTGTGCAGATCTGTGCATCCTCTGTTCAGGGGTTTCCTCTTTCATATATTATTGATTTCAAAGAGAGAGAGAAAGACAGAGAGAGAGAGAGAGAGAGAGAGAGAGAGAGAGAGGGAAACATCAACGATGAGAGAGAATCATTGATCGGCTGCCTCCCTCATGCCCCTACTGGGGATTGGGCCCACAACCTGGGCACGTGCCCTTGGCCGGAATCGAACCTGGGACCCTTCAGTCCACAGGCCGAGGCTCCATCCACTGAGCCAAGCTGGCTAGGGCAGGGTTTTCCTCTTCCAAGGAAAGGGGGAGGAGGGGCTCGGGGAGTTGCTGCCAGGAAAGCCACGTTGAGAAGAAAGAGGAGGAGGCGCTAGTGAGGCCTCGGAGTCCGAGGGGTGGGTGAGGGGGTGGCGGAGGGGCGGCTGGGGGAAGGATGGGGAGCGGGAGGCAGATGGGAAGGAGTGGCCCCCGGTGGGACGGCGCGCGGGGAGGCGCCGGCCGCAATCACAGGCCCAGCAGTGGCGCGTGAGGCCGCACGCCGCACTCCGGCTTCCGCGGAGCATGAGGCCCGGAGCTAATGAGCTCGGAAGGTGCAGGGGCCGTCTCCGTGCTAATTCCCGTCCCGGGAGCAGCCGGCGAGGGACGGCGCGCCAGGCCGGGCCGGGCAGCTGGGCCCCCACGCGGGGGCTCGGCCAGCTGGTCAGCCGCCAGCTGGGGCTTCGCGCCAGGCCTGTGGATGCCCCGGCCGGCAGCCCACTCACCCACCCACCTCCCCGGCTGCCTCCGGCTTCGGGCAGGTCCTCCTGCGGCTCGGTCCCTGGAGCCTGTGGGGTGACCGCCGTGGGCCCACCTGGAGCCCCGTCAGCCGGTGGCTTCCGTGATCTCGGGTTCGACCACAGACCGCATCTTCCAGGCTTAAAAGCACTCAGCTCTCCCCCATGGCTGCGGCTGAGATGGCACCACCAGGACGGTCACCATGGTGCCGCGGCCACAGCAGCTTCTGCTGGCCGGCGCCTCCGGACTCTCACCGCCGCCCTGGCAGGCGGACGGGGCACGGCTGACATTGTTAGCTGTTTGATTCTTTTGTTGTTGTTGTTGTTGTTCATTCCCACCTGAGGCCATTTCTCCATTGATTTTTAGAGAGAGCGGAAGGGGGGCGGGGGAGAGACACACAGAGAGAAACGTCGATGTGAGAGAGACACATCCATCGGCGGCTTCCCCCACGGGGATCGAGCCTGCTACAGAGAGACGTGCCCTTGACGGGAATCGACCCCGGGACCCTTCCGTCCATGGGCCGATGCCCTGTCCACTGAGCAACACCGGCCAGGGCATTCATAGGACGGCTTTGTGTGGTGGGGCTGTCCTGGGAGCTGTAGGATGGTCAGCAGCACCCTTGACCTCTGCTCAGCAGATAGCAGTGCTGAACCCACCCCCTCAGGACAATCACAATGTCTGAAGAGGCGGCCATGTCCCCAGCTGAGAGCCACTGGTTACTTCCTGTTTCACAGATGTGGAAACCGAGGCACAGGGAAGGTGCAGGTCCGTCTTCAATGTGTCCTCCTCCCCCGCCCCCACCTTCCCCCACCCTCTCCCACCGCCCAACCGCCTCCTAGGGTTTGGGACTTACCTTGTTCAGGTGTGGGGTTCCGGATCCTTTTCTGTGCATATTTGTACCGAATCGGGATCAAACCGAACACACCGTCTATGCAACTTGCTTTTCTCACTTAACAACCTAGCACGTACACGGCTGGTGAGAGAAGCCAGCTGCTGTTTGGCATATCTAGCGTGACACCCTCTGTGCGCGCGCACACACACACACACACACACACACCCGTGACCAGTGATTGCTCCTGAGATTGGAGCCACGGGGGTGGCGGGCAGGCGAGAGGGAACTTTAAGTTTCCATGACATACTTCTGAACCGTTTGAATTTTTAGATCCACCACACATTTTGTTCGGATGTTAGAAACTAAGACAGTGTCCAGAAGGTCCCTATGGATGGTCAGTGGGCACAGAACAGGCTTTTGTAAACACGGCGAGGTGCTCCCTCGCATGGCTGGGCCTCAGGGGTCACGCCGGGCCCCGGGCTGGAAGTCACGCGTGTGTCCTGACTTCCCAATGGCGTGTGATGACCACGTTAAGCTAGGGCTTCAGAATGGGGGCGGGGCGGGGTGCTGGGGTGAGCTCAGCCCTGAAGCGTGCTGTAGCGTCCTCTCCATGTGTCCTCTCAGCCACACGGGGGTGGATGTGCTCACGGTTCCCAGGTACACAGGAGGGATGGGAGACACCGAGAGGCCCGGGGGCCCTGGCCAGGGCGGAGGGTGTTAAAGCAACATGAGTCCCACCACCACGTGACCCCGCTTCTGGGTCTTGGGAGAAGACACACACATGGCTCTGAGCTCCCGGCTCCCCCGTGTTCATGGCAGGGGTGTTCCCAACAGCCAAGACTTCGAACAGCCCCCCGTGTTCACGGGCAGACACGAGGAGAGAGGAGACGGGGTACGTGTACGCAGTGGAACACTCCTCGGCCGGAAAGAGGAACGAAATCTCGCCGTTGGCAAACATGGGTGGGACTTGGGGGTATCGTGCTGAGGGAAATAAGGCAGAGGTGTGATTTCACTGACAGGTAGAATCTAAAACAAACCAACCCCAACAACAAATAAAATATCTGTCTCATGGGCTAGTCTCTTGGGCAACCCCATCCAGTAGGTCCTGACCATTCTTAGCCCGTCTTACAGCTGAGAGAGAGAGAGAGAGAGAGAGGCCCAGAGAGGGGAGGTGGCCTTCCTGAGCCTGCATAGCCCGGAGGGGCCCACGGGGTTAGAACCTGGACCTCGAGTGCCCACGCCTGGGGGGCCCCTCCCTCGCTGGAGACATGCAGGCTGCTGGGCTGCGCGCAGAGGCATGGCTCCTGCTCTCACCTCCGTGCCAGCTCTGCGGAGGGCGAGAGGGGGCTGCCCAATGCCTGACTGCCCCCCCCTCCCCCGACAGCACCCTCCCAGCAGGTGTCATTAGAGAATTTGATTCTCTCTGCCCCCACCCTTCCCCAGCTCCGGCCCAGATTCCACGCCCAGAGTCCCCGTGGACACTGGAGTGGGGGTGCGGCTGCCGGCGCCGGGGGACTCCCCCCGAGGTCAGATGAACTTGGAGCCAGAATCCCCTCAGCCCCCTCCTCCCTGCCACCCCGCGGGCCCCAGGCCGCCACAGCCTCGGCACAATTCACTGTCTCACCGAGCTCTCGCCGCGCTGGCCCTATTTGACAAACAGGTGATTCTGCTAATGAGGAATAAATGGGATCCGCGGACGGGAGAGGGTGTGCGGCAGCTGGCGTGAGGGCAGGATGTGCCGAGTTTATTAAAATGATATCTGGCCACATGCTCGGGGCCCCGGGGCCAGGCTGCGGGGGCGCCTCGCGTTTCTCCCCACCGCCCTCTGCTCCCCGGAGCCTCGGCCTCGTCCCCGTCCCCTGCCCACTTCCGGGAGGGGCCTGCCCCCCCTTCCCACCCCGGGCTGGCAGTGCCCGCTCCCTGGGGGGGCAGGGCTGGGGGCGGAAGGCTTTTCATGGGCAGATGAGGAGTCTGGGGGGTGACTGGGGTGGGGGATAAGGGTGGGAGTGGGCCCGTGTACGTGAGCGTGTGAGGGTGAGTGAGTGTGTGGGTTGGAGTGGGTGAGGGGCTGGAATTGGATGAGGGGGGAGGAGAGGGAGGTGGGGGCGGTGGTGGACGGGGACCTGAGGGGGAGACACACAGAAGTAGAAACACACAGGAAGACACACAGACACACGGACACACAGACTTACAGACACACAAACTCACAGACACACAGACTCACAGACACAGAGACACACAAACTCACAGACACACAGACACACAGACTCGCAGACACACAGACTCACAGACACACAGACTCACAGACACAGAAACACACAAACTCACAGACACACAGACACACAGACTCACAGACACACAGACTCACAGACACAGAGACACACAAACTCACAGACACACAGACTCATAGACACATAGACTCACAGACACACAGACTCACACACACAGACACAGACTCATAGACACACAGACTTACAGACACACAGACTCACAGACACACAGACTCACAGAGACACAGACACACAGACACACAGACTCACAGACACAGAGACACACAAACTCATAGACACACAGACTCACACACTCATAGACACACAGACTCACAGACACACAGACACATGGACACACAGGCAGTGGGGGAGGAACATGACAGCACAGCCCCGCCCAGAGCCCTCAGGGGGACAGGGACAGGGAGAGGGACGGAGGGAGGGGAGACTTAGCACCCCAGAGAGGGACACGGGGGGCGGGGGGGCGGGAGGAGAGAACAGGCGCCTGAGCTGCAGGTGGGAGGAGAGGGAGAGGGAGGGGGCCCGGGGGGAGGGGGCGGGCTTGCAGGAGCAGGGGAGCAGGTGGCCGAGGAGCCAGAGCAGCAGGAGGCAGGAGCTGCAGCTCTGGGTGCCCGCCACGTGGGCATCCTGGGCCTCAGTGTCCACCCCTGCGTGACGAGGAGCAGAACACGCGGAAGAGAAAGGGGGGATGATAGTCTCTGGGTGGGAGGGTGCCACAAAACCAGTGTTCTAAAGAGGGGACTGGGACCCCAGCTTCCCAGGGCAGCCTGGCTGTGGCCTCCATAAGCAGGGGCAGGGGAGGGGCAGGGCAGGGGCAGGGGCAGGGGCAGGGGCAGGCAGGGGCAGGGGCAGGGGCAGGGCAGGGGTAGGGGCAGGGGCAGGGGAAGGGGAGGGGCAGGGCAGGGGCAGGGGCAGGGGCAGGGGCAGGGCAGGGGCAGGGGCAGGGCAGGGGTAGGGGCAGGGGCAGGGGCAAGGGCAAGGGCAAGGGCAGGGCAGGAGCAGGGGAGGGGCAGAGTCTGGAACAAAGGATCTGGATGAAGGGGAACTGGAAGGCTGTCCCTCGCTCCCCCCAACCCCCATCTCTGTCTTTGCTCGTTCTGTTGCCTCTGCTGGGAAAGCCCCCTCCTCCCTCCCTGCCTGGCACCTGGACGCATCCTCTCTGAAGCCGCCTGCCATCTCCTAGCACCCCCCTCTCTGAGCCTGGGCAGCAGTCACGGGAACAGGAGCGGGGCATCCTGGAGGAGGCGAGCCCTGGAAGTCAGTTTCAAAGGAGGCCGTGACTTCTGAGGTCAGCTGCCACCGTTGGTGTCTGTCCCCTGCCTGCCTGTGACCACCCGCACTCACCGTCGCCCTGAAACCACCTGCCCTTTGGACTCAAATGAATGGACTGAGGGAGGCGCAGTGTGATCCCAGCAGCGGCAGGCGGAGGGTCGGGGCCACGCGAGGGGCTCGTGGACGTGTCTCCTGGGGGATTTACCTTCCCGTGTGACTCGTGGGCATAAGCAGGCTGGCTGGGCACTGCCGCTCATGGTCTTGGCACAGGAATCCAGGACGGGAGGAATAGGGTCCCTCATGGGAGCCTGATTCAAGGAGGGAGGAGGTGGGGGTGGAGGGGTGGAGGGGCAAGCAGGCGGGGGGCCCTGAGGGCCGGAGGAGGGTGTGTTCATGGGGGAGGCAATGGGGAGCCGGGGAGGGGTGCGTGCTCTTGTGGGAGGGTGGCTTCCCATGACCAGCAGGCCGCAGGCGGGTTGGGGTCTCCCGGGGGCCAGGCCATTGCTCCTGTCCTGCCCACCCGTCGGTCCCCTGCCCCCGGGCACCATCCTCCCTTTCCCCATCTCTCTGTCTGTCACTCCCCGTGTCCCCTTTCCTTTCAAGTGCCGTTTTGTCTTTTTATTTATTTTTATTTATTTATTTATTTATTTATTTATTTATTTATTTTTATTGATTTTTTACAGAGAGGAAGAGAGAAGGATAGAGAGTTAGAAACATAGATGAGAGAGAATCATCGATCAGCTGCCTCTTGCACGCCCCCTACTGGGAATGTGCCCAGGACCAAGGTACATGCCCTTTACCGGAATCGAACCTGGGACCTTTCAGTCCCCAGGCCAACGCTCTATCCACTGAGCCAAACCGGTCCCGGCTATTTATTTATTTATTTTTTAATTAATTTATTTATTTTTTACAGAGAGGAAGGGAGAGAGAGAGTTAGAAACATCGATGAGAGAGAGTCATCCATCAGCTGCCTCTTGCACACCCCCCACTGTGGACGCACCCGCAACCAAGGCACATGCCCTTGACCGGAATCGAACCTGGGACCCTTCAGTCCGCAAACCGATGCTCCATCCACTGAGCCAAACCGGCTTCGGTTGTCTGTCTTTTTAAGTCTCTGTCACTTTCCCTCTGGGTGCTGGTCGCATGCCTGGCCCCACCCCCACCCTACTGCTCCAGATCTCTCCTGTTGCCCACCCCCTCTGTCTCCTCTCTCCCCAACTCTGCTAACTTTGCTTAGTGTGCTCTCTCTCTCTCTCTCTCTCTCTCTCCTTCCCCCCTCCAGCATTTCTCTGTGTCTACCTATCTCTCCGTGTGTCTCTAGTTCTTCATCTCTCCCCCACCTTCCTTGGTCTCTCTGCTTATCTGTCTCTCACTCGGTCTCTTTCGGTCTCTTCCTCTCTCCCATCCCCTCAGAGGCTGGGACCCAGCAGTTCCCTCTCCCCCGCCTGCCCCCAGCGCATTGCCGCTCACACCCAGGTCTCTCCCCTGGCCTGCTGCCCTCTCTTCCTTTGTGCATCATGACGCTCTCTCCCTTGACCAGGTCTGAGCCTAGGGCACAGCACACAGTAGGTCTTCAGGAATGGTTTGAGGAGGAGGTTGCTCAGGCTCTTTCCTGCTCCTCTGTATTTCACCCCCAAGAAACACACCCTCCCTGGGTGTGGAGGAGGGAACAGTGCACACACACACACACACAGGCTCCCGGCCCTTTCTTGACAGTTTCCCTGTCTCGGGCTGTCTTCCTTCCCATCCATCATTTCCTCCTTTCCGCTCCCTCCTCCGGTCCCACACCCCCATCGCTCTTGCTCAGGAGAGCGGGGAGCTGCCCAGCCTGGCCGCCCCCTGCCCTCCCCCACCGCCATCAAAGCCCACAGCCTCCCTCCGAGCCCAGCCGCATTCATCAGGGGCCTGTGATGGGGAGGGAAGCGTCTGGAGAGCCGAGATTGGAGGTGATTACAGGACACGCTCAGAGCTCAGTTAATAGCCCCGAAGCCACACAAACACCCCACCTCCCGGACACCCAGCCCCCCACCCCCCAGCCTCCCCGGACACCCCCTCCCCATCAGCCACACACCCTGGGTGGCAGGGAAGGGGAGGGGCAGGATTTTCTTCAGAGATTTCTCAGGCCTGGCCTTTTGGAGTGCTGCTCAAAGTCCCACCCTGTGGTAAACAGTTATCTGTGTTCAGGCCTTTAAAAAGCAATTTCTAAAACTCTCCCCCAGCGCGGTCCAACCCGCAGCCCTGCCTAGCACAGGCACAGGAAAATAAAAGCAACAAGCTGTATTAATAGTGGTAGTCTCCGAGTGGTGGGACTCCGGGGAAGGCATCTATATAGTTCCCCCCCTGTTTTCTGTGTTCTCCAAATGCTTTTTAATGAGCGTCTTAAAATTAATTCATTGTTTTCAAATGGCCGGGTTTGTCCCACCATCTGTATACACACTTAACATATCGCGCACTGATTTAATAGTGCTATTTGGAGAGGGCTTTATTTTCACGTTTAAGTTTTATTTGTTCGGCCGGGCAGGTAATCCATTCAGATGGTGCCGAGGAAGGTATAACGGGAAACTGCCACCCCGGTCCCCGCCGTCCCCAGCTGCTGGCTCCGCTTCCTGGAGAGAGAGGGGAGCACCTGTCCCCGTGGATGCTGCCAGCGTCACGCTGGGGATTCGGAAACAGACATGCGCGTGGGAGGGGGCCCGAACCTGGGCATGTACCCTGACCAGGAATCAAACCGTGACCCACTGAGCTACACCAGCTGGGCTAGGGGTGTGTGTGTGTGTGTGTGTGTGTGTGTGTAAATATATATGTATTTTAAAACATTTTTATTTATTTTATTTAAATATATATATACATATTGATTTTTTACAGAGAGGAAGGGAGAGAGATAGAGAGCCAGAAACGTCGATGAGAGAGAAACATCAACCAGCTGCCTCTTGCACACCCCCTACCGGGGATGTGCCCGCAACAAATGTACATGCCCTTGACCGGAATCGAACCTGGGACCTTTTAGTCCGCAGACCAACGCTCTACCACTTAACCGGTTTCGGCATGTATTTAAAAACATTTTTAAATTGATTTCAGAGAGGAAAGGACAGGGGAAGCGAGATTAGAAACATCAGTGAGGAGAGAGAATAATTGATCGGCTGCCTCCTGCACGCCCCACGCTGGGGATGGAGCCCACAACCAGGGCATGTGCCCTGACCGGGAATCGAACTGTGACCTCCTGGTTCATAGGTCGACGCTCAACCACTGAGCCACGCCAGCCATGCTGGGTGTATATTTTAAGTGGGCCTAGACTGAGAGAGTAGGCTTTTCCCAATGTTTTCACTTGACGTGTCTTCATAGATCTGCCCTCCTGAGGAAGATCCATTTTTTGAGAGGAGTTTTGGGGGAAGGGAACCCTTTGTGCTCCGATGCTCCTTGTGTTTGTGGGTGGTCAGCCAAGCGAGGTGACGCGAGGAAAGAAAGACTAGCAATGACGGAAGGGCTGCCTCGGCCTAATCCCGCACCCATGGTCTGCACTTGGCATTCGCGGGAGAGGGTCTGAGAAGACTCTCCTTCCTAAAACCTTCAAAGGCGTGCAGGCTGCCAGAGCTGGCCGGGACCTGGGACATCCCAAGATGAAGATGGCTTGGGAGCCAGGAGACTAGGTCTCGTCGGAGCTAGGTGTGACCATGACCCGTCTCACTCCGCATCTGCAGAGTGAACAGGTGGAGTGGGCATGAGCCTGTCAGGAGCGCTTCACAGAGGCCACGTGCCTGCCAGCTTCTCTTCCTTGGGTCTCATTTTCTCCCAAAGCGACTCTGCAGGAGGAATGGGCGTTGTTACCGCCATTCTACAGAAGAGGGATCGCGATTCAAGGAGGGGAGATCGTTTTTTCTGAATTCACCCCAGTGGTAAGTGCAGGCGTCAGGATTTGAACTCAGCGATGTCTGACAATCAAGCCCACGTTCTTGACCTCCCATGCCTTATGCTGGCTTCTCCACTGGACAACCACCAATGGGACCGGGAACGAGAAGGTGACGCATCGGTGGGCTTGGATTGGACTTTCTGTGCCTTGGTGCTCCTCTGTCCCTTTATATTCTGAAACCCCGAGCTCCTGGACACCAGGGTCTGGGTCTCACTCACCCTTGCATCTCTAGTGTCTTGAGCATTGGCCTGTGTGTAGACGCTCCCAGGAAATCTCTGCTGAATGACTGTACATGGAAGCCATCCATCAAGCCTCTCTTGAACTCGTCATGTGTTGGGTACTTGTCCTTGATGCCAGAGCTGAACAGACGAGTGACAGTGACTAATAGCAGCATCCTTTGCTGTGGGTTGGTTAGTTTGCGAAATGTATGGATACATACACACACATCCCATGCCAACCTGTTTAGTGTAAACCTCAAAAGCAACCCTAATGTGTTCTGAGTTTTCATGTGAGAAAAGAGCTCAGAGAAACCAAGAACCTGCCTGAGGTCACACAGCATATAAGTCGTGAGCTGGGATTGGAAGACAGGACTGTCAAGCTCCAGAGTGTTCCTGGTCCCTGTATTCTTTCCCTCAACAATTCTGGCCTGGTGTTCAGACCTGGCTCAGTAGATGGGATGTGGGCACCAGTAACTAGAATAGACAGTAGAAGCGGGGTAGGTACCTTTGGAGAGCGAGAGAGAATGAATGAATGGCATAGGCTGTGTGTGCTGAGAAGATGGAGGGCCTATTTGTGGTTGGGAGGGCCTATTTGCAGTTTTATGAGAAACACAGGGGGCATTTACGTTAGTAAACAGGTCGGATTTGCAGCTACAGAAACTGCAAGGAAGGAGCTCAGGTGGGGTCAAGGCTCCGAGGTGTGACATTGCAGAGCCAGGTGCAAAGAACAGAGGAGACTGGTTTTCTTGGCGTATCGGCTGGAAAGGCAGAGAGGGAAGGGAGCGAGAATGGTATGCACTTACCGTGTATTGTTAGCCTAAATAGTTTGTCTATTCCTTCTTTTGTACTTTTTAGGTAACCATCATATCACATATCTAGGTAATGACAAATTTGTCACTTTCATTCCAACTTTATACCTCTATTTTTTTTTTTTTCCTTGTCTTATTGCATTGGTCAATGCCGGAAGTTCAAGGCTGGATACCAGTGGAGATCCGGGGTAACTGTGTCTCAGTCCTGAATGTAAATGCTTTTAATATCCCCTCGAATGCCTTGCTTGCTGAATTCCTATCAGCAATGGATGTTGAAATCAGTTGCATCTGACACAGTGAGGAGCCTCTTCAGAGTCTCTTGGTCTCACCTGCTTCCCAGACCTCAGCTCTTTGCTCAGCCCCAAGCACCATTGCAGCCAACCGGTTCCATGAAAGCTCATGAAATTCTGCTGCCCCAGGTGGATCAGCTGCCACGTCTGGACGTAAGAGAAACACCCCGCCACAAGATATGGTTTCCCAGACAGCTCGCGATGGCCTTGCGTGAGGGGACCCAGAAATGCGGGAGAATGCGCACAGGAGGGAAAATGCGGACCGATGGGAAAGAGAAGCTGAGGAGAGAGCTGGGCTGACGCTCGCCCTCTTTCCTCCTCTGACGGACAGCTCAGGGGCACGCCCCTCTGGAGGTTCCCTGCAGAGCTGTGCAGCCTGGGCCAGTCACCTGCGGTGCTTCCTCCAAGAAGCAGTGAGCGTCACAGCTATATGCCACCTTGCCTGTCCCCACCCTCTCCTGCCTCAGTTTCCTTTTCTCACTGCCCAGGGATTGCGCCTTCCCTGATTTCCTGCTTCCTGGGATCTGGGCCAGGACACTTTGCATGGTCTTTTCAGCTTTCGTTGGGATAACAGCATCGCTTTCCTGTAACCTGCTAACGTCGCTGCTTTGTTGGGAAACCTGTGTATATTCCTGGTGCAAAGGCTGCGGGGCGAGTGGGTCTCCTCGCAGGCGTGCGAGGGTCTATACCCCCTGCTGTGGTCGACCTGGAGTGTGGCTACGCCCACACCTGGCTGCCCAGGCCCATGACCTCCTGCTGCTGGGCCCCAGGCAGCTTCCTCTCTGACTTCCAGCCGTGTTTCTCCTCTGCACGTGGAGTCAGGCAGACTGGCAGGCGGAGGCCACGGAAGGAGGTGGGGCAGCGGGGCCGAGGAGAGCTGAAGGGGCGAGCGTGCAGAGAGGGAGGCAATTAGGGGCCCGGCGGTATCATAGATCTCCCAGCCGCGCTGACACCGGGGAGAGTGATCACACACTTGGCCTCAGCCCAGACAGGTGCGAAAGCCCTTCCCTCCGTCTCCGGCTCCGGGAAGATGCCTGCTGCACAGCCACAGGACGGTCCTCCCACCAAGACCGCCATGAGGTCATCCTCACACTCCCCCGCCCGCCCGGCCGCAGGGGTGAGCTGGGTCGGGGAGCTGTGATGCAGAGGTGGAGGGGGGGGCGGGGGAGGACCCCATAAGACCAGGGAAAGGCCGCAGAGGGGTGCGCACAGAGGAGGAAGGTGAGGAAAGACCTCATCACGGCATCCAATCGGAGCCGGCCGGTTTCCGCAGGCCCTGGGCCCACTCACCCTGCCCTCACCGGGAGCAGCAGAGCTCGCCGCAGCACTGGCCCAGCTAGTCCCAGAGGACAGGGGAAATGGACACGGGCCTGAGGCGCCCGCGGGCCAGGGCTGAGACTTGCGTTATTTCCCCACAGTCGTGCTGTTTGCTTCATGAAGAACTGGAAGGTTCGAGAGAAACACACGCCTGTGTTCCAAGTAGCAAGGACAGGGGTGTGCATAGCGGACTCTTTGCAGGGAGAGGAAACAAAACAAAACAAAACAAAACAGGAAGTGACCCAAAGATGCTGCTGTTGCAAATACGAATGACCTAGAACTCCAGAGACACGGAGGATCTCCGACTGGCCTTCATCAGGAGGGCAGGTCAGAGGAGGAAGTCCTAGTTCACGGTGGTCATTGGCAATTTGCCTCCCCTCACCCCCAGGGACATTTAAAAAAAAATATATATATATATATATATTATTGATTTTTTTTTTTTTTTTTTTACAGAGAGGAAGGGAGAGAGAGGGATAGAGAGTTAGAAACATCAATCAGCTGCCTCCTGCACACCCCCCCACTGGGGATGTGCCCGCAACCAAGGTACATGCCCTTGACCGGAAGCGAACCTGGGACCTTTCAGTCCATAGGCTGACGCTCTATCCACTGAGCCAAACTGGTTTCGGCCCCAGGGACAATTTTGATTGTCACCACCTGGGGGTGGTGCTACTGGCATCTGTGCACAGAGGCCAGGGATGCTGCCAGCATCCTTCTGTGCACCGGGCAGCCACCCCCCCCAAAAAAAAAAAAAAGAAAAGAAAATGCCAGTCGCACTGAGGCTGGGAAACCCTGCAGTGACACCATCTACTTAGAGCTCAGAGACACGTTAAGTAAGCTGTATGTTGTTTGGGGACACAGACATTCATAGCCAGTTACGAGGACGTGCATCCCGTTAGACTGCGTTTTCCGCGTGAACAAGATGCTGGGGGGGTGGGGGACACACGGGACGACACACATGGACGACGACTGTTCCCGCCGTGTCCGATGGCCCATCATTATCTGTTAAATGAATGAAATAATGACCGATAAACACCCGATTCAGGATAATGATGTTTCAGGGTAAAATGAAGATACAAATGTGTGTGTGTGTGTGTGTGTGTGTGTTTTTGGGGGGGGGATAGAAAGGGGAGGGCATGTGTTAAATATTTTGTAATTTAAAAAGTCCACTGGAAAGGTGTGTGTGTGTGTGGTGGGGGGACTTTTAAAAACAAAGAGTGTCCCATCTGCTTTTTTTTTTTTTTTAAATACATTTTATTAATTTTTTACATAGAGGAAAGGAGAGGGATAGAGAGTTAGAAACATTGATGACAGAGAAACATCAACTAGCTGCCTCCTGCACACCCTACACTGGGGATGTGCCCACAACCAAGGCACATGCCCTTGACCGGAATCGAACCCGAGACCTTTCAGTCCGCAGGCCGACACTCTATCCACTGAGCCAAACCGGTTTCGGCTGTCCCATCTGCTTTTAAAGAAAAACGCACCCAGGACCTGGGCTCCCCCACCGACGGGTTTTATGGCCTGGGCGTGCTGCCTGCGGGGGCCTCAGTTTGCTCATCTATAAACGGACCTTTTTCCTCCTGGTTCTCGGCTCATGGACACAGCACAGCTCCACGGAGCCGCAGGCGCAAAAGCACCCGGAAGGTCTGAGGAGGAGGCGGTGTTCCTGTCTGTCTCACCTGCACCCCGACCCCCAGCTTTAGGTCACCTGTGAGGGTCGCCCCTTAATCTCCAGCGGCACCCGGCTGCTACACGCATGTGAACAGGCTTGCAAAACTGCTGCTACGGACTTTCTCTAAATTTCGGACAGAAGACTGCCGGCAGTCAGGGGTCGGGGGTTGAAGGCAAGCAAGATGGAGCATCTACATGTGACTGAGGATGCTCACCTGTGTACATGTGACCGTGAATGACTTCCTGTGTGTGCCTAGGCATGTGCATGAGTGTGCATGTGAATTTGCGTGTGGTCTCCGAGCACACACGTGTCTGTGTGAGTACCTGACGAGGGTATGTGCCATCACATATGCATGTGACTATATGTGCTTGCACCTTTGTATCTGTGATTGTGCGTGTGTGTGTGTGTGTGTGTGTGTGTGTGGTTCTGTGCCTGGAAATGTAAATGAGTGGATGAGACAGGTACACACAAACATGTGTGTGTGTGGATAGTGCCCCCTTCACACGCGTGTGTATCGGAAGGTGCACTGGTGTCTATGTATTTGTGATTGTGTGCATACAGGCGTCTATACTTCTCTAAGGTGTACGCCTGAGTCGTCCTCCCTCTCTCCATTTCATCCACCTCTCTCCACCCCCCACTGTCCTCCCTCCCCTCCCCTTCTCTTCCTCCTCTGGCTCCTTTGGTCCAGGTGTGGCTGCCTCAGGTGGCCCCCTGTGCGGTGGCTCCAGGCTCCCAGCAGGTGGGAGGCAGCGCAGGACAGCTCTTAGCAGGTGAAAGGTCCAGCTCCAGCCCCCACGGAGCTCCAGGGACAAAGGCATTCCCTGCGGGCTCCTTCCTAATCCCCAACAGACCCTCCCCCCCACCTCTGGCATCTCCTGGAACAAAGGGCCCTTTTCATTCTGTACTCCGGGGTGGCCACATTCCTGGCAGCTGCTCAGAATGGAGGGTGGGGGGCCCAGGGTTTTGGTGAGGGCAGTTGGGCAACCTCTAGAGGCCTCAGTTTTCCCCTTTGAGAAATGGGGGAGACACACGAGAGGGGTCAGCAGGCAAGGCTGTCCTGCCAGAGTGGTCACTTTAGCAACCTCCTCACTCACCCATCTCAGGAGGGGTTTCCTGAGCACCCAGTGTGCACCAAGCTCTCTCCTAGGAGATGAGCGGAAGGGGTTCTCTACCTTGGGGAGTCCATAGTGGACATTGAGGTGGGAGGGGAACCCCAGAGGCACAGACCATGAGCATCCTGGATCAGAAGTGTTGTACCAGGAGGCAGGTGCAGGCTTTCAAGCCTTTCCATACCTCCATCTCACCCGCCAAATACACATATGTATGTTTCCTAAATCCTCACTGAGGGTATTTGCCCATTGATCCTTAGAGAGAGCAGAAGGGGTGGGGTGGGATGGAGAGAGAGGTGAGAGAGACATTGGTTGCTTCCTGCACACACTCCAACTGAAGCCAGGGATCAAACCCGCAACCCAGGTATGTGCCCTTGACCAGGAATCGAACCTGAGACCCTTCAGTGCTTGGGCCGATGCTCTAATCTTTGAGCAACACCAGCCAGGGCTCACCATTTATCTGGCTACCCACCCATCCACCTCTCTATTCATCTACCGACTCACCATTCCTATACGGCCACTCATCTGTCCACTCACCTTCCCGTCCACCTCCCCACCTCCCCACCCATACATACCCTCACCCATTCATCTACTACCCTCTACTCACCCATCCATTTACACACCAGTCTTAACACTCACACACCTGCCTATCCATCTTCCATGTACCCACCCTCACCCATCAATGCCGTCCTATCCATTCACCTACTCAGCCATTTACCAAATCATCGGCTCATCCACCACAGACCCACCGACGCGTGTTCCCACCCATCCAAATACTCACTCACCCTCCTACGTACCCATTTACCCACCTGCCCACGATCCATTCTTGCTTACCCACCCACCCACCCATTCACATACTTGTTTCCCCACAAACGCATTGATCCATCCACATATCCACTCACCTACCCATCCATCTGCCTGCAGATTTGATCACCTTCACACTCATCTCTCTATTCACTCATTTATCCACCCGTTGATCGATATTGGCCACTGCTTTATTTATCCTCCACCGGCTACTCACCTACCCATCTATCCAATTACCGATCAACCCTATCCTATCCATCCATCCACTTTCCCATCTAATTGACCAACCAACCAACCACCCAGCCAAATACCCAACTGACCACCTACCCACGGATCCACTCACCCTCCATCCACCCACCTGCTCACCATCATTCCCGAGACACAGAATGGAGGGTGGGGCCTCCATTGGACTCCACGTGGAGCCCAGGGGGGCCTAGTGAAGCCACAGCTGTGTCTCTCCCCACTCCCCCTTGATAGGGCTCATGCTGGACACCCCAGTGAGCCCCCACATACAGAGCCCGGCCGGAATGGCAGGTGGAGATGGTGGCGGGGCAGTAACCATGAGTAAAGCTCATCCAGACGAGCTCTTTCTTCAGGGCCCAGAGTAGGAATTTGGGGAACGGAGGAAGGAAATGGGAGCCAGACACCTGCCTGGGGAAAGGGGTGGAGAAGAGAGGAAAAGAGAGACCGGTGAGTGAACTCAAGAAGGGAGACAAAGAAACAGGAGTTTAGCCCAGCTGGTGTGGCTCAGTGATTGAGCATCAACCTATGAACCAGGAGGTCATGGTTTGGATCCTGGTCAAGGGCACATGCCTGGGATGCGGGTTCAATCTCCAGGGCGGGGCGTGCAGGAGGCAGCCGATCAATGATTCTCACGACTGAGGTTTCTATCTCTCTCTCTCTCCCTTACCCTTCCTCTCTGAAATCAATAAAAATATTTATTAAAAAAGGAAATAGAAATGTATGAAGAGAGAAATAGGAAATGGAAGAGAGACAAAGGCCGGAGAAATGGGAGACGGAAGAGAACAGACTGCCCATCGGGGCGAGAGGAGGCTGCCTGCCTTCCTCAACGGGGAAACCGGACGGAAGCTCCTAAGCAGCAGCTTCAAGGCTTGGTCCACGGAAGCCCGGGCCCCTGGCCCCCGAGAGAAGGAGACAGACAGGTGAGCCCCCTGGGTGGTGCCAGGCCCCCTGGAAGGATGGGCCAACCCGAAGAATTGATGGCGTGAGTTGAACTCAAGGTGGAGGTCAGATTCTGCTCCCTGGAGCCCTGACACAGGCACTATTTCAAGGGCTGTTTGACAAGGAGGAAACCCGGGCCCAGGCACATGAAAAGGTTAGACTACAAAGGGGCGAAGCCAGGACTCGATCCCAGAACCCACGCTGCTTGCCACAACCCCACCCTGTGCACGTCAGGCTGAAAGGTTTGAATGTTTTCCCTTTTTTTAAAAAAAATATATATTTTATTGATTTTTTTCCTTTTTTTTATAGAGAGGAAGAGAGGGATAGAAAGTCAGAAACATCGATCACCTGCCTCCTGCACACCCCCCCACTGGGGATGTGCCCGCAACCAAGATACATGCCCTTGACTGGAATTGAACCTGGGACCTTTCAGTCCGCAGGCCGATGCTCTATCCACTGAGCCAAACCGGTTTCGGCGGATGTTTTCCTTCTGCTGGAGGAGGCCAAGGAGGGTTTCCAGAGAACCGGCTCCACATCAGAAAGATTGCCTGTCCTTCCTTCCCTGCCCCAAATGTCTCCAGGAAGAAACCAGAGAGACCTGCTGGCCAGGGGAGAGAAGACTTGAACTTCACCCTTCAACTCTGACCCTCCGGGAGCAGCCAACATGCCCACCCCCTGCCGTGATTGCTTGTCTAAATAAAGTTGGGGCTGGGGGTTGGGGGCTGGGGGGCGGGGGGAGAAGGGGGTGTTTCTAATCGGGGACAAAACCCCCTGACATTCTATCTTGGCCTCGAATGGAGATCGGCCACGCCAACATATCGGTCTTATTGATAACCGTAACGGTGGCGATTATTATATTTTATTTTCCGATCGTGGTAATTATTATACATTAAATCATTAGCATTCATTATCCCTACAATGTGTAATTAGGACAATGGTAGGTAGATTGCCCTCGACTGTAATGAAGTTTTTATAATTGTAATTTATTGGCATCAAATTGCCTTTCTTCAAACGAATCTGAACATCACGCTCCTCATTCCGGGGAGGGGAGTGGGGGTGGTGATTCTTTTTAATTAGTGTTTCTTGTTTGTGCCACGCTGGGGTGAGGGGTGAGGGGGGAGGAAGCCGGCCAACCAGCCCCGTCCCTGTGTCTGCGGGAAAGCTAACCAAGAAGAGAGAATGCACCCTTCCATCAGTCATCGGGCAAGACAGGGCTTCCTCCTCCCCGCCCCCACCCCACCCCCACCCACCGGCTCCCCTCCTCCTGAGCAGAGCCACAGGGAAAAGCAAAACCCACCAACAGGACGAGCTAAGCAGACCAGAGACCTCCATGCAGACCTGGGAAGCCCATGTGTTGCTGAGTGTGAGGAGAAGGTGTATCCTCCTCCTTCAGAAATGGCTCCAATCGCCAGCCTCCGCTGTGGAGGGCGTGGACGTTGGCGGTGGCTTTTGGTTTTGTCATCGCAGGTGTGGTTGTGAGGTTTAGGAGAGGGGGGAGCCCTTCTCCCTCCTGCCCCCCTGTCTTGTTTCTGCAAAGGCTGAGCGAGGCATCTCAAGGCATTTATTTCTGCCGTTGCAATAGGAAATTGCCTACATCCGATTGATTCTGACCTACAAAAATGGCAACTTAATGGCCCAAATGCATCTATTCACTGGGATGGTTATCAATAAAATGGCTCCTCCCGAAGGTGATGATTAGGGGGGAGAGAGAAGGCCATTCCTGTTTAGGCTATTGAATGAGTAAGAAGGGTGTATGTAAGGGGGGAGGGGGGCACAGGGAAGGAGGGGGCAGACGGAGAAGAGGAAGTGGCCTGAGAAGGGGACAGAGCTTGGCTGGCCACCCATCGTGAACCAGGCATAGGTCAGGTCCTTCCTGTGCAGAAGGAAAGCCACCATCCAGGGTAAGGGTCCGCCCCCCCCCCAGATTCTGGAGCTCCCAGGCACCTCACAGCCCCCTCTCCAGCCCCTCCAGAAACAAATGCCTGTCTGATGCTCCCATCTCAGACCAGACGTTGGACCAGCCTGAACTCCTGTCTCCTCAACGTGACGTTGGCTTCCCAGTAAAGGAACGTGAGTTGGTGACGCTGGGAGGAAAGTGTCTAAAATCCCACTGCCCCTGACAGCGGACCCAGAGGCCGATGCCTCCTCTGCGTATGCACCTGCTGGTCGGCACTGGGAGGCTTTGGCCTTGTCCAGATGGACCAGGGCTTGAGAAATCCTGGGAAGTCATGAAAACCAGGACTTTGGGTCTGAATGTATAGGTTGGCAGGGCTCATAGACAAAGTCCCTGCCTTCTAAGAGATGCTGAGAGCCCTCTGGCCCCTCTAGGTCTGGTTCTGAGGTTCTGAGAAGGGCTTTGGATTCTTCAGCACCAAGGACAGAGGTCAGGCAAGGCTCCCTTGCCACCTACACACACACACACACACACACACACACAGACACACACACACACACACACACACACACACACACGACAGGGTGGGGTGGGGTTGGGAGACAGGGTAAGGACACCTTGAAGGTGAACTACAGACTTTGATCGAGGGACAGATGGACTACAGAAGGTGCCATGAAGAAAGCAAAGGGCCCCCAAAAGAATGCACAAGGCCTGGTGCAGGGCACCCTGGGAGGATGGAGAGATTGGTCCCTGCTTCGGGGAGCCCGAGGCTGGCAGGGAAGGTAGATAGGTGCATAAGTGACCACAGCACAGGTGCAGAGTACCGCTGGCAGGCTAGCAGATGCTATGGGACATCAGGGAAGACAGCAGTTTCCAGTAGGGAGTAGCTTGATGGAGGGCTTCATGGAGGAGGAAGGCATGCAAAGAGTTAGGCATGCCCCGGGTTAGGCATGCAAAGAGACGCAGGATTGGGACCGGGTACCCGAGAAGCAAGGGGGGAAATCAAGCAAGTTCCTTCCCCCTCTCCTTCCTCCTCCTGCTCCTCCTCCTCCTCCTCCTCCTCATTCTCTTCCCCGATGCCTTTCTCTTTCTTCCCCTCTGCTTTCTCCTCTCTATTCTTATTCTTCCCTTTCTGCTTCTTCCCCCTCCTCTCCCTCTTGTTCTTTCTCCTTTTCTTCCTTCTCTCCCCGCTAAGTTATTTCACAATAATGGACTGACTCACCACATCAGGGCATCTGCCAGGTATTCAGAACATGAGCCCACGTTTCAAACTTCCTCACTGTTTCAAACTCCCGGCGTGGGTTGAAACGGGAGTTGGATGGAAATTCAGTTGTGACAGAGCCAGCGCCGTTGTTAACAAAAGTTTGATACCCACCCCCAGGGAAGGCAACAATATGAGGGAGGAATCCGGTTAAGCAGACCCAGGGGCAGAGCCAGCTGGATCCTAAATGACCTGCGTGACCTTCGGCAAGTCGCCACGTGACTGTTTCTGCAAACGTCATTCTGTAATCTGGGACCCCCCTTTCACAGGCTGCCGTGAGGGTTAAATGAAACAATCTCGTGGCAGGCACTTAGTAGATGCTAAAAAAAAAATCCCCTCCCCATCTCCCTTAATTAACGGATCTCTACATTTAAAGTGGGGTCTCTGGCTTCAGCGTGGGAGGGAGGGGGGCAGGCTCGGTGGGGCTGTGCCCGCAGAGGAGTGCAAGGCAGGGGAGGAGACCGGCTCGCGATGGGGTGACGCCGGGCAGTGGGAATCTAATTTCTCAGCAAACGCTGCAATTTGCCGGCCCCTTTAATTATTATTTTTTTTAATGATGGATACAAATTAAAAATAAACGGCGTGTCTCCGTCACAGCGGGGATTAAAACTGTTCCCTAATTATTATCTTTGAATCAATCTAGCTTCCATGGGCTTCGCTTCCTGAGGTATAATTGAGGTGTGTGTGTGTGTGTGTGTGTCCTTGGTTTGCGGGGGAGGCACTACCTTCATTTGATGAGCCCCTTCAGACTCCATTTCATTTTTCCTTCTTTCTCTGCCCAGACTCTGAGTTGAGGGGACTTGAGCAGTAGGCCCTCACCCCCATCCCACTCTTCCCACTGGCTTCTTTCAAAAACCAGTGTGCTCTGTGATATATAAAGATGCGAGTGCATTTAAAACATTTACAATTTTTTTTTTCAATTCCAGCTTGACATTCAATGTTATGTTAGTTTCAGGTATATAGCATAGTGATTAGACATTTATGTAACGTATGACGTGATCCCCTCAGTAAGTTTAGCATCTCGCATACATGGTTGTTAAATCTTATTGGCTGTATTCCCTATGCTGTACTGTGCATTCTCATGGCCAT
The DNA here is from genome assembly GCA_036971965.1 of Nyctalus aviator. Taxonomy (NCBI): domain Eukaryota; kingdom Metazoa; phylum Chordata; class Mammalia; order Chiroptera; family Vespertilionidae; genus Nyctalus; species Nyctalus aviator. The sequence goes on from CM072939.1 coordinate 17,961,624, forward strand.
TCTGTGAATGTCAATTTGTCCATCTTCATCCCTTCACCTGTTTTGCCCTGTCCCCATTCCTGCCCAAGGTGTGCTCTCTGTACCTATGAGTCTATTTCTGTTTTGCTTATTCATGTATTTTTATTTATTTATTTTTTTAAATTCCACATATAAGTGAAATCACATGGTAGATGCCTTTCTCTGTCTGGCTTATTTCACTTAGCGTAATACCTTCTAGATCCATTCATGCTGTCTCCAATGACAAGATTTCATTTTTTTTTTATGGCTGACTAATATTCCATTGTGGGCATGTGCCACCTCTTCTTTATCCAACCACCTAGCCATGGACACACAGGTCGTGTCCATATCTTATTGCAAACAATTCCACCTTGTAAATAATGCTGCAGTGAACACAGGGGTGACTGTAACACAGGCTGTTTTCTTACATACGTACACATTATGATTCTGTTCATGTTCCCTTCTGATTCTAAAGGAAATTATGTTGAAAAATTCCATGGGCCCCAAGCACTGCCTTAGCCTGTGCTGATTCCGTTCCCTACTCATTCATCCATCCATTCATTCACCCATCCATCCATTCATTCATTCATTCAGCAGGAACCCAGAAAGCAGATTCTGTGCTAAGGCCTGGGCATCCCAGGGTGGGCAGAGGCAGCCACTGCCCTGCCTCCGTGTGGCTGATATTCTAGAGAGGAGACAGACGCAGAACAAATGCCCCAAGCAGTAAATGTAGAGTGACTGGGTGAGACGGTCTTTGGAGGGCCAAGAACAAGGAACTGTGAGGCAGTTGGAGAGAGAGTGGGTCCGTGAGGGAGGGCACCCCCAGTGGAGCTGCCAGTGAACTCTTGCCACGAGGGTGGGGAGCAGCGTCCCGGGCAGACGGCCCGGTGTGAGCGAGGTCCTGAGGCAGGCTCTGTGAGCCGCTCACAGGAGGCCACAGGTTTGGGGCGAATGAGGGACGGGCAGGAGCCTCCACCAGGCCCAGGCGTCTCATGAGGAAGCCACACCTGTCCCTTAGGGCTGTCCTCTGCTCACCCTGGATTCTCACCTCCCCAGCCCTCCCCAAACCCTTTCCCAGCGCAGGCCACCGGCTCTGGGCCCCAGAGCGAACCGGGGAGGGCCGGTTTGATTAGATCACTGTCAGGAAGGGACGGGAGGTTAATTGCTATTCTCTTTGTGAGTCTGGCGTGGCCAGGCCGCTCCACTCTCAGCTGTGTGTGTGTGTGTGTGTGTGTGTGTGTGTAGTGCGCGCGCTTACGTGTGCGGGGAAGTTGGCCCAGAGCTGGGGGGAGGGAGGGAGGCCGCAGGGGCAGGGGGTGGGCTGCACAAGATTTCTCTGGGAGTCCGGGGCCTTGTCTGGTCTGGTGTGCAGCAAAGAGGAGTACTTAACAAGCATTAAGGGACACAAATAATTCCCCTTTTCTCCTCGGGGCCCATTCTTCCCTCTCCCTTTTCTTGTAAATCCTGCTCCTTGCATGTGAATAGCGGAATGGCTTCATCTGGGACCTTTAATCAGATCCCTGGTCGGCGCTCGGAGGGCAAAGTGCCCTGGGGATTACCTTTTCTTTTCGGGGGTTTTTCCCCCCCACCCCCCTCACCCCCAGGCCCGCCGCGCCCCTCCCCCTCCCCCCGCCGCGGCTTCCTCCCGCGTTTGTTCTCCGCAGAAGTGAGTGAGGAAGGGTTAGAGGGCGGGGGGAGCAGGGCTTACAAACTTAAGGGGATCGGGCCCCATTCAGGCGGCCTTGTCCGCGGGCTCCCCGCCTTTGTTCCCGTGCCATTCTTCAGCTGATTTCTTCACTCCAGTAAAAGCACTTTAATTCCCTTTTTGATACCGAGAATCCGTCCTCTTCCCCTCGCCCCCCTCCCTCCCTCTCCCCACCCCACACACCCCATTCCGCTTTCTCAGACCCTTTATGCCGCGTCCCCTCCGCCCCCAACAAAGACCTAACATCCTCGCAAAGTATTTCTTTCACCGGCAGAGTGAGGCCTTGGAGAAGTGGGGAGGGAGGATGAGGGGGGTAGGAAGGGAGGCTCCTCTGGGTGGGGGGACCCTTGGGTTCGGCAGCAGCCTCCCCCCCCCCCCCCGCGCTCCCAGACGCACCTTGGATGGGAAGCAAAGGTGTGGGTGCTCGCACGTGTGTGTGGGGGAGGGGGTGGGAGTGGGGAGGGTGTGGGGAAGAGAGCGTTTGGCATTTGGGCGTGGGTCTGGGGGAGCGGGCAGTGCAGTGGAGACACCGGGCCTGGTGTGGGCTTGGTCGGCATTTCTGAAAGGAGCTGATTCCTCTGGGTGGGGGGAGACACCGGCCTTCAGCCTCCATCCCCATCCCTGAATCTCTTGGTGCATCCCTGCTGAGCCCGGGGGGATGGAGGTGGAGGGCGGGGGGGGGGGGGGTGAGGTGGGGGGGGGTTTGCAGGCCCATGCAGATGTTTGGGACCGGAGGAAATGGGCAGCTGCAAAACAGGAAAAGCAAGCTCCCAACCCAAAAGGAAAAAGCGCAGAACGTGAAGCCTGCACGCCGAGCCCGGCCCCGTTTTGCTGACCGTCCATTGGCGTTCAGGGGCGCCCCCTGCCCCCTCCGTGCGGAAACACGTGGCAGGCTCCCTCCTTCTTCCCACGTCGGCCTCTCGCTCTCGCTTCCCTTCTCCCCAGACCAGCCCCCGCCAGGACCTGCTGGGAACTGACTAACGTGCCCCTTCAATCCCGGTTCTAATCCCGGCCCTCCCTGGAGGCGGTGACCATCTTCCCAAATGCTGTCTCTCTCTTCTGGAAATAGGCTTTGCCGCCTATCCATAGTCCCTAAACCATCCCCGCTTCCGTTCAGATGTTTCTCATTCTGCAAGGGTTTCCCAAGCACCCAGCATGCCCGGGGCCCATGGGCGGGCCAAGCCAACTGCCATCTCCGCCAGCTCCTCCTCACCCCGTGGCCAAAGGAGAAGGCGGAAAGCCCTTTCCAACAGTTTCCAGCAAACACCAGCTCCATGTCCTGCTTCTGGTGGTTTTTTTTTTTTTTGTTTTGTTTTTTAATATATTTTTACTGACTTCAGAGAGGAAGGCAGATGGAGAGAGAGATAGAAACATCAGTGATGAGAGAGAATCACTAATCAGCTGCCTCCTGCAATCCCCACACTGGGGATCGACCCTGCAACCTGGGCCTGTGCCCTTGACCGTGAATCGAACCGTGACCTCCTGGTTCACAGTCCGACGCTCAGCCACTGTGCCATGCCGCCGCTGGGCGTGGCCGGTTTTTCTCTGATGTGGGAAGGAGCCCTCAATCTGAGGGTGTCGAGGTGCCTGCTGACACCCGCACAGGGCCTGCCTCCAACCCCCCTCTCACCGCGGGATTTGGCTGTGCCGGCCGCGACCAGCCTTGGCGTAGCCGCCAATCGTGAAATGGGAACAGCAGACCCGCCCGGCTGTTCACCGAGCGAGAAGCAATGGCCCTGCCTCCCGCCCCGGAAAGATACAATGCACTTCCTTATCTTCCCTCCTTTCTGTCTGAGACGGGAGAAAGATGAGTTCCCGCTTCAGAATGCGGACAGATCGAAGCGGGGCCATTGAAGGGAAAGTGGCCGGGCCGTAATAGCCCAATTGGGAGTCTGTGCAGTCGAAGGGCTGCTCTCTCCCCGCCGGCGGACGGGCAATTACCACCAGGCATTTTTCGGGCAAAATAGACGGCAGAGAAACGGCAAGTAGGAGCCCCAATTACCAAGAGTCATTCTCAGGATGGGGGAAAAAAAAAAAAACAACACAAAACCGCTCCCTCATTCTGCTGCTGGGAGCTGCAGGCCGAAGACTCTGGCAGGTAGAGCCGTGATGATGGCCTTCAGCAAAGATAATGTCTGGTCTTATTCGGCCTGCAGGCTGGGCCAAGAGAGGAGGAGGATGGGGGGGAGGGGGGTGGGAGCCAGGCTCCTCCTCCGCTGGCCCCTAAGTGAACAGAGGGACCTTCACCCCTCTGAGCTCCCAGAGGTGCAGACAGAAGGCACCACAGCTCCAGCCCCCGCGAGGGTTTCTGGCAGTGGGTGCTGTTGAACACCCATCAACAGACTCTCCAACCCCCATAGCGCCTACCTCTGATTCATCCAGTTGGCCAGTCTCCACGGTATAGACCGAGCATGTCAAACTCTCGGCCCGTGGAACACAGGTGTTTATTCTGCCCATGCTAGTCTTGGAGTTGGACATGCTCGGTGTCAACACTGTCCATAGTTTCGCCACCCAGATGCCATCCAGGCAAATACCCACAAGCCCAGGGGAGCAGAGACCTGGAGTCCTACCAGCAGGAACTGGCGGCTTCCACGTGGGTGTTTCCTTGGATTTTAATCCGGTTACATCCTCGGCTACGTAAAGGACAATTTAACGAAGGCCGTGCTGGACACCCACCCGCCACGTTCCTGGAAAGGGGACCAATGGCTCTTGGAAGCCAGGAGGAGTGGCTGCAGCCCCGGCTGCTCAGGGTCCTCAGAGCCCACCCCCTCCCCTGCGCCTGTGGGTGCTCCCGGCCGCCATCAGCACCTCTGTCACTTTGGTCAGAGAACGCCGAGAGGCAGCTCGCCTCACCTGGCCCTGGAAACCAGCCTTCCGGGAAGCCCAAGTTAGGAGAGTGAGTTCCCCTTTCCCCTCACCCGGATTTGTTTTCTTTTATTAAGGTATTATACGTGTCCATATCTTACCATTGCCTCCCCACCCCACTCCCACCCTCACCCCCAGTGTTTTGCATCCGTTGGTTATTCTTTTTATAAAAATATATTTTATTGATTTTTTTTTTAACAGAGAGGAAAAGAGAGGGATAGAGAGATAGTAATATCGATGATAAGAGAAACATCTACCAGCTGCCTCTTGCACACCCCCCACTAGGGATGAGCTCGCAACCAAGGTACATGCCCTTGATCGGAATCGAACCTGGGACCTCTCAGTCCAAAGGCCGATGCTCTATCCACTGAGCCAAACTGGTTTTGGCCCGTTGGTTATGCTTATATGCATGCATTCAAGTCCTTCGGTTGATCTCTTATCTCCCCACCTCTCCCTACCCTTCCCACTGTCATTTGACAGTCTGTTTGATGCTTTACTGCCTCTGTATCTATCTTTTTGTTCATCAGATTAAAATGTTCTTTATTATCCACAGATGAGTGAGATCCTGTGGTATTTTTCTTTCATTGACTGGCTTACTTCACTCAGCATAATGTTCTCCAATTCTATCCATGATGCTGCAAATGGTAAGAATTCCTTCTTTTTTATGGCAGCATAGTATTCCATTGTGTAGATGTACCATAGCTTTGTTTTTTAAAATCACAAACCTGTGGCCTCACCATGTGCCTACATCCGTTCAACAGCAAACCCTCAATGCCTACTATGTGCCAGGCTTGGGAGAGGGAGATGGTATGGGCATCCTTCCCTCGACAGGCCGAGCAGAGACGCCCTGGCTCGGCTCCCCTGGGGACAAGGCCGTGCTTCCGCTGCACAGGGTCCCCCACTTTCCTACGGCCCAGGCTTTTCGGGGAGCTTCCCACTAGGGGGACTAGGCTCCCCTCTCTCCGTCTCCTATTTCCTAACAACATTTCTTCCCTCGGGTCCCTAGAATGTTCCTGAATTAGCCGATGCAGTTCAGTATGTGTAAAAGCTCACGTAACTTGGTGATGGAGCTACTGTTTGCACAAACGAGGAAGCCGGGGAAAGCAGTGTTGGTGAGGATGTGGGAGCTCATTTGCATAAAGCACCTGGCCTGACTCTGTCCAAGGAAATATGCAAATGCTCCTTGACTCAGGGGCCTAGAGGCCAGGAAACCCCCACAGGCCTGTAAGGAAGCACCTAGGAGGGTGCTCACCCCATGTTATCTATGGGGGGGTCGGGGCACACGGGCGAATGCGGGGAGATGCCTCTGCTGGCCTCCTGCCACACCCTTGGACCCCTGCCATTGCCGTCCACCCAGGGAGCCCCCACCTCCATCCACACGGGCTGTGTGCCTCTCCCCGGCTTCCTCCGTCCGTGTGCCAGAAGTGAACATTGACTTCTGGGAACTCTTTCTGACTGCGTCGTTTCTCACAAAAACGCACGAGGTGCATGTCTTGAATCAGGTAGTTCTGTGGTGGCCGGGATGTGGTCCTTGCTTTTAGAAAACGCTTACTGAAAGCAAAGAGTCTAGCAAAGAAGAAAGCAGACATAGGTGGGTAGACAGATAAAGCCAGTGGTTCCCAATATCAGCGCGTGGGGGACACAGAGAAAGAGTGTGCACATGCTCACGGGTTTACTATTTCAACAGGTTTGCAACCCTCTTAAATAAAAAGGAAAAACGAAAATACGAGGGTGGCATTATGGCTGTCCCCATAATACAGATGGGGAAACTGAGGCACAGAGAGGTTAGCACCCGTAGGCCATGCCCTGGAAACATTATTGCCTTGATTCTTTGTAGGATGAGGCTCAGATACATCACCTTATCACACAGCATGAAAGTGGGCAGATCTCAGCTGTGAAAGGCCCCAGGTGTCCTCCCCTCCACCCCCCAAAGCTATGTGGCCTCAGGTGGGTTTGGACGAACAGAGGTCAGAGAGCGGACTCTCTGCAGTGGCCTGTACATTGGGGTGTCTTCCCAGCCCCGGGGTGAATCTTTATGGCGCCCTTTCCTCCCTCCCTCCCCCTCCCCCATTCACCCACCACAGAAGCCTGTCCCCCCCCCCCCGCCCCCATCTCTCCCATTCACTTTGCACCAGCAACCCCACTGGGGTGGGGGTGGGGGGCTGGCGCGGCAGGCTGGGGCTATTTGCCAGCAAACACAAGATGTGTGTTAAACACTCTGTCCCAGCTTCTCCCCGCCCGGCAGTGTTTGCTCAGCAAACACCACGGAGTCCCCGTCCCTCTGCCTGGGCCTGGGCCCCGGAGCAAAGCTTGTCCTTCCCCAGCCTCCTGCTCCAGCTCTGCCTCGCCCTCTGCCCCCAACCAGGCCTGTGGAGCCCCCTCCCTGGGCCACGCCCCAAGAAGTGTGGGGAGGTGGAGTGCTCTTCTGGTTCGCAGGGGTACCCCGGCCTCGGGTCCCACCTCTGACAGAATCCCTCCGGCGCTGGGATTCTGCAAGGAGCGGGAGGTGGGTTTTAACCAGTTTTCTCTGGTCTCTGGTCCACCCATCCTCCAGGATCCAGGAAGCCAGCCTGTCCCAGCTCTCATTCATTTGTCCATCCATCCATCCATCCATCCATCCAAGAAGTATTTTTTAAAATATATTTTATTGATTTTTTTTTTTTACAGAGAGAAAAGAAGAGGGATAGAGAGCTAGAAACATCGATGAGAGAGAAACATCGACCAGCCGCCTCCTGCACACCCCACACCGGGGATGTGTCCGCAACCAAGGTACATGCCCTTGACCAGAATTGAATCTGGGACCTTTCAGTCCGCAGACCGACGCTCTGTCCACTGAGCCAAACCGGTTTGGGCAGGAAGTATTTTTAAAAGAAGATTAATTGATTGATGGGAGAGAGAAACATTGATTTGTCGTTCCACTCATCTATGCCTTCCTTGCTTGATTCTTGTATGTGCCCTGACCCGATTGAACCCCTAACCTTGGCATATCGGGACCACGCTCTAACCCACTGAGCTCCCAGCCAGGGCCCAAGAAGTGTCTGTGAGTGCCCACTGGGTGCCAGTGCCCACTGTGTGCTGGGAACCCTGCAGTGCCCAAGACAGCACAGTCAACAGAGCTTCTCCCCGCTCCTGGAGCCGGCTGAGCCAGGCAGCTAGCAGGCAAGTCCACGAGACCTTTGGAAAACAGGGAGAAACAAAGCAGGTGCTAGAGGGGGCGCTGCCAGCCAGGGTGACCCCAAAGGCCCCTGGCAGGAGGCGGAGACACAAGTTCACATGCAGGTTCTTCCTTCTGCCTCCGATTCCATGGGGCCAGCATGGCGCTGCTGCACATCTGTCTCTGTTTGAAATGCTGGCATCAGCCGAAACTGGTTTGGCTCAGTGGCTAGAGCATCAGTCTGCGGACTGAAAGGTCCCAGGTTCGGTTCCGGTCAAGGGCATATACATTGATTGTGGGCACATCCCCAGTAGGGGGTATGCAAGAGGCAGCTGGTTGATGTTTCTCTCTCATCGACGTTTCTAGCTCTCTATCCCTCTCCCTTCCTCCTCTGTAAAAAAATCAATGAAATATATTTTAAAAAAAATAAAATAAAATGCTGGCATCTTACTGGTCATCGGTTCTAAAAACCAACAGAAAACTCATCGAACGTAAAGCTCGCCGGGTCTAAGAGTTCGCTGGTTTTCTGGGCATTCAGAGTTGTGGGCGACCAGCACCACCAGTCACCAATGATTCCAGGACATTTCCACCCAAAGAAGAGCCCACGCCCACGGCGCTGTCCGTCCCCTCCTCCGCCCTCGGCAACCACAGCCTGCCTCTGCCTCTGCCTCTGGCCTGGCCTCTGCTGGACTCGCATACATTTCCTACGTGTCTTTGGTGTCTTGCTTCTCTCCCTTCGCAGACTGTTTTCTGGGCTCATCCACGCTGTGGCATGAGTCAGCACTTGGCCCCTTTTGGTGGCTGCACAGAGCTCCATGGCATGCACGGGCCACGTGCTGTGTGTCCATTCATCTGTGGGCAGACATGTGGGCCATTCGTGGACTTTCATATTCAAAGTGATTTTTCAAAATATTGCATCAAAATGTTACTTTTCGTGGGTACTGGGTTTTCTGGCAGTTCCCTAGATTTTTAAAAAAATATATTTTATTGATTTTTCTTACAGAGAGGAAGGGAGAGAGATAGAGAGCTAGAAACGTCAATAAGAGAAACATCGACTAGCTTCCTCTTGCACACCCCCTACCTGGGATATGCCCACAATCAATGTATATGCCCTTGACCGGAATCGAACCTGGGACCTTTCAGTCCACAGACAGATGCTCTACCGCTGAGCCAAACCGGTTTCGGGAGCTCCCTAGATCTTGCCCCCCAGGCACCTCACCGTGGTCTCCGATGGAGGGGAACCAGGTTCCGGGGAGAGAAGGCAGAGAGTGAGGGCGCTGAGGGGGACAGAGCGGACCCCAGTGCGGACCCCCTGGGGCAGGCACAGGCTGGGGGTGTGTGAGGAGCAGCTGGGCTGGGATTGGCAGGAGCCAGTGAGCAGGGAGAGGAGGTGAGTCGGGCAGGGATGGAGGAATGAATGGTGGGGAGGAAGTGGCGGGACTCTGTGGCAGGGAGCGGAGGGTGCGTTTCCTGGGAGCCCCGGGAAGCCATTTGTTCACTCTGAGCTGGTGGGTTTACAGAATCTGGTTTTAGTCTTAAAGGCTCCCTGGCTGCTCTGTGTTGGGGTTGGGGAAGCAAAACAGAAAGCGGGGATCCTTAGGGGAGGGGACTGTCAAAGGCATCCAGGTGAGACTCCCGTGAGGCCAGCAACAGACCTGGAGGACATGGTCACCGGATAGATGTGGAACACATGGCGAGGAGGCCCGTGCGTTCATCTGACTGTATGCCGGGCGGCGCCACGTGCTGGGAGCCCAGAGGGACACCAAGCCGGGCGGGGTCCCAGCCTCCACGGAGCTCAGGGACGTGAAACAAGGAATGGCCGTGTGAGCAGGCGTGGCGGGAGCGGGGAGGCGGTGGGCTGCTGCTGCCCGTGGCTGTTTCTGGACGCAGGATCCATCGGTCCAAGGAGGAGGACCGGCTGTCCCACAGGGAGGCGTGCCCCAGACGCTTCTGCTTCCTCTGAGGGTGACAGCCTCCTCCCCAGGTGACCCCTCTGTGGGGGGGAAACCCCTCCGCTGTGGGCGGTGGAGTCACCCCTGGACTCCGAGTTGGCCTTGTCTTCCTGTCTGGCCTTCAGAGGGAACCCCGAGGCCGGAGGGAAGGCTGAGAGGGGCCCGTTAGCGCTCACCAACCGCTTCCCTGGGCTCCCGGGCGGGCCGCCTCCCCCATGACTGATGAGGAGCCCTGGCGGGGGGCTGATTCGGAAGAAACGAGGCTGGGAGACCCTCGGATCCGGCACGGAGACACCCCATTAATCTTTAACAAACACGAGGTTCCACGAGGCCTGGCCTCCACTAATGAGGCCTGTGTTCCCCGGAGAGAGGCATTAACCGCAGAGGTCCCTGAGCGGGGAGCTGCTCTCCCAAGGAAGAGGGCCTGGGGCTGGCTCCCAGGCTCACACCGGGGCCGCCAGGGCCAGTTCCCTGCAGGCCAGGCCGTAAATGCCACCGTCCCCGCAATGGGTCCCCTTAGACACACCCGGTTTTTATTTTATTTTATTTTTTTATTTTTTAAAAATATATTTGATTGATTTTTTACAGATTGGAAGGGAGAGGGATAGAGAGTTAGAAACATCGATGAGAGAGAATCATCGATCAGCTGCCTCCTGTACACCTCCTACTGGGGATGTGCCCACAACCCAGTTTACATGCCCTTGACCGGAATCGAACCCAGGACCTTTCGGTCCGCAGGCCGACGCTCTATCCACTGAGCCAAACTGGTTTCAGCTACACACTCAGTTTTTAAAGCGAGTGTGTATTGACACATGGTTCATCCCATTTCTGCAAAGGGCACAAGTTGGTAAGTTTTGATACATTATACACCTTAAAACCATCACAGTCCCTATAACCGACACCCCTGTCGCCTTTGTAGCTCTGCCCCTCATCTGGAACGTCAAGGGCATAAGGACCCTACAGCTAATCTGCTTAATGTTCTAGAATTTTGTCATCCTGCGATTTTACTCAATACGTTTCCTAAGAGTTTGTGGTTCTTAGATTTCCATAAAGGAAGGGCTGTGTGCCTTTAGGGGTTCCATTTCTCTAATCCTACCATTCTGTGGTTCAAAGTTCCTACAAAGCTGGGATTTTAGACCCTCTTGGTCTCATATTTAAAAATTCCATCATGTTAAGGTGCTTTTGTGGAGACTCCTAAAATTCTTTGTTGTTTTTTCATGTTTTATTGATTGATTGATTGATTATGGTATCACATAATTGTCCTCAATCCCCCATTCCCATCCCAAACCCCTCCCCACCCCACATATGCCCCCACCCCGCTGTTGTCCATGGCCATTGATTAGGCCCATAAGCATGCACACAAGTCCTTTGGTTGATCTCTCTCCTTTACCCCCGCCCTCCCCTGCCTTCCCTCTGAGATTTGAGAGAGACTGCTAAAATTCTAAAATAACATAGCACTTCGTTTCTGTCGAGCTCCTAGTCCAGAACCCTCTTACTCTGAGGTTCTAAGATGTGATCTTGGGCCAACGAGTCGCCTTTCCGGCCCGTGTTTCTGGGATCACCAACTCCATCCCAGGTTCTTTTTTTAAAAAATATATTTTATTGATTTTGTACAGAGAGGAAGAGAGAGGGATAGAGAGTTAGAAACATCGATGAGAGAGAGTCATCGATCAGCTGCCTCTTGCACACCCCCTACCGGGGATATGCCTGCAACCAAGGTACATGCCCTTGACTGGAATCAAACCCGGGACCTTTCAGTCTCCAAGCTGATGCTCTATCCATTGAGCCAAACCGGTTTCGGCTCCATCCCAGGTTCTGTGACCCGGGCGGCACCTGGACTGGAACTTGAAGGTCATCAGCTCCCGATGGCCAGCGTCCCCATCCTCCTTGTGCCGGGACGTGGGCTGCTCCTAAAGGCACCGAGGGTGGGGCGGCCCCGACTAACTAAACCAGGTGGCCGCCATCCAATGGCTGCCACGTCCCTGAGGGGGCAGGACCCAGGACCCAGGACCCATCCTCTGTGCTGTGGCTCTTGCACCTGCTGTGGACAGAGAACCGTTTCTCCCAGCCTCTCCCACCTTTCTTTCCTGTTTTGGAATTTTGCCCGGAGCCTGTCCTTGCTAAAGGTCACTCACTGCCTAGAACTGGGTCCCAGGTCCGCTTAGAGTAAGGTGACCAGATGTCCCGCTTTTGGCGGGACAGTCCCGATTTTTAACAATTTGTCCCGCGTCCGTGGCATTTTAAAACAAAACGCCACGGACGCGGGACAAACTGTTAAAAATCGGGATTGTCCCACCAAAAGCGGTGAGTCTGGTCACCTTAGCTTAGAGCTGCGGAAAGTTAGAAGTATTTCCGTAGGCGTCACTGCTGCCTTGGACAAAGCCAGGCCTCTGCGGATGAGGGAGAGAGGGAAGATGGGCACTGATGGGTGACCAGAAGCTCCTGCCGTACCGATGGCCATGCCTTAACCAACGGAAACACCCCAGTGTGCGCGGACTGCCAGCACAGCTGGATCCCGGGGGCTCACAGGAGTAGGGTGATGCTGGCGGCCCCACGCCTGGTGGCAGGAGGGCTTCCGGCAGCTGCAGGCGGACCTTCTCTCAGGCCCACGTTCCGGAAAGGAGAGTGGGTCCTTCCTGCTCCACGCGGCGGGGGACGGGGCTCGTGGTGGAAAACACACCCCGAGGAGTGGATTTGCATGGTGTCCCTCCCCGGGAGCTGAAGGTGAAAGCACACGGACACAGGTCCAGGTGGGGAGGGATATGGGGCAGGTAAAGCCACCTGTTTCCATTGTAGGCTGGGGGTTGAATGAGATCATTCATGTTAATCATGTAGCCAGGTGCCTGACCCACCATCACCACCATCATCAGCACCATCATCAGCACCATCATCACCATCACCACCACCATCATCAGCACCATCACCATCATCACCACCATCATCACCATCATCACCATCATCATCACCACCATCATCATCATCATCACCATCACCATCACCATCACCATCATTTATCCTGCCTGCCCCAGGAAGAGGGCCGTAGTCAAAAAGCATCACAAAGACGAAAAACAAACCCAAAACACTAACGCTCAGGTCCCCTGCCCATCCTTCGCCCCATCCCCAGACAAGCCCCTCCCCAGCTTTTGCTGGGGCTGAGAAGGGTCCCCTTTCCCCCCCCCCCGCCCCCCGCCCAACAGGAGCTTGGAGGAATAGCACACAGACCCCCTTTCTTTTGATCCATCTCCCTCAGCAGTCCAGGCCCATCCCCGTTGGAGAAAACGTCTCTCCCACAAGATCCCTCAGCAGCAATTATCTAAATGGGCGGCTGGGAGGGGAGACCCATTTAGAATCCACTTCATTGCGGGATTAGCTAATTAATTAACGGTTTCACTGACAACTCGGTGGAGAAGTGTGTGTTAAACAGGGGCGCAGTGGGGCGTGATTTATAGACTGTCTCACAGCCCCCGTCCGGCCTCTCCAGCCGAGCGCCCCCCCTCCTGCCCACACCACGGCCCCCAGAGCAGGCAAACCTGCGGGGACCCTCCCTGGAGCTCCGGCCAGAGTCCCGGGCCTGGGCTGCCGGGTGAGGGGGCCACGGGGAGATGACAGAAGGGCAGCCGAGGCGGGAGGAGGAGGGTGGGCTGGGGTGACAGGGAGACAATGAAGAGATAACAAGGCAGCTGAGGCTCCAGGGGTGGCTGCATCTGCCCCTTGCCCCCCTGCCCAGAGCCGCTCCATCTGTGCTCGCCCAGGCACGCGGGCCACAGGCCCCTGCTGGCTGCGGCTGCTCCCTGCCTCCCCGCCGCCGTCTGTGGCTCTCAGCACCCGACCTGTCCTATGCCCGGAGTGGAGAGCACTGTTCAGGGAGCCCCGAGATTGGCGGGGCCCGGCGCATGCACCTTGGGAACCCCGATGCTGAACGCCGTGACAGCTGAAGAGCGGACTTCTTAGGCCTGCTCCAGGGGGTAGCCAACCAGCGATCCTCTCTCATCGCTGATGTTTCTATCCCTTCCTCTCCCTTTCTCTGTGAAATCAATAAAAACATATTTTTTTGAAAAAAAGAAGAGACATAAATATCCTGCTCCCCCTACTCTGCCCCGCTGGCACCGACACACTGGTCTCAGCCCGCTGTGAGAGAATGGAATGGAATTTCTTTCTTTCTTTAAAAAAATATAGTTTATTGATTTTTTTTTTTTACAAAGAGGAAGGGAGAGGGATAGAGAGTTCGAAGCATCGATGAGAGAGAAACATCGATCAGCTACCTCTTGCACACACACACACACCCCCACCCCCGAATGGGGATGTGCCCGCAACCAAGGTACATGCCCTTGACCGGAATCAAACCTGGGACCCTTGAGTAGGCAGGCCGATGCTCCATCCACTGAGCCAAACCAGTCAGGGCGGAATGAAATTTCTTGAACTCCCACAACGTCTCTTGGCCTGGCTCCTTTCAGCACCGACCTAACAGCAATTGCCTGCCAGGTGCCCGACTGTGTGTGCAACTTACTGGGTGGCCACACCTGGTGAAGCTCTCAGAATGAGTGTGTGGTTCTTTTAAATGCTGAAATAAAGAGATGTGCATAGGAAAATATATAAATATACCCAAAAAGAGAAGCCAGGAAATCCACGCTGCCCTGGGGTAGGAACCATTGTTCCCATTTTACAGATGAGCAAATAGAGGCATTAGGAGAGTAAGTGACAAAGCTGGCAAATAATAGAGTTTAGTGACATATATATATATATATATATATATGGTATTTACCCTAAAATACTTACCCGTGTTTCCCCGAAAATAAGACATCCTCCGAAAATAAGACCTAGCACATGGAAAGATAAGACATCCCCTGAAAATAAGACCTAGCACAACTTTGGGAGAAAAAATTAATATAAGACACTGTCTTATTTTCGGGGAAACAGGGTATCATTCCATTAGACTAGTTCCCCAGCACGGTGAGAACTCAGCAATGTTGGTGTTACTATTGCGCTGCATGCAGAGGGCAAGCAGAACCCTTAAGACCCTGGCACGCACCACCTCATGCACCTCCCCCGATGCTACTCGGAGCCAACAGGAGTTGGAGGCACAGAGAGGGTAGGCAACTCCCCAAGGTCGCCCAGCCGGCCGTCGGGAACCTGAGGTCTGCCCTCTGCCTCCCCGGAGACCCCTTCCATCCCCGAGCGAGGTCCAGCTCCCAGACCCGGGCCAAGCCGTGCAGCCCCCGCTGTGAGTTCCGGGGCGGGGAGGAGAGGCTCAGAGACGGGCAGGGCTCGCTCCGGGTCACAAGCACGTCAGGGGGGCAGGCAGGGCGAGGGAACCTTGACTTCCTCCCGACCTCAGCTCTCTGAGCTCAGAGTTCAAGGCTGCAGAGAGGACCGGCGGGCAGCAGCGGCTGAACCCAAACCAAATACAAAAGGGCTGGCCCTGGGCCCTCGGACCGCCCGCACCCAGCCCCGCACCCTCCCCGCCCCTCCTCTCCCCTCTCCTCCCCAGCCCGCCCCTGTCCTCCCCGCACCGGGCGGCGGGAGGGAGCAGATTCCCGGTTCACACGCGCACAATGGCCCGCTCCGAGGCGCCCGCGGGCATTGTTCTCCAGCGCCCGCGTCCTGCCTCCGCGCGAATTAACCCAGGCACCCGCCTTTGCCGCCGCGCACTTCGGGGGGCGGAGAGGGGGGGGGGGCGGCCACAAAGGCGCCAGAACCCCTGCAGGGTTGGGGGTGGGGGACGGGAACGGAGGGGGCGGAGGGGGCCAGGTGGGGGGAGCAGTCCGGAGAGGGTGCGCGCCTGCTGCAGGGGCTGGGCTGGGCGGGGTGGGGTCCCGGGCGGGGGGGGGGTGGGGGCGGCAGAGGCAGGGAGGAAAGGGGGCTTGGAGCAGGGAGTGGGGAGGAGGGAAGGGGCCCCTCCACCCTGGTTAGACCCTGCGCTCTTCTCCCTCCGTCTGTGACCCCGCCTCACATCTGTCTGTCTGTCTGTCTCTATGTCCCTCTGTCTATTTAGGTGTCTGGGTTTCCCCATGCCCCTCACTCTCTCTTCATTTCTCCCTGGGCATTTGACTCTGTCTCAGTCTCTATCTCTGGGTCTCTCACTTATTTTCCCTCTCTCTGCCTCTCTCTCTGCCTCTCTGTGTCTCTGCCAGCTTATCTTTCCCTTTGCCTCTTTCATTCTCTGCCTCTGTGTCTGTCTGTCCCTCCAGGAAAAAGAACGAAGCCCTCAGTGGGGACTCGGCCCCTGCACATGGGCTGCCCTCCCCCCACTCCCACCAAGAGTTCTGCTGAAGGGGAGGGGGAGGAGGGCCCAGCCCATTGCACAGATGGGGAAGCTGAGGCTCAGAGAGGTCCTCTCTCCGGAGGAGAGCCCCGCCCTGCCCTCCTGGCCCGGGTCAGTAGTCATAAACACAACCAAGTTGTCCGAGTGTGACCTCTGGCATCCGGGACACTTCCGTCTGCAGCTGGGCCAAGGCTCAGGGTCTTCCCGGCAGGCAGCCCCCCCGTCCTTCATTCCCTAGGCCCCCCTCCTCGGGACAGCTCTGCAGGACCCCACCTCACCTCCCCCGGCTCCCAGACAGGCCTGCCCTCCTGCGGGAAGGGCCTTCTCGGGGCCTCCCGCTGCATGGAGCTGGGGGCCCGGGAGGCGGGGGAGGGGGGCAGCTAGGCCTGTGGCGGACCAGATAAGGAGCAAAGCCCGGCAGCTCATCCTCTCCTCTGTAATCTCCTCCTCCACCACTGCCCTCCCCGGCACGGACCCCCCTCCCCCTATATCATCTTTATGGCTTTGGAATTATCGGGGCTGACACTGCATTGATTTAGCCAAGGGCAGGGGGGCTGCAGGAGACTACTTCCTCGTGTGTGTGTGTGTCTCTGTGTGTGTATGTGTGTGTGTCTGTATGTGTGTGTATGTTTCTCTGTGTGTGTCTCTGTGTATGCCTGTATGTGTGTGTGTCTCTGTGTGTGTATGTGTGTGTGTCTGTATGTGTATGTATGTTTCTCTGTGTGTGTCTCTGTGTATGCCTGTATGTGTGTGTGTCTCTGTGTGTATGTGTGTGTATGTCTGTGTGTGTCTCTGTGTGTCTGTGTGTCTCTGTATGTCTCTGTGTGTGCATGTGTGTGTGTCTCTGTGTGTCTGTGTGTGTCTCTGTGTATGCGTGTATGTGTGTGTCTCTGTGTGTATGACTGTGTGTATGTGTGTGTGTGGGGTGTCTGTGTGTATGTGTATGTATGTGTGTGTATGTCTCTGTGTGTCTCTCTGTGCGTGCATGTGTGTGTCTCTCTCTGTATGTATGTATATGTGTGTATATATGTATGTGTGTGTCTGTGTGTCTCTGTGTGTCTGTGTGGGGGTGTCTGTGTGTGTATGTGTGTCTCTGTGTGTATATGTGTCCGTGTGTGTGTGTCTGTGTGTGTGTTTGTGTGTGTGTCTCAGGGGTCGCCCCACCCTCCCTCCCTGGCAGGGATGCTGGGGGAGAGGGAATAGGAGACTCAGTGGAGGGAGGCTGGGACACAGGGACAGCCGGTTCAAGGCAGAACGAGGCTTTGAGCACAGAAATCCCAGAGGCAGTGCGGCTCGCAGGCTGCCCTGGCGGAAGCTGCCCCACAAGGAGATGAGTTTCATCTCGAAATAATCCTCCTTTCCTTTCCTCCCTCCCTCCCTCCCTTTTCCCTCCTTCCCTCCTTCCCTCCCTCCCTCTCTCCCTTCCTCCCTCCCTCCCTCCCCAGAAGAGCCCTTGGATTTCAGAACACGAGCCCTGGCGTTTGCAGGCTGTGTGACATGGGGCCAGTCGCTTCCCCTCTCTGAGCCCATTTCCCCATCTGTCAACCGGAGACAAAACAAGCCACTCCATCCTGTGCTGTGCGGACGGAAGAGACACGAGGGAGCGTGATTGGCGCATCGCTGGGCCCGTGTGAGGGCACTGCCGCCCCGTCACTGGGCCGTGATTCCCGTGTGCCCGCGGGACCCCGGTGCCCGCGGAGCTGAGAGAGTGGCCCCCGCAGCCAGCGGGGTTTTACAGACCGTGTTGTATCTCCGGATGGGAACACGGACGTGTTCACCGTGCTTCAAGGAGCAGTGCTGCTGAACGTACGAGGCAGATAAACGAGGGGTGATTACGCTCATCACAAAAGGACACACTACAGGGGCTCTTTAAGTGGCGAGCCCTCTGCTAGCGAAGCCGCGAGCCTTAGCTGGCGCTCTCCCTGCCGACATCCCCAGCGAGCAGCTAATGGTGGGGAAATGAGGCAGGGCCTGGCCTGAGCCTGCGGTTCTGACTCTGTACCCTCCACCCCCCTGACTGGCCGGGCGCCTGGGGCAGGTGGTGCCCCTCTCTGAGTCATGTCCCCGCCTGTGTGATTGGACGGGACCCCCTGTGGCAGTGGCTACCTCCACCCCAAGCCAGGGCTCCTTCATTGCTCCCCTAGACCACAGTCTCCCCCACGGGGTCCTCTGCTTCCTCTTTTGTGCTCCGGGACCCCAACCCCCATCCCAGTCACAGGGGCTTCCCAAAACCGGGATTCACTTCTCCTCCATCAAACCCAGCGACGGCTGCCCCTCACCCTCAGTCTCCGCAGGACCTGGCCCAGCTCCTCTCCTCTCTGTCCTGGCCTTGCTCACTCCGTTCTGGCCGTTCCCCGCTCCTGTCTGCCCCAGGGCCTTTGCACGTGCTGGCCCTTACCGGAACGCTTTACCCCAGACCCCGCTGGCTCTTTCTTGTCATTAGTTCCTGGTTGAAATGTCACCATGTCATGAACCCTTAACCTAAACAGACCTCTCATACTCACCCTGCCCCGTTTGTCTTAGCTTTATTATCTCCATTGCACTTAGTTCTATCTGATTTTGTGTGTTTGCTTGTTTTGTATCCGTCTCTCCCACCAGACTTTTGAGCCAAGAACAGGGGTGGGATCTGTCTTGGTTAGCAGGCCCCTCGGCACCTTCCCCCTGGCCTGGTGGCTAGCAGAGGCTCAGCGAGCATTTTGCGAAATTAATCGTTGGATCTTGGGGTTTCAACCCTTCTCCTAGCTGCGTCTTAAGTCATAAGCGAGTGAGTGTTTTTTCTAATTTGGGGAAAATAAAAGATGCCGTGAATCTGGCCACCAAGGACAGTCTCACTGACCACCCGCCTACAGGCCGGCTCGCTGTCATGCACACGAGGCTGAGGACTAGGCTTCCAACCAGCCCCGAGGTGACAGGTCACCCCCAGTCCTCGCCCCCGCCCCCGCTGCTGCAGCCCCAGGAAACCTTCCTGAGGCCCAGCTGGCGACTCTGACGGGAAACCATTGCTGTCGGTGCAGGGTCCGGGCGGCGAGCCACGAGGCCTACTCCCAAAGCTGCCCCCACGGTCGGTCGCACTAGCCATCTTGGCCTCATCATCCTCTAGGAGCGACTTCAGTCAACGGAGGAGGTCGAGATGCTGAATGAAGATCAAAAACCCTCTCGGGAGGGGCTCAGGGGGAATGCAGGAGGGCAGCGGAGGGAGGAGAGCTGTTCCGATGGGGAAGATCTGGGAGAACGAGGCTAGGACGAGATGGGGAAAGAGATGGGGCGTGCTGGAGGGGGTTGGGGGCGGGGAGGGCGTTGCCTTGTCTGCAGGTGAGCCTGGGTCTTTGCCTTCCGACTCCTCTCTTCTCGAATGGATCCTGAGGTTCTCGGAGGACGTCCACCTGGTCACCCTGAAATGACCACCCTGAAGCAGGGACTGGAGGAGACCGGCACGTGCTGAGGGCCTACTATGCGCTGGCCCACCTCAAACAACCCACCCGTGTCACTGTGCCTAACTGTCACGAAAGCCAGTACCAGCCAAGCACGCAGACCTCATTTCAAGGACTGGGAAACTGAGAGTCTGAGGGGTTAAGTGATTTTTTCCAAACTCACATAGCTCCTGAGTGCTGAGGCCAGGATTTAAACCCAAGCCTGTCTGACTGTGGAGCCAGCACGCATACTTCCTTCACCTGGGTCCTAAGCTCAGGGATGAAGATAACGGCAATGCCGGGAGGGGGAGGGGGAGGAGAAGCCGTGATGCTGGGGTGATGGGGGTGGGAGACTTAGGAGCAGAGGCACACGGAGGAGGTTGGATGGAGTAGGCGTCTGGCCCCTGAGGTGACACCCCGCGTCCGTCCGTGTCTCCAGCCCCACGCCATCCCGTCCTCTGCGCCCGCCCGGAGCCAGCCAGAGCCTCGGGGGGCGGGGGAGGCGGGGAGGGGGCCCAGACACCCTGTAATTGCCCTGGCTCTTCTGTGAAATTTGTTTCGGGACACATTAGTTCCAGTGAATTTAGCCGAGCAGTGGGGGGCCCTGAGAGATGATTTGCAATTAGCCGAAGCCCCACGGCTCCCCGTGGGGACAAGCGAGGCCCAGGCACTGAGCGGGGAAGGGCCGCCGGGGTGGGAGGGGTGGGGGCTGCCGCCCGTACCCGGGGCCGAGCCTGAGCGTCTCAGACGGGACTCAGGGGCAGTTGGCCCCAGATGGCAGGACCCAGCCATCGCCAGGCCGGAGGGGCCCGCGAGGGTCAGATTCAATCTTCCGCCTCTGTCTTTGCTGTGCCCCTTGTGTCCTCAACTCTGTGCGGGGCACCTCCCCTCTGATTGTGAATTGTCTTCACTTCGCAGGTAAGGAAAGGGGCACTCGGAGAGGTAACGGATTTTCAAAAGCCTCTCTCCCCCCCGCCCCACCCGCCCCAGGATGTGGGAGAGGAGGACTGGAACCCTGGCCAGCCGGTCTCTCCAGGTCACGACAGCTGCCCCTGTGTGGCCTCTAACGGGAGGCAGACCAGGCTGGTCTTCCGGCTGCAGAGTCGGGCATGCCTGGTCCAAGCCCCGCTCTGGCCCTGTGGTCGCCACAGACACGGCTGCTCCCCGGACTCAGTTTCCTCCTCCGCAGGGGAGTGAGAATGCCGCCGCGGTGTTCCCAGAATTAAGGGAGAAGGTAAAACATGAAGGCCCTGGCTGGTGCGGCTCAGTGGGTTGGGCACGGTCCGGTGCACCACAAGGTTTGTTGGTTCGATTCCCAGTCAGAGCACAGGCCCGGGTTTTGTGCTCCGTTCCCAGGGGCGGGGGGCACGCAGGAGGCAGCTGAGCCACGTTCTGCTCTCCCATCCGTGTTTCTCTTTCTCTCTCCCTAAAAAAAAAAAAAAAAAAAAAAAAAAAATCCCAACATATTTAGAACAAACCAGCACGCCATTATTCCTGCAGAAGGGCTCACTGAGTGACAGATGCTGTTGTTGTTGTTATTATTACATCCCGATCAAGGTGAACTGCAGAGGGGGGAGAGGCAGGGAAGGGTCCCGTGGGCCCAGCCTGCAAACGTGTCCCTCCCGCACTCCGCCAGTCCCCTCCGCCCAGCCCAGGCCTTGAGCGGGTGTGGGGAGACCCGGGGCAGCCCTGGCCTCCGGGCAACACCCCGAGGCTGCTGGGGGGCAGGCAGGAGGCCCTGTGCACCGTCATGGCCCCGCGGCCTCTGCCAGCTGGTGGCCAAGGGGCTTCTGGGAAGAGCGGGCTTTCGTGCATATTGTGCCTGTGATGATGGGGGGCTCCACACGGCACAGACCCGGGGGGCTTCCGCCTTCCTCCCCCCACCTCCTCCCCCAAGGCCAGAGAGGCAGGGCTCGCCTTTCTCGGTTCTCCAGACAAGGAAACTGGGGACCTGGTGTCCACAGTCTGCAGGGCCCTGACTCACCCGAGACCGTCCTGAAATTCCCACACCCCAGGGGACCCCCCCCCCCCCAGTCTTGGCACACCACGGCTGGTCGCCCTCTTTCAGTGACTGGGAGGGGCTCGAACCCGAGACTGCCTGACCCCACACTCCTCGCTCCTCCCAGCACCACCTGCGTTTTTCCCTTCTCCTCCGCCTCCCTCTTCTGGATTCATCAGCTGAGTCCCCCGGTCCCCCGAGGAGTGGCCGGGCCCACGCCTCCTGTGGACCCCGGTGCCCAAGGCGGTGCGGGCCCTCCCTCCGGCTCCTTATCTCCCCCGGTCCCCTTGCGGGAGGAGAGATAACGGCGATGCTACGGCCCATGCGCACCGCGGCCGGCCGGTCCTCCCCCAGCGTGCGTGTCCCTGGCCCGGGCAGATAAAGGGTTAGGCCCAAGCACATGTCATTTTCTTTGTGTGGAATCAATATGCAGCGAAGTTTATCTGCCCGACATAGCAGGAAGTGCTAATTTCGCCCGCGTCAATTATTCTGACGAATGTTCATAATGCCCAGGGTGTGAGCGGAAGATAAAAGAATTACGAGCACAGCGCGCTGCGGCGGCCTCACTCACACACACCCGCGCTCGCCGAGTTCACACGGGGGCACACGCCGCCCCGACAAGGACAAGGCCTTTCCTGGGACCCGTCCCATCGCCCAGGCCGGGGGCTGGGGGGTTGGGGGGCTGGAGGGGCTGGAGGGGCTGGAGGGGCTGTGCCAGGGAGGGGATGTGTCAGACTTGTCTTTGACTTTGAGGAGAAAGCAGTGGTTCAAAACCCAGGGCGATTTGACGCCTGGGGGACACTCAGCAAGGTCTGGGGGCGTTTTTGGCTGCAGAGGAGGGATGCTTCTGGAATCCCGTGGGTCAAGGCTAGGGGTGCCCAGGACAGCATCCCCCACACAAAAAGTCTCTGGCCCACGCGTCAAAAGCACAGGGGTGGAGAAATCCTGGAGTCAGATGGTTATTGTTTTTTTTTTTGTTTTGTTTTTTTATTGATTTTTTTACAGAGAGGAAGGGAGATGAATAGAGAGCTAGAAACATCGATGAGAGAGAAACATCGGCCAGCTGCCTCCCGTACACCCCCCACCGGGGATGTGCCCGCAACCAGAATCGAACCTGGAACCTTTCAGTCCGAAGACTGAGTTGCTCTATCCACTGAACCAAACCGGTTTCGGCTCAGTCAGACTTCTTACGTGCTGGCCCACTGCTTGGCCTCTCATGGCCAGCCTGGGAAGCCACACACCCTCGCTCCGCCCTCCTCAGGTGGTGGCCAGGTCCCCCCCCGCCCCCCCCAGATTGAAGAGGAGGGGCCTGACCGTCCCTGCTCCACGGAGAGGCAGCAGAGAACCTTGCGATCACAGATGCAGACATCCACCCCGGCTAACACGTGCACGCACACGGTTCAGCCGGATCTCTGTCCGCTTGAGATTGGAGCTCACAGAGGCACCTGGAGGACCACGCGCCCTGGATGAGGGGCGGCAGGCCGTGTGGGGGTCCTTCCACCTCCGTTCAAACCAGCCACCCACACCTGGGGAGACCTCCCCCAGCCCGAATAGATGCCGGATGCACGTCCGTATCTTTCCAACAGCAATCCCGAGGACGCCCCGTCCGGGAGGAAACGCGGGTGCCGATCGCATAATAAATGGTGCGGTGAGCAGGTGTCACGGGGCTGTGTGATGAAATATCATGGGCAGATGATGTGCTATTTATTACGGGCCGGTGATGGATGACGCCGCGTTACGATTATGGATGATGATGTATCGGGCGCCCTGGCATCCGCAGGCGGCGATGTGTGCACACGCGCTGGCACCGAGGCTCTGATTTAAGAACTCCCTTCCACGCGCCCACCTCCGGCGCCGATGATCAGCCGAGGGGGACGAAGGATCCAAAAGCCTCTTCCGTCCTGGGGCCTCGGCCAGGGGTGGATTTGGGATTTCTGGGGGTGTTCGGCCCCTGGGCCACCCGCCCGAGGCTCTGGGTCTCCGGAAGCGGATTGGCAGAGCTCCCTGAGGCAGGAGGAACAAACACTGAGGATGCAGTTGCCAATGTTTCCCAGCTGGGCCCATGTTTGGACAAAGTGCTGGGTGACAGTCTGGGGGTGGGTTGAAGTTCTGGGGGCACGGGAGGGTTAGTGGCCTCGGTGGGCCTAGAGCTGATCCTTCCTTCAGCATGGTGTGCAAGGTCCAGTTAGGAGCAAGCCTCCATTCTGCTTCCAATAGGCAGCCGTTGGGAAAGGGCTAACTGTCTTGTATCAGGCAGGATGGGCTAGGTCCAAGGCGTGTGAAGGAAACAGGGTACACTCGGGATCTTGAAACGAAACGATAGGGAACGAGAGCGGCATGGAGAGGGGATCTGAGGGTGAGAACAGGAAGGCTTCCGCGTTCATCTCATGGAGGCACGAAGGGGGGGGGTGCGGGGGGAGCAATGCAAATACTCTGCAGACGAGCAGTCCTCGCCGATTGACAGGGATGGAGGGACCAAGTAGCAGGTCTGAACACGAAACATCCCCCTGTCAGCACAGGTGCATTTCCTTCTTGTGAAATTCTAAAGCAAGGCCTCGAGTTTCCAGGCGCAGAGCTGAATCCATGGGGAAGTCACGATCGATCGCAGGGAGACGGGGAGGTGGCCTGGGGAGGCCGAGGCACACCTTTCAGTCCAGGTTCTGCCGCTTCCTGGCTGAGGGTGACCCAGAGCAGGTCACGACCCCGGCAGGTCCATGTACACGTCTGTGAAGCGGTCACTGCAGCAATTCCCGCCTCACGGCACGGTCACTGGGATCGGAGAGATGCAAAGTGCTCAGGGCGGCCGGCTGGCAGGCAGCACGCGGGAAGTCCCCAAGGTCTATGTCATCACCTGTGACCCCCTGCACACGGCACCTAAAATGCTCCTCCCCATAGAGACAGTTCCTCCTGAAGTGGCTGGAACACCTCCCACAGGTCTGGCCCCAACACCAGGACTGTGCCCAGCGCACTGCTCTCATGGCTGCACCGAAGTGGGTCCCCGTGGATGGTGGGGGAGTGGGGGTGGGGGAAAGTGGCATTATCACAAATGCCACATGGCGAAGGTTTATTTTTATTAATCCCGTTACATGTTTGTTTGAAAAGGAAAGCGCACAGAAGTATTCCTTATGAAAACACACACGGAGATCAGAAGGCCAGAGGGTGAGGCGGCCTTGGGTGGGCCACCCTGCAGCCATGCTTCATGGGCAGGGGCCCAGGCCTCCCGCAAAGGCCAGACCTTCTCCCCAGCCCCTTAGACTTCCTATTCTGGGGAGCCAGACCCCAGCACCCAACATCCCCCACGAGCTAGATTCCTGAGACATCCCATCCCAAGACCAGGGCATTTTCCCATCAGCTCTGTGGTCATGGCTGCTCTATCCCCCTCTCCCACCCCAATAAGGGAAATAACTAATGTCATGCACATTACACAATTAGCACAGAATGTGGTTGTAGCCCCCACACAACACTTGAAGCCGACAGAATACATTAAATAAAAAAGAAGAAGAAAATAAACCCAACAGTCTACCGAAGGACAATTTCATTCAGCGGATCATTTAGAGTTTTGTAATTATTTTCTTCGTTTTCTTAAAACCCAAACATCGCGCACGCTGGATTTTAAAGACCTCGAGGAGGAGAGTGTTTGCATAATTAGCAGCGCGAGCAACATGCTCCTCTTACTTAGGAAGAGGGGGGGATGAGTTCTCGGCGGTGTCTTGTTTGTTGATGTGGGTTTTTAGAAGTGTCACCCCTAATACAAGTCTGGACTCCAGCCAGACCGGGTAATGTCTGGCAGGCGCTGGGTGCAGGCGAGGAGGGGAGGCTTGGTCAAAGGCTGGGGTTCTGTCTGTAACTCCTGGCTGATGTGATCCAAGCCTTCGTTTCCTAGCTGGGCCCATGTTTGGACAAAGTGCTGGGTGACAGTCTGGGGGTGGGTTGAAGTTCTGGGGGCACGGGAGGGTTAGTGGCCTCGGTGGGCCTAGAGCTCATCCTTCCTTCAGCATGGTGTGCAAGGTACAGGGTCCAGTTTGGAGCAAGCCTCCATTCTGCTTCTAATAGGCAGCCGTTGGGAAAGGGCTAACCGCTTGTATCAGTCAGCATGGGCTAGGTCCAGCCGCTGCGACAAATAGTCCAACAACCTCCTGGTTTAAAGCAAGGAAGGTTCGTTTCTCACTCC
Source organism: Nyctalus aviator (assembly GCA_036971965.1). Lineage (NCBI taxonomy): Eukaryota > Metazoa > Chordata > Mammalia > Chiroptera > Vespertilionidae > Nyctalus > Nyctalus aviator. Next base: position 17,987,139 of record CM072939.1, read on the forward strand.
TTCCCCTTGTCCAGGACAGGTCAGCAGGTGCACAGCTGCTCACTGAAGTCGCTCAGGGACCTGGCGAGAGGGGGCAGTCACCATTCTAGGACACTGCTGCCTCAGAGTATGTTTCTGCCATCCATGCAGCGGGAAAAGAACAGAGGGGAGTAAGCACCAGCAATGAAATACTTTGGCCAGGAAGCAATGCTCCTATTTAACTGGTCAAACACCGTCACATGGCCACACTTCATTTCAACGGAGAGAGAACTTGTAAGCCGCCTGAACTTGGGAGGGGAGCCCTGGATACTGATGAACATGACTATGTGTACCCCATGGATCTTAAAATGGTGGTGGTGATGGTGGTGGTGGTGCAGGGGGGATCAGAGATTTTCAGGGTCTGGGAAATGGGTGCCCAAGAATAGCTTCCCCTTTGGATAATAAATTGAGAAGTTATTATTAATGGCAACATTCCCACCACTATATTGTTTTTGTACCTATTGATCTTCTGCAAAGGATACCCACAAGTATCTTGCTTAATCTATTAAAAAATACAACAAGAACCAATATTTTCTTTTTACCATTAACCATGTACCAGGCATTTGACATAGGATGTCTCCTCTAACCCCATGTTACTATGAATTTCCATGTCACAAGCAGAACAGCTGAGGCTCAGAGAGGTTGAGTGACTTGGCCAAGGTTGCACAGCTACCACGTGGCTGAGGTAGGACTTGAATCGAGGTAACGAGCAGCGATGCTTCCAAGTCTAGCACGCATTTCTCTTAAAGAGGGAAAAATGTTAACAATGACAGATGGGACTGACTAGGTGGCACTGAACGCCTAAGTCAGCTGGAAAAACAGATTTGGATGCTCAAGGAGACGCAGTGAATACTTTGGACAAAATCTTAATTTCCAAGCCTTTTCCCCTTTCCCACAGACATTTTATTTTTCCCCCCTGTTAATCCTCACTCAAGGGTATTTTTTCCATTGATTTTTAGTGAGAGTGGACGGGAGGAGGGCAGAGAGAAATGTTGATGTGAGAGAGACAGCAATTGGTTGCCACCTGCAAGTGCCCGGACGGGGGCCTGGGATTCACCTTCAACCCAGGTACGGGCCCTTGACCAGGAATTGAACTTGAGACCTATTGGGGTGCGGGCGGACGCTCGAGTCACAGCCGCCAGGGCCCATCGGGGTGTCCCGATCTGTCTCTAAGGCGTCAGTAGGAGCAGCGGGGCTGGGCCTGCTTCTCTGGAGGCTGTTGGTGGGAGGGGGACGAGGCCCCGAAGAGACGTGAGCGGCCCTAGCCTCAGGGACTCGGCAGCCAGAGGGGCTTCCCTCCGAGGCCAGAGGCGGGAGGGGCTGCTGGGAGCCGGAGGAGGCCGGAGGTGAAGCCCCATCTGCCTCGGGATGGCCTCGGCCCATCTGTCTCCCTGGGGCCTCCAGGGGCAGCTGACCTGACCCCTCTCATCGGCACTCGGAGAAAGGCGTTTTGAAACATGCTGTGTCAGGGAGCGCCCCCCGCCCCCTCCCCCCAACCCCAAATCGGAAGGAACACTTTGGAGCAGCATTGCTCCCTCGAACTTCCTGTGATGGTGGACACGTCCCCCTGTGTCCCCCCACGTACTGTTCCGCCACCCGCTGTGAGTGCAATGTGGCCCGAGAGACTTAACGGGATCTCTCCTGTTACTCAATTTGAATGGAGTTCAAGGCACGCAGCCACAGGTGCCCGTGGTCACCGTATTGGACAGCGTTTCCGAAGGGACAGGACACACCTCCGCAGGTCACGGGACGGGGCCTTATATGAGTGTGGTGAGCCAGCACGGCCGTGGCATACTCAGCCTGGGGGGGGAGGGGGGCGCGCATGGAGAGAGGGGAGACCTTATGTGCCACGCCAGCTCAGCCAGGTTCGGTGAGCCTGAGAGGGGGCGGTGCAGGATGGAGAAAAGACAGACAAGAGAATGAAAGCTGGGTCCGGGTGGGACGCTGTCCTCTCTGATGGAGAGCTAGCGACAGCACCACGGACTACAAGCCGTGTCTTTATTTTATTAGTTTTTTAAATGTATTTTATTGATTTTTTTACAGAGAGGAAGGGAGAGGGACAGAGAGCCAGAAACATCGATGAGAGAGAAACATCGACCAGCTGCCTCCTGCACATCCCCCCACACCCCCGCCCCCGGGGATGCTCTCACAACCAAAGTACATGCCCTTGACCGGAACTGAACCTGGGACCCCTCAGTCTGCAAACTGAGCCAAACCGGTTTTGTCCTGTGTCTTTATTTTATAGCCAGATGCCACGAGGCACAGTAAGGGCGTGGTCAAATGTTTACAACATTCTTCTGGGTTTCAATCCCACTCAACTGCATGCACCTGATCAGGCTTTGTGTACTTGCAGCCTCTATCGCTCAGGCACGTGGGGCCATGTGTTCGGACCATAGGTTCAAGCTCACAACTACAGCTGTTGGCTATCATTGTGCTGGGAGGCTCTGCCCTCCAGGCTGGGACTTGCCAGTGGCCCTGAGAGGACTGTACCCTCTCATCAGTCCAAGGCTTGAACCTGTCCAAACACTGTAGCCACGCCCCACAAATGAGCTTGCCTCCCCTGGTGAGAAATTATGCCTCTTTCCTCTTGTCTTCCCCCAGCCTTGGGATTCCAGCAAGGAGGCTGGCTCCGTGGGCGCTGATAGGTCGTTAACACTTTTCTAATGATGGCTCACCTCCCTCTTTCCATTTTTTTTTATTAATCTTCACTGGAGGATATTTTTTCCATTGAGAGAGAGAGAGATATGAGATGAGACACATGGCGTAGTTGCCTCCCAAGCATGGGCCCCTGACCAGGTCCAGAGATGTACTCTGCAACCCAAATACCCAATCAAGAATTAATCCCGTGACCCTTGGGTGCACAGGCCGGTGCTCTAACCACTGCACTACCAGCCAGGGCTCACCTCCCTTTTTGACAAAGAGAAATCAGAAACAGACTGTATCTTCAGCAGGTAAAAGCCTTCGGCTTCAATGAATGGCAGCGTATTTATTTGTTCGTTTGCCATCCATCTGTGGCAAGAGAAACTGTTTTGTTTCCCCCCCTATTTATGTTCACGATATAGAATTTCATTTTAAAATACAAGTTTAAAACTAAAGAAACCTTTTAGTTCAACAGCAGGGTGGATAGGTTTCATATCGTACTGCATAGTGGTAAGTAGCTACGAGAGATCTCAAAGGTTCTCACCCTAACAACAACAAATGGCAATTATGGGATGAGGGATGTGATAGCTGACCTTTTGTGGTAAACATCTCATAATATTTACATGTATTAAATCGTCACATTGTACGCCTTCGAGTTGCACGTGTTATATGTCAACTGTATCTCAAGGGGACAAAAGAGAAGCATCCTGTAAAACAAAGACACAGCCCGTGGCCCTGCATTTAGAGCTGCACTGTATTAAAAATTAATTAGCACCGACCTAAAGAAACCTCGACATTTTAATTTTGAAAAGAAGCAATGGCCAGGCGTGTAGAATGCCATCTGGCCCTAGCTGGTTTGGCTCAGTGGATAGACTGTCGGCCCGTGGACTGAAGGGTCCTGGGTTCGATTCCCAGTCGAGGGTACATTCCTGGGTTGCGGGCTTGAACCCCAGCGTGCAGTCGGGGGCCGATCAATGATTCTCTCTCATCAGTGATGTTTCTATCTCTCCCTCTTTTTTCCTCTCTGAAATAAAAAAAAATATATATATATATAAGCAATCTGGGTGATTTCCTTTCTGGTCAAACAGAGAAAAACTGTATGTTGGAGGGTTACAGGAAGAAGTAAGGGAACGTGTTTTAAATGTGGTGCTATTTCTGTGGAAGAAGCAGCGGGGGTTATAATATAAAAGGGATGATAAGTTCTCCAGAAAAATTTTTTTAAATCTTCAACTGAGGATTTTTAAAAACCTCATTGATTTTAGAGACAGGAAGGGAGAGAGAGAGAAAGAGAGAGAGAAACATTGACCGGCTGCCTCCTGAAGATGCCCTGCTCGGGGATTAGACCCAAAACCTAGGCACATGGCCTGACCGGGAATTGAATTGTGACCTCCTGGTTCCTAAGTTGATGCTGGACCACTGAGCCACGTCCCAGATGCTGCGTTCTGGCGCCCATCGGTCCCGTTCAGACCGGGCCCTCTGTCCCTTTGGTTTTCTTTCTGTTTTGGAAGCTGTGGCTTCGTGGGCTCAAGAGCAAGGCTTTGCGTTTCTTCTTCTTGCCGTCACTTGGGTAGGTGCAGCGTGAACTGCTGGAGCTTCCGACTGCAGCGCGGGAGGGGCCGCGTGGGAAGGACGAGGCAGGAAGCCGTCGGGGGTGTGAGCGGCGCCTTGAACACAGGGAGGTAGTGGGTGAGAAGAGAAAGGGTTTCCCTGGGCGTGAGGCAGGGCCCTGGGGTGGGAATATCTGTTTCACACGGTATTTCCTCCCCGCCAGGCGGTCATCGTCAGCGACGGGAACCCCTGTCTCTCAGGGCCGCTCCCCTCCCTCCTCGTGGGCCGCTGAGGATTCATTCCCCGTTCTCCTGGTCTCTCGTCCTTTGCTCACTGGCTCTCTTCCAGCCACAGCTGTTCATCTTCCAAGGCCAGAGGACGTCCTCCCGGATGGAGCCTTGCGTTTGGGAGAGGCAGGCTTTGTCTCCGGGCTGCACTCGGCCCATCGCCTGCTCCGCCTGAAGCGCCATCCACAGTGAAACTGCACGGTGGGCGTGGGGCTGGCCCGGTCACCGGTGGCTCGGAAACCTGGGGCCCGTGTGCCTCTGGCGCACATCTGGCAGCAGGCATCTTTGCCGGTCACAATGGGTGCAAGCGTGCATGCTCCTGGCGTCTGGCAGGGAGAGGCAGGGGTGATGCCACACTGCCTGCCACGACCGGAACAGCTCCCGCAACACAGAATCACCCAGCCCCCCCACGCCGGCGGTGCTGTGGCTGGCACACCCTGGCATAGAGGTGCCAGCCCATGCTCCTTCGCCTCCAGGAGCGCAGCCTCCGGCGGCATGAGCTACAGGCCACCGGTCTGGGGTACAAGGTACCGTCCACCGAGACCTCTCCCCTTTCCGTCCCACAGGCCAGGGCTGCAGGATAGCTCCTCCAGCCACAGCTGAGCAACCACGGGGGCAGAGCGTCTCGCTCGAGGTCCAACGCCCTCTGCTCACGCGTCCGCACGTCGCCCACGCGGTCACGGGCACCGCCATCTCAGGCCTGGAGGACCGTAATAACATGCATAGAGAATGCGCATCCAGCACTCACCCGTGTGGGGTGTGTTCTGGTTGTTTGATGTGGAGACTGCTTTCCGGCTCTTCACCAGTGATGAGGTGGGCATTCCTGTCACCGTGTCCATTTTATAGAGGAGGAGACGGGGGCTCTGAGCCATCGGGTACGTGTCCTGAGCTACAGGACTGGGAAGCAGAGAAGTTGGGTTTCCAAATTCATGGCACATGGCTCCAGGGTCTGTGCTCTTTCTTTTCTTAAAAATTTTTAAATATATTTGTGTGTGTGTGTGTGTGTGTGTGTGTGTGTTGATTTTAGAGAGGAAGGGAGAGGGAGAGAGAATCATTGATCAGCTGCCTCCTGCACCCCCTCCCCCACTGGGGACCGAGCCTGCAACCTGGGCCTGTGCCCTGACTGGGAATTGAACCCTGACCTCCTGATTCATAGGTTGATGCCCAACCCCTGGGTCAGTGCTCTTGAGGCCACCCCCACCTGTGCTTTCTTCTTGCCTCTAGGGCGGCCCCTTCAGCTAGCAGCTAGCACCGGAGCGAGCTTGTAAAAATGCAAATGGGATCCCGTTTGTCACGTCCCTGCGTGACACCCTCCCGGGGCTGCGTGTGCACTTCAGATCCAATCACGCTCCTAACGCAGGCCCCACCTGCTCTCTGAGCCGGCCTCCCGTGGGGTCCCTCTGCACCCCCACCCCCCGGCTCCCAGCTCCTCAGAACGCCAGCTCCTTTCCTGATGGGGTCTTCGCCCTTGCTGGGGCCTCTGCCTGGAGACACCTCCCCGGGCCCTGCTCTTCACAAGCCTGGCTCCTTCTCAGCCTTCGGTTCGCACTGTGGGGACACCTCCTCGGGGATGTCCGCCTGGATTTCTCCCTGAAGGCCTCCAGCCCTAACCTTCGCCCCGTGGGAGCTGCAGTCGCTATGCCCTGTGGGTGTCCCTCATCTCAGCCTCACAGTCCGCGGCCATCTTGCTTGTTGCTTGACTTCCCTGCTTGTGGGTCTCATCTCAGAGGGGAGGGAGCTTGCTCAGCACTGGAGCTAATCCCCAGCACCCAGCCTAGTGGGGAGGGGGAGGGGGAGAGAAAGTGAGAGAGAGAGACCAGAGAGAGAGAGAGAGAGAGAGAGAAGCAGCCAATGTTACTTCTGATTCCCATTTTACAGATTTAGAGAATGGAGGTTCCCAGAGATGGAGGGACTCCCCTATTCCCACATGTACAGGGTGGGGGTGTTGTTAGAAGGAACGGGGTGTGGGCCCAGGAGGGCTCTGAAGGGGGGGGAACCCAACTTCACCCCTGACGCTGGATCGCCGCACCCCGAGCATTCTCCCTGTACCTCACACCTAAGCCACCGCCGGGAAAGCTGTGGCCGGGAAGAAACATGTGAGGAACCAGGGGAGCTCAGCGAGGACACAAGAAAGAGGCCCGATCTGGAGCATGGAGGGGCGTCGGCGGGAGGGGCGCCGGCGGGAGGGGACACGCAGGGGCGAGATTTCCCCCGGCAATTAACACGGGCCTCATAGAAACGGAAAGTGCTCCTGGCCGCCTTGCCCTCTTAATACATCATATCTCTAATCCCCGGCGCCCTCTGACCTTACCCATAATCCCCCCTCCTTTGTGCTGTCGCCTAAAACCTTCCTACCCCAGACCCAGTGTTGTGTCCCCGGTGGGGCCTGAGCAGCAGAGAGCCGGTGGCAGGGAGCGGGGTGAGAGTGGCGGTGGGGGTAGGGCAAGGGGAGGGGGAGGGAGGGGGGAGCATACATTCCCGCAAGTGTTTGACCAACAAAATCCAGCTAAACCCCCAGCCCGCGTGGTGAGCCGCTCCTCTGAAAGGCTCCGGAGCCTCCGAGAGCCCCCTGCCCCCCGCCCCCTCCCCCCCGAGCTCCCCGCCGTCCCCGAGACACAAAGCTGGGCCCTGGATTATCTTCATTTCCATATGGAGAGCTGTGTAAGCCAGTTCAATGCATGGCCAGTCATTTTGTTCACAACTTTGCAGCAAGCAGGAGCAAAAGCCGCTGGGAAATTAGCCATTCATCCCGCCTCACCTTGTGTGAGCGTGCACAGATCAGTAAATACGGAGGCACAGGAGCCGGCGCCTTTGTTAATCACCACGCCGGCCTGGCGTGCCCCCCCCCCCAACCCCCTCCCTCTGCATCCCCGCAACTCTCGCTTTAAAACGCAAAAGAAAAGTACAGATAAATGTTTCTGCATTTGCTTTTAAGCAGCATCGGGGGTGACCGGCTTAAGCGTGTGTGTCTCTGGGACTTGTTAGCCAGGAGGCGTAGAGTCTCCTCCTGTCTGGCTTTCTTACACACGCATGCACTCCACCCCGCCCGGAACCTCTTACACAAACACACACACACCCTGTCCGTGAACTCACACCCACTGGCTACCCCTCCAGCCCTCTCCAGTCCATGAGGCCTCTGGTTTGGGGCCTGCAGGGTCCCCCATGTTCTCCGTGGCCCCTGCCCGCTCCTCATCCTGGCATTCCCCCAGCGGGCACGTGTCCTAGAGGGCTTCGCCGGTCAGCCAGCCCCCCCTGCTGTCGCCAAGGTTCCCTGCACCTCCCGGGAGCCACAGGCCTCCCCGGTCCTTGACCCCCACGCAGCTTGAGGGGGGAGGGGGGGCGCGTGCACGGGAGCTGAGATCACAGAGGCGTTGCTGCTGTCCCCCTGGTCTCTCTGCACAGGGCCCAGCGTCCCACAGCCAAACGCAGGGCCGGGAAGATGTGTGTGTCCCAGAAGGGGACTGAAGAAAGCAATGGGGGGAAATGGAGAGAAGAGGGAGCCGGCTGAGGACGCCAATAGCCGGGCAAGTCCCGGCAGAAACGCGGCTGGGGCGTCAGAGAGGCCCCGCCGGAGTGGGGAAGGGGAACAGAGAGAAGGGAGTGTCTGCCGGGCCTCCTGGGTGTATGGGGTTGGCCCTTCACGTGGAATGAAGCTCGGTGGGTGAAACTTAGGAGAGGCATGTGGCGGCTTCCCGGGTGGGTCCCCTCAGCTGGACAGAGGCCGGAGGGCGCGGGGGCCGGCGGGGGCTCCCTCGTGCCCGCCCGGCAGCCCTCTGAGCATCCAGAGTGGGTGCTCGGTGAACAGTGCCAACCAAGGCCACCGTCACCACCACGGGGCGCCTGGCGGGGGCCTGGCCATGGAGGGTGGCGGACAGTGTTAGGATCGCTCCTCTGATACGCCGATTACACTTCTGTTGTATCTGCCTGGCACTGACGAGGGGCTTAGCCAACGTCATCCAGCATCAGATCCTTCTTCTAGCACAGTGGTCGGCAAACTGTGGCTCGCAGGCCACCTGCGGCTCTTCGGCCCCTTGAGTGTTTAGCAAAGACCAGCTTAGGAGTATCTTAATTAAGTTAATGACAAGGCGCCTACCTATATAGTTCAAGTTTAAAAAATTTGGCTCTCAAGAGAAACTTCAATCCTTGTACTATTGATATTTGGCTCTGTTGACTAATGAGTTAACATAGAATCCCAGGAGAATGGCCAGCCCAGGGCGCCCTGACACAGGCCGAGAGGACTCTGGAAGGGGCGGTGTGGCCAGGAGGGCCGCCTAGGAGTGGGCACGCCGCCGCGGGCCTGCAGGATGAGCCGGTGCTGGCTGGTAAAGGGAGGCGGGCACCGCACCGGTGTGTGTGACCAGGAGAACAGCACAGGGCGAGGCCACCGGGAGGACGGAAGGAGCTTCCGCGGTGGCCGAGGGGAAGACTCTGCCCCAGCCCCAGCCCCAGCCCCAGCCCCAAGAAGGCGCCCAAGAGTCCGGGCTCTGCAGTCAAGATGCCTCGCAAGTGGCTTTACCTCCTGGGCCTCAGGGTCCTCACCCGTAGCACAGGGGTGGTCACGGGCCTCTCCCGGGGTGATGGGGAGAGAGGAAGAGCAATGGTGCAGGGAAAGGATAAGTAAGGCACAGAGTCTGGAACCAGGAAGGGCACAACGAACGGTGGGTTGTGGGGCCGGGGATCGAACCTGCAGTTTGGGTACGTGCCCTGGGACAGAATTCAAACCTGAGACTCCTCGGTGCAGGGACCGAGGCCGTAACCACTAAGCTATACCTGCCAGGGCCCAGGGGTGCATTCTAAGGTTTCTGGTTCTCCTCCTGCAGAGAGCCTCATGGCCAGAATGTTGTGGTTCTGTCTCTGAGTCCCATCCAGCTGGGCAAGCTGCTCAAGACACCCCTGTCCAACTCAGGGACCAACCTCAGGGGCCCGCAGTTAGCCCTTCCTCCTCCTCCCCCCTTTCTCCTTCCCCTATCCTCCCCCCCTCCACCTCCCCGCTCCCCTCCTCCTCCTCTTCCTCCTTCTCCTTTCCTCCCCCTCCTCCTCTTGCAGGAAGCCTTTATTTAGTGGCTTGGACTTGAGCTCCCCTCTGCCTGCCAGTGCCCATTGGGGTGTCACTTTCCATTGGGATGGCACTAACCCTTCTCACCCTCGCTCGCTAGGGGCCTCCTCCCTCTAGGCTGTGGCTCAGGATGGGCGGGAGCGGACTCAGGCAAGGCGATGCTGCGTCTCTCCGTCTCTGGAGTCACAGGGCACAGTCTGGATGCCCTGTTTCCTGACTCGCCTGCCAGTTTTACTAAACCTCCTTGATGCCTCGGTGTTCTCGTCTGCACAATGGGGACAATGGCACCTACCTCTGAGGGCTACCGAGGGATTGACTGAGCTGAACTGCTTAGCAGAGAGAAGGGTTTTAACAAAGCCGGCCGCTTCCTAAAGCCATCTTTCTGGGGCTCTTGCAGCACTTAGGACAAACAAAGCCTAGCATACAGGAGGTGCTCAATTAATGCCTAAGAATGCCCAAGGAAGAATGCTGTTTTGCCAGCTGGATGGTCTCGGGGTCCTCAGGTTCTGAGCTTTAATTCCTGCATCTGTAAAATTGGAAGAATAGTGGTACCCCTTTGTCTGGGCTTGTTTTGGGGGTGCATGGCATAATGTATATAAAACACTGGAACCCCCCCTCTCCCCCAATAGGACCAGAATGAATAGAAATATCTAATACCCTCGTGCTGATACCCCTTGCATCAGGCATTGAACCCGCCAGCAACTCCTCGAAGGAGGAAGGGCAATCATCACAGATGAGGAAACGGAGGCACAGAGCGGGGAAGCTATGGGCCAAAGTCACGCAGCTTGAGCGGCAGAGCTGGGAGGGGAACCCGGCGTGCACTGCGCTGTTGCCAAAGGTGACCAATACTCCTTCCCACGCTTCCCACTAGCCCACCCGCTCCAGGACGAGGCGACGGGCTAGGCCAGCAGTCAGCAAGCTCATGAGTCAACAGAGCCAAATACCAACAGTACAACGACTGAAGCTTCTTTTGAGAGCCAATTAAAAAAAATTATTATTATTTTTTTAAATATATGTTTTATTGATTTTTTTTTTTTTTTTTTTTTTTTTTACAGAGAGGAAGAGGGAGGGATAGAAACATCGATGAGAGAGAATCATCGATCAGCTGCCTCCTGCACACCCCCTACTGGGGATGTGCCCTTGACCGGAATCGAACCTGGGACCTTTCAGTCTGCAAAATGAACTCGCCCAGGCCGTGGTATTTTGTGGAAGAGCCACACTCAAGGGGCCAAAGAGCCGCAAGTGGCTCTCGAGCCGCAGTTTGCCGACCACGGGGCGAGGCTGTGTACGTCTCTCACATCGGCTGCACGGTCAGCGTGTAGATGGCCCCGCAGGTCCCGGACCGGCATCCTGGGTCCCAAATGCACCCCGCACCTTGCTGCCCTGCCAAGGTCAGTGCTGGAAAGAGCGTTTCAGACCTGATGTGTAAGACCTACAGGCTTTGGGGCGGACAGACCCGGGGCCAGGTCCCAGCTATGACTCTGCTGTGCTGTGTGACCCTGGCACGTGACTTTCCCTCTCTGAGCCTCAGGGGCACGTCTGTGAAACCAGGTAGACTCAGCCGCCCTCCCCGCTAGGCTGGAGTGAGTGTAGATCCCACGAGCCAGACGGAGCCACGCGGCTCTCAGCACGTGCTGTCCTGAGCCGGCAGCCCGCGCTCTGAGGCTGGAGGAGAGGCCGGGGTCACCGCGGCCCGGCGCGGTCCGGCGTCACCGCGGCGTGGTCCGGCGTGCGGAGGGGCCGGGGAGAGATTCCAGGAGTGGCC